>CAUJNA010003742.1:161557-354057 GCA_963377175.1 Effrenium voratum | reverse complement strand
AGGAACGCAAACCCATTCAGAGGGACATGGGATCTGCCTGAATGTTTTTGGAGTCATGCCTTTGAGTGTTGAATAAAGCCAACCGATTGCCACGCAGGGCTTGAGGCTCAGAAGGAGCAGGAGAAGGAGGAGGCGCGAAAAACGGACAGTTGCGATTTCCGGGCGTGACCGGGTTACAACCAGCACCCAACATGACAAAACCATAAGGGTAAAAATTTGGCAAGGATGATTCCTACGCATTGTGACCAAAGCAGGCGACACAACGGGCAAACTCACCTGCGCTAGATACACGGCTCCAGAAAGCACGCGACGAGGTGGGCGACTGCTAAAACGCCTCGCTGCCAGTTGGGATCAAGTGCAATGGCATGCCAAGCAGAAGAGGCTTACAGTGACATAGGGCCAAAGGTACAGGCTGACGTCCCTGCCGGAACATAAATGGCCTAAGGGAGACGCCCGAGACGCAGTAGCATTTGAACGAACACTTTAGCACCATGCATGCTGTCAATGCGGGACAGGCGAGTTTCCTACCGCCGAAGGACATGAATCGTTTGAGACCACCCCGGCGAATCCACAACACGGCACCACATTCTTAACGGCACGGTGCGTCCTGCAGGAAATGGCTTCCACAAAACACTTGCCCGGGATCTGCGCACGGATCTTGGATCCCAGCGGACAGCAAGGCAGACTTAGCACCTCGCAGTTGCCTTGAGACACCCCCAAATTTGGGATCCCAATCAGGGGTGAACCAGGCTTCCCCCTTCCGCTGCCTAATTCCTGAATTCAGGGCAGTGGTATTGACCACCTTGTAGCAACCTAAAGGACTCGGGCCCTGTTTTGTTTGGCATTGAAAGGGAAACCGAAAAACGGAAATCCATTTTTGTTGAACCGCCCATGGAGGCAGCGGCTGCAGAGGGCGAGGATGCGCCGGAGGCGCCGCTGGTGTCGCCAGAGCCCCAGACATGGCAGCGAGCAGACTTGACTGCTATTGGGTTGGATCTTTAGACTTCAACTTCTTGGGAAATCAAGGGGTTTTCCACTAAACCCCCAAAAAGTTAAACTTTTTGCAGGGGGGTCAACAACAACCAAGTAGAAAACGTAGTGGGTTTACCCGAGCAAGTCTAATCATCATCCTTTGGACTAATTGCAGCTGAGTTTCATCTTGGTGGGCTGATGTTTGACGGGGAAGCATAGGGAGCCCTATTATAAGGGCTTAAATCCGGAGCCAGGGGTCTTGACAATTTCTCAACGTTGTCTTGACTTGCCAAGTTGTAAGTTTGCCTGGCATGCTGTTTTTTCGGGAAAGCCGCACGAGTGCATGCGCAGGAGCACACTTGCACAAGAAAACTCGCTTTGAAGATGACACCCTTTGCGTGTTTTTGTTTTTTCTACCCTCGCGCGCGACCCTCTGCGGGGATCGGTGTGGTCGTGACGGTTTTTACCAAGAGTGGCAGCAAAACGGCTACAATGGATGGTTTTAACTCTGATTGAGCAGCCCAGTGCAAACCAGTCAAGTCTTGACTGACGGCTGCCAGCGGCTGAATTTCTCCATCCTTTGGGGCAAGGCCAAACCTACCTTCCAGAACAAGACCGAATTGGTGTGCGCGCGGTCCTTTGCAGGGATTGGCGTGGTCGGCTTGCAAAAGCAGTGGGTGGACACATTCTGCTTGTTTGGTCTGCGCGCGCAACTGGTCGATGTCTGAAAACTGATGGCTTTTCTGCAAACTACTATTTCTTGCGGCGCGCTCGCGAGACCCCGTGCACGTGCAGGGATTGGCGTGGCCAATGTCCAAAAAGCGTTGCACTTGTTATTTGCGCTCGCGACCCTCTGCTGGGATCGGCGCAGTCGATGTTCGCAAACTTGTGTTGTTTCTTTCTTTTGTCGCGCGTGCGTGACCCTCTGCGAGGATTGGTGTGGTCGATGTGCAAAAACTGTGTCGTTTCTTCTTTTGATTTGCGCGCGCGACGCGCTGCACGGTTTGGCGCGGTCGATGTCTGGAAACTGATGACTTCTACCATGGTTAACCTTTTTGCGGTGCGCATGCGACCCCCTGCGGGCATTGGCGTTGTCGATGTGGAGTGTTGGCAACCCTTGGCGGCGCGCGGCGAAAGAAATGTGAGCCGAGAGCTACTGGGCAGAGAAACTTGCGCTCAGAGAAATTTGAGCTGAGAACTTGCCCAAGTTTAGTTTGCATGGATGTTTTGCACGGACTTCACGGTTGTCTCCAAAATGAAGGAACCGCCAAAATGGGCCGTCAAAGCCAGCCCCAAAATGGCCCTCAACATTCATAGACTCACTGGGCGTGAACTTAGGGTCGGGGAGAAACATGTCCACCAACCACTCAAGTTGGTCCAGCCTCTTAACATTCATAGCCCCCACGAAAACTCGAGCGCAGACCACTTCTCACCACCAGTCACGTGCACGGACGCACAGCTAAACGCTCTTTCTCTCTCTCTCTCTGCCAAGAAGCGTGGAGCCGGACATCCCGAGTGTTTTTCATTCTTGAGCGCCTCAAAATCCAACGCTTCGTTGTACTAGGATGGTTAAGGTCTATGTAGGCTTCCCCTCCCTCTTCCCCCCCGCCCCTCCTTGCGTTGTTTGTTTCTCCCAAGCCCTTGCTTGACCTCGGAACCTGTACTTGCACAGTGAACTTGCGCAGAGACCACTAGGCTTCGCTCACCAATATTTATGTTACTCTTTCCGGCCACCCATTCTTCTAGGTGTGTATGTGCAGAATTTCAGGGCTTGGGAGGGTCTTTCGCCCTGGTTTCCTCGCCTACAAATGGACGTGTGTTTTGTTCGACATGTTCGGGTGCTAAACGCAGAAAGGGCCCAGGAACCCGAGTTCAGCCTGACGCTAGGTAGCCGCAATAAGGATACGAGGAAAAATCGGCGACATGCACACGCCTTTATTTTGACACACATCAGGGATGTGAGGGCACCTGTTTTAGGGTTGGTCGGATATGTTTCTTGGGAGCTAGGGAGCTGTTGGGGTG
Source organism: Effrenium voratum (assembly GCA_963377175.1). Classification (NCBI taxonomy): domain Eukaryota; class Dinophyceae; order Suessiales; family Symbiodiniaceae; genus Effrenium; species Effrenium voratum. Next base: position 351,063 of record CAUJNA010003742.1, on the reverse strand, counting down.
CTTTCAAGATCACCACGAAGAAATTCAAGCATCGATTTCTTAGCCGCCGCTTCGGCCGGGCTTTCTGAATCCCTTAGCGGCCTATTTTCTTAGCGACTTTACAGAAGTCACAAGCCTGCGGCCATTGCAGAGCGGGAGCTGGTTCCTTGGGCGCCATCACTTCTCAGGCGCCCACATTGTCAGAATCCGGACGGATGTAAGACTTCGAGCCGTCCATTCAGAAAACCCCCGGCCAAGCACGCCCGATACAAGCGCGCTGGGTTTCACAGCCAGGCGCCGTCTCGCCCCGCTGTACAGGAAGCTTCGCAAACTCCAACCCCCCCTACGCCTTCTGCTGCTTGAGCGGCCTTTTGGGGATTGTTTGGAGCGCGCTGCTTTGGAAGAAGTACATTGCCCACCCATATATGCAAGCGCCATTGGTGCAGTACCCACTGACCTAGCTGCAGATTCTGGGACGCTTGGGTTCGGAGACGGCTTTTTCAGTTGGCGGGCCTTTCCTTCGCCAGGAAAGTATGGGCTCAATTTCGCGGCCTGTTTGCTTGCACCTCCTAGTGGTCGAATATGTTTCTTGGGCGCTTGTTCGGGCCTGCCGAACCCCCGCCCCGCCAAGACCTACGGGACCGAGTTTCTTAGCATCTGCGACGCAAAAACACATACAGGAATTGAGGCATTGGAGGCCCGCGGTGTTTTTCTCGGCATCCATTTTGTGGGACAAATCCAGGGCTCAATTTCTTACGTAGCTTCGACGAATAGCTGCCTACTTGGAATCTCAGCCCTTTAACTCCTGATGATTTCTTGGATTTCTCGCATCAGTACACTGCCAAGATAGCAGCCGAACATTTGGACGGGAATGCTGAACATGCCTCCAACGCATTGAAATCTCCGAAGCTGCGCCCCCAACTGTTACAGCGTCCAAACCTGACCTGCCAGCTTCTTTTCGGTGCCCTCGATACATTTTTTGGGTGCTATCATCCATTTGGAAAATAAGGGCACTTAGACCTCAGGGTTGCCCTCCCCAGCAGATCCCTCCTCAGTCTGGGCAAATCGAGCCACAGCGACACGTGAATGCGAATGACACTCGCACGGAGGGGGGACCGACGCTAGGCAAATCGAGCCGCAGCGACACGCGAATGACACTCACACAGGGGGGACTGACACTAGGGTAAGTGCCATGGGTAAGTGACCTCGATTCGCACCCCACTGACACTCAAATGACACGCTTTGACACTCAAAACGCCATGTTCGGGCTTTCCGGGTCGGCCCCAGTCAAATGTGGCAGTTGTCACACTTCGACCCGGGTAGCTGTTGAATTTCAACAGAAGGGCCACTTAGGCCACCGACACAGCCTTAAGTGCCCTCGATTCAAAACGACGTCAAGTGCCCTTGGGGGGCACTAAAAACATGCTGGTGTTCCCAGTTGCTTAGTGGAACCTTGGTTCCCCTGTAAAAACGGTGCATCCTAAGCAGGGTTCCTTTTCTACCAGAGCTGCTTGTTGCAACTGGGGTGTGGTTTTCCAGTTTGGGTTTTTTAGGTTCAAGGTGTTTCTTTGGGCACATAGAATCTCCAAGCGCCTTGAATGGGGTCAGGATTGTGAATTCATGAGCAATAAGAGCGTTGACCTCCCCAATTTCCTGACATATGCTCATGACTTCTTCATTTGGGCATACGACTCATGTTCCAAGAATCGAAAGGTGACTCCAGGCATATGCAAGCCGTGAGCAAATGGCGATCTGGGTTTGTGTCAAAATATGGATGTGCACCCTATTGATGGGGGTGTTTCTTCTGGTGTGCCTTTAAACCAGCCTCCCAAAGCACACACACGGGTCTCCAAAAGGGGCCCTTACTTGCCTCAACAAGCAGACAGCCGGGATCTGTTACCTTTTGATCTTGCAGTTTCCCTTTGGTCCATTTTTGGCCACCCCAAAAGACTAAACTTAGATTTCTGGGTTCCTAAGGGGCTTCCTATGGGACGCATATCCATTCGAACCAGTCGATTCCCGTGATCGATCTCAGGCCCACAAAAGACCAGCCGGAGCAACGGAAGCGCTGCCCTAAGGATCTCAATTGAGCCCCCAAAACCCCAAACGGCAATTTGGATAGGCTGTCCCACTACACCGGGATAGCAAGGCAGACAAGCGCCTTTATATCCAAAGGTCAATGGGTTTTGGGCACTGCTCCATTGTCTTTCAGGTTCTCAAACAGCATATTGTTGAAAGGGTTCTCAAACAGGTGTTTGAGATCCCGTCAGGGGTCGGTGTTCTGCATTCTGTCCGGCTGCATAGGGGTCAGGACCCTTAGATTTGGATCGGGGCTGTCCCATTGAACAGGGGATCTTGTTCACTTCGGGGAACACTTTCCGCTATCAATCCGCAGGATTTAAACAATCCAGGGTCCTTCCCTTTAAAGAGACACCCACAAAAGGATACTCCGATTTGGCTGTAATTGAAACAAGCTCTCTGTGAAGGTCCTTTGGGAATCCAGTTCTTATTTCAAGTTAATGATGAATTATAGTATATTATTGTAGACAGTAGCATTGTTTGAGTTCATAGAATCAGCCTTTGAATTCAAGCTGGGGTTCAGGGCATGAACTGGTGTATGAACCTCCGGAAAACGAATCCGTGTCTCAACAAGTCAGCCAGTGTGTATTGCTTGTTTTGGGAAGCTTGACACTAAACTTTATGTTGGGTTCGTATTTGGGTCCAAACAACATGAATCCCAAGGGGGATTGAACTCAAGGTTCTGGAGCAAAACTGGGAGGTTGAGCAGCATGGCTTGGATGAACCTGTTTCACGCGGTTGACCAGTCCACGTGACATTGCCCTTGCCAAGTATCAGGAACCCAGGATCCCCTTCCCCTCAAAAACGAACGCCTGGCCTGTTCACTTGTAATTGTGTCTTTGTTCAATGGGAGCCCGGGATTAAAATCTCCCGGTTGACTAACAGCGGGCATATCCCGTTAGAGCGGGAAGTCTTAAATGCGAATTCACGTTTGTTACCACTCACTTCCATTTGCTTAAGAATATGCCTTATTTATAGTATTATTCTTGCCAGGGGGCTGAAGCAACATGGAAGCCCGCCCGTATGAAATCGCGCTAACGTATTCTTATCACTCCAAAGCGCACGACCTTGGATTTCGGGGAGATATTATCGGACCCTCCATGGGAGCGGGGCCTTAGGGATCTCCATGTGGAAAGCTTTTTCAGGTCTCGAGTGTTAGCAGGGTTCCCTTTGAGGATACCCATGATACCTCCAAAAACCAGCTGCTTTGCAAGCAAGGGTTTGGGATTGGGATCCTCTAGAACCTTCCTACTTTGACAATCAAGACTCTCCACGAGCGCCGGTCGTTGTTGTTTTTGTTGTCGCGGGGTCCAGATTTTGGCTGCACCCATCCGCTAGGTCGGTCAAGGCTCTACCAGGCGCCAAGAAAGGGTCCGGACCCCAGTTCCGAACGGTCCCGATGCCATTCGCGTTCGGAAAGACACGCGTTTCTCAGTTGTGACAGGAAGCCAAAAGCAAACAGCCACTCTTTTGAGAGTCACGTATTTTCAGGAACACGCATGTGTGCGTCACGTGATTCTGGGGTGTACTTATCCGAATTGTCGGAGTACCAACCCAAACACAGACACAAATTGTAGAGGAAGAGGCTGTGTGTGTGATGGTTGTCTTTCAGGAAGCGAGGAGGGCCGCAACCTTTGGCCATTCCAGATGCCTTTGGGCATGTTTTCGTCCGACCTGTGCAGTTTTTCCAGTTTTGTGACCCTGCGGGGTCATCTCGGACGGGAAGGTCGCCCCCGGCTATGGTTTCGGGCCCTGACGCAGGTGGGCACTGGTCAATCTTGCTGGTTCTTACCAAGTTCCGTACTGTAGTTGCATTTTGATCAACCATTCACAGGGTAGTTTTTGAGGAGGTCACTGGAATGGACAGGAATGAGGGAAGCAACCCAAACTGAACCATCCCCGAGTTCCTTCAATCCCCAAGTCCGTTCCTAAAATCCATGTTCCCCAGTAAGGATGGCATCGGACACGGGAGCCCCAAATTACCAGTAGAAAATGGTTACCTAACTCCAACGTCATTGGAGGTCTCCCGATTTTCCTTCCAGATGTCCCTTCCATCCGAGGACGGTTTGAAAAGTGTGGATGTCCCCAGGCTTGCAGGTTGATAGTTGGGACTGTTGTCAAAGAGTGATGCAGAGCTTTTTTATACGTCCCAAATGAGGACATCGTGTATACGTACATTTTCCATGAACACGTTTGTGTTGCCCAAAGGGTGGCATCCCACCTTATCTTTGCTCCCGACCTTCGCATCAGCCTTTGGAAAGGATATTTGTTTGACTCGTGTGAGTTTCTCTTGGTGCAGCGGTAGACGCAGGCTAAGTTTGGAGTACTACCCTCGGGAAGATCCAACCAGCTCTCCGGTGGGAACCTGGATTCCTCTGTTTTCCCGCGTGTTTTCTGCGAGGCAAAAAATCATGCTACCCTAAGCATCATAGGACCCCCTTCATTCAGTTATCCCCAGGTAGCAAACCAACAGTTTTTGCACCGTGGTTCCCTTCATTCAGTACTGGTACATGGATCCGCGTGTCTGGTTGTTTGTGTAGAGCCCTGATTTCACTCTACCACTTTTGGACGGGTTTGGGGATTGACCCGTCAAACCAAATGGGATGGCTTGCCTCACCCCAGACCCCCCAAACCACCAAAGCTTGTCTCGAGGAAGAAGAAGAAGACCCACAAACTCAAGACTTTGACGGATGCATTCCTGGAGGATCGAGCTCGATCTGTTCGGTCGCTGGGTTGTTGCCTATAGCTCTTGTTGCTCTGTTGAAACATCACTTGGGGCCATTTGAAGTGATGCTTCCTTGTGGGGTGATGTTTGCAAGTTCTGGGGCTAGATTTCGCAACCGCCACCCAGCAATCATGCCAACGATGCTGGTGATGCCCACGCTGTTCACGCGAAGTTGCACGTTGGCAACCTGCAGAGTTTTAAGCCTAGACGGCGAATGCTGGTAGTGCCTACGCAAGGACCATGTGGGTTGGCAACCCGCAAAATTTCAGCAAACAAGTTGATGAGCCTTCCCGCGACTCACACCTGCCCGACCGCGACGAGTCACTGTGTCGCCTGCCTTAGGCCTTGAGAGTCTGGCATCTTCAGAGGGTCCTTGTGGAATCTTACATGAAGTGTCGTTTTTGGCTTACCTCACCCAAATTCAGACGAGCTATAGTAGGGAAAGGGAACACGTGTCAGCCATGAATCTGAAGATTTCAAGTCAAATGTGGTTGGAGGACATCAATCCCAAGCAAATTCGGATATCCACCAAAGGTCCCCTATCCAACTTCCCACTCACTTCTGAACATTCAGGGCCTATCCAAACTCACACCCAACTGGCCAATCCATCCCAGGCCTGGCAGATTTCGGAGTTCAACCTTTGGCCCTGGGATTGATCCACGTGGAAACATGCTCCTTGCGCTTGGGATGACTTGGCTATACTCGGCTGGTGGTTGTTTATTTGGCTTGGACGGTTCGAGCACGTGAGCAGGAATCAGTTATAAATATGTTACCGTACCAAAACCAGGGCGAAACGAGCAAGCGGGAGGTTCCATGCAGATTTCAGGTTTTGGAGTCACTGTGAACGATGCATATCTCTGAAAGTTGATAGAGAACCCATGAACAAGTGAGAGATGAGTCCCTTTGCAAGTAATGTTTACCAAAGGGTGCACGCCACTTGAAATTCATACCTCGTGGAATCCCGCTGCTGGCCTCTGAACAGCCGAGTGCGAATCTGCAACCCCTCCCTTCAAAGCAGACGAGTCTTGTTCAGGAGCTCTTGTGGGTTCTCCTGCAAGATCATGTCATGATTGAAGGGAGGCTGAATGTAAACACACACACATACAAATACCATTTGAAGGGACAAAAGGAGAGTGGACATAGAAGGCCCCGCGTAGGCATGTTGCTGCACGCACGTAGGCGCGCGTAGGCTCGACTTGACAGTTCGCCCGCGCGTGAGTTTCAGCAAGAAGCACACACACGCACACCGTGTAGGCACTTTGAGAGCAAAACTCCAACCGCGTAGGCGCGAGTAGGCGTTGTGTGACTGACATGCACTTCGCCCAGGCCATCCCGCATAGTATTTGCACATGTCGCAGGCGCCCGCGTATTTGTTTGATACGTCACTGAAGTACCTAGCAAATGATCTGCTCATTTGGGGCGATTTTGGGGTCATGGGTCCTACGCATTGGTCGGAGATCTTTAATCCTTATGCAAATTGATAGTGGTTTCTTTTGTTGTAGTGCTGTCCCGCGCGGATGAGCCAGTAACTTTCCTGCAGAAGGTTCGCACAAGGCAACCGTGTTCGTGGAATCTGCTTGTGGACATTGCTGCGTTCTTCCCCGCTGGCAACCAAATGTTCTTAACTTCAACCCAGACTGTTACTGTAATTTAAATCCAGTAAGTTAAGGCACCCTGCAAAGGCTTGCAGCCAGGTAGCTTTTCAGGCTAGCTGACTAGGATTTCGCTTTCCCGGCCAAGCGATCGGAGCGGCAGATTGAAGTCTTCAAGCTCTTCATGCAGAGCATGGTGCGAGGAACTCGGAACTCGACGCCCGCTGCATTTCCAGGGCCTAAATGGCACCTGCCGACGTACTGTTTAATCTGGAAGGTTTGGGCAAATATGTGACAACCAGACCCAAGGGAACCTTGAGAGATGTTTGAAGGCTTAGGCACAAACTTCATTCCGGGTTGCGTTCTCGTCGCTGCTTGCTTCATTGGGGTAAACAAGGTGTGATAGAGCCCAAGACATTCTTTTGTACCGGATGCTTTTGTTTGTTGACCACACGTCTTTGCGTTTTTCATGTGTGCTCCTTGACTGGCAAGGAGCCATGGTTTCGATTCGTCTTCCAAGCTGGAGGCTACGTCACAGCTTCACAGCTTCGCTTCCCTTGATCCGCTGGGAAGGTTTAAGGCCCAACAGGTTTGGGGAGTCGCGGCTGGAGCCGCTTCACTGTGGGTTACAAGATCCATCGGCAGGTGGGACTATTCCCGGTAGTTGTAGGGTTTCATCCATACCAATTGGTGCAGGTCCATCCACAGTATCTTAGCCCCTTTGGTGTAGGTATGGTTGGTTATTTTCATACTGCAATCAACCCCAAAGTTGCCTTACCCAGTGGTTAACGGGTTAGACAGTCCAGAGTTGCTTTCTCCTTGCTTTCAAGAGGAATGGATTCGATCACTCCAAACCAACAGCTGGTGCCTGTGAGACGATCTCTAGAAAAGCCGAACCCACTGGAGGCTTTTCATCCTGTGCCTCGGGCAGTTCGGGTTCATGCCGGGCCCCTTGTGCGCCATTGGGCGGCGACCTCAGCCCGGGATTCGAAGAGAGCAAGGCATGAGCTGTGGGCAAGAATGTCCGGTCTATACGCCATGAGGCTGTTGCCGGAGCACACATTTGAGCGTTTTTGTTCAGAAGAATCTAGCTTCGCATCCCGAAAAGTCCGCGAACTTGTGCGATACATTGTGCGAGGGACATGGGGAACGAGCTCCAAATTTACCACACACACACATCCCCTCATACAGTGATTTCAGGCATGATGTCGGGTCAAATTCTAATCAATCTATGGTCCATTTGTGAGAAATGGGGGGGGAGCTCAAAACTTCTACCAAAATCAGCGGGCTCGCGTTTTTTGCCCATGCCCATGAGTGGGGGAACAACTCATTTTGACGTGTGCCTCACATAGCCAAGCCAGACTGCATTTTTTTTTCGGCTAAAGTTGGGACATCCCTGTTGTTTCTTTGCGCTGGCGGTATTTTTGGGTTGCCCAGCGGTGCCTGGATTTCTCGTTTGATTGGTGGGTTGGTGGGTTGGTGGGTGGTTGGTGGGTTGGTGGGTGGTTGGTGGGTTGGTGGGTTGGTGGGTTTGTGGCTTGCTTGCTTGCTTGCTGGCTTGCTGGCTTGCTGGCTTGCTGGCTGGCTGGCCGGCTTGCTTTCTTGCTTTCTTGCTTGCTTGCTGGCTTGCTTGGATGCTTGGTTGGATGCTTCGTTGTGCTTGGTTGTGCTTGGTTGCGCTTGGTTGCGCTTGGTTGCGCCTGGTTGCGCTTGGTTGCGCCTGGTTGCTTGGTTGGTTGGTTGCTTGCTTGCTTGGTTGGTCACTTGGTCACTTGGTTGCTTGGGTACTTGGTCTCTCGGTTGCTTGGTTGCTTGGTTGCTTGGTTGCTTGCTTTGTTTGTTTGTTTGTTTGTTTGTGTGTTTGTTTTATTTGTGTGTTTGCGCTTTTCTCTCAGCTGCAACCATACCAAAGCCTTTTTTGCCACCGTTGTAGTCTCCAACTCTGGGAAGCATATGCTTGTCACGTCTTGGAAAGGCCAACTTTTTGTTTCCAGATCCTTTGACTGCAGTGGTGGGGCCTTTGCTGGCTGATGGCTGGCTTGCAGGAAAGGGACCGGACTGGGCAATTTGTTCGACCCCAACGGGGGCAACCCTGCAAATAAGACCAATCTTTCGCCCCCAGCCATTGCCAGACCAACGACTTACCTTTTGAGGTTTGAGGCCTTTGGTTTTCCATCATTTTCCGGATGAGGTGGTTTTGTCTCTTACTAGGGTGGTTTTTTTGCCAGTTTGGTCGGTTGGTCGGTTTGTTTGTCGGTTGTTGTCCTTTTCCCCATTTCAAGCAGCAAACAATTAGCAGAAGGATCTTTCAGTTTCAAGGGAAAGACCGCTTCTCGGGTACGGCGAAACTTGTCGATAGGTGCATCATCACCTGCTGTGTCACGATGATCGTAATGAACATCGGAACCTTCCGCAAGGCGATGCCGGTGCAATCTTCGCCAGACCTCCAGTGGCGCTCGTTTTCCAACTCGTTTGTGGTTGGCATCCTTTGAAGTCAACCAGACGTTGCCCGTAAGGAATTCAGGTCTGGAAGCTTGAGGGCTGCTGGATGACCAAAAAGGGTACCTTGCCTCGGCTTCTTTGCTCTGGGCAGAAGGGAGCCAAGCTCCCGTGTCGGGGTTCCCCTGTTTACCTATGTGCTTTGTATTGGGACATGGAATCACTGTATTACGTGCAGATGCAAATGCCAACAGGGTACCAGAACGAGGGTGGACAAGGCTGAGCCCCGGCAAATTTGCGAACGGGAAAAGAAGGTTGGGGGGTGTCAAAAGTATGCCTCAGACAATGATGCTGCCTTGTGCACCTTGTAAAGGAATAGCAAAAAGGGCCTGGACAGATTTTGTAACCCTTAGTTCGCGGTTTGGATTGGTGGTTTGCACAGTTTGATAGGGGCACAATGGTAGTTTGCTTCTGGCTTCCGCTTAAAACCACTCCAGAAGGGGCATCCTACAAGATACATCAATGCAAGACAAGTCAAGACATTGAAAGTGTGTCCGGGTTTCTTGTAAGGGAACCATCACTTCACCTGGGCCAAAGCACAGCCAGTGGGCACAAACCACGAGCTCAGAGCTTTTCCATAGTGAAGGTCCCGTACTAGTAGACCTGTTTAGCCTTGCACGGAAGGAGAATCAGGAGTCTGGCATCCAAAAGGAATCCTTTTATTGTTGAACTTATCTAGGATCACCCAAGGAAACCTCTGATTTCCTGGTGAATCATTAATATGGATTTCGTCGGCATAAACATTTGTGTTTGATTGTGTGCTTGCTTTTGCAACTTGCAACCCCCTAGACTTTCCATGGGTCGGTCTCGTGGATGGTCTCTGGCAACTCCAGAAAGCTTATGGCAAAGCTCCTCGCAATTTCCCAAGGCCCCCGACACTTAACTTCACACATGTATAGAGGAGGCCCGTAGGTAATTGTACAAGGATTTTGGTGTAACAGTTGGTGTTACATATTGAGGTGGTGCTTTGAATGACAGGCTTGTTTTTCGCTATTGATGTGAGGGGGTTGGAAGCGGGCAGATCTCCCCCGCTCCATTCGGGGTGATTTTATTGAAGACTCATGAACGGCAGTCCCGGGCGGTCCAGCTGCCGGTTCTGCACTGTTCGGACAGGAAATCAACAAGCAGATTGAGAGCCTGGCTGAATCGCTGACGGAAATGTACCGGATGATCAGGACAGGCCAAGTGCTTCCAATTGTTACGTTAATGAGTACCCAAGAGAAATGCCAATTAAATGCCACGAGTCGGAAAATCCCTTGCCTGTTTGCTTGACTTTCCCAAGATTCACGTGGAGGCAGCGGACAACCTGTTCAATTTGTGAAGTCTCTCTCTCCCTCTTCGTTCACCGCCCAGTGATATGTACCAGCCATTTAGGTTTGGCCATAAATTGCTGGAAGTTTGCCTATGGTCCATTTGGGATGGACATGGGGGACAAGCTCTAAATTTCTGAGAAACTAGGCGACTCACAAGCTTCCCAATGTTTTCGTGGGGAAACGAGTCATTTTGACCGTGGCTCATTTGGGTTGTGAGTTGCCTGCTTTGTTTGGCGGCTGGAACCAGAAACCTGTAGCTTCTGCCCAAACGAGGTAGTTTATCAGCCGTGATGTGAAGATAACACATTTATCAGTCCAGAAGCTCTTACCCATCAAGGACTTTCACAACCAACCCTTGTGGAGGATTGTTCCCGAAGGGGTTCGAAGCAGGAACTTGATGAACCAATGAGGGGGAAGCCGAGTTTCACAAAGGGTCCCCTCATATCAACCACCAAATAAGTCGCTCATCGGACAAACGCTTTGGTTCCCTGAGAACTGCTTCTCACTCGCCTCGCAAGGAGCTACCAGGTCCAAGCGCTGAATTGGCTGAACGGTGAGAATCGCTGGGGATACAAGCCGGGGACCCCAGTGGCTTCGATCGAGGCATCAAGATGGGCGTCCAAGGTGGGGTGGCTTTGTTTCTTTAGTCGAAGCAAACAACGAATAAATAGAAGTCAGATAAACAGCACAAGAAATGGAACCTTTGAGTCAAAACAACTTGGAGACCTCTAGAACGGGTGGTTTACCATTGGCTTCCCTCTGCGAACATTCCCAACATTCCAAAAACAGTGGTGTCGGTTTTTGTGCTTCGGTTCGACTGTGGTGTTGGGAAGACTGCCGTAAATATATACGAAGTCTGGACATTCTTCCGATCCACCGAAGTGAAAATAAGCCTTTCCGAACTTGTGGCGGGTTCCCGGGCTCTGGTAGGTTTCTGCAAAAGGGGACATTTCTAGGTGTCAACCAGGGGGGGTGATTCTTCCATGATGGTTGGAGGGAGGGCATCAGGTTGGCCCAACCCTGCCCTGACCCCATGTGTCGGGGGTGAGCGCACTGCCCCAGGTTTATCGAAACTGGCGGCGAGGAGATGGTGGGTATGGAGAACGTCACCGTCCCTCGGCATATGATGAGCGTGGCGAGTCGATCCGCGGCGAGTCAGCGAGTCGACAGAGTTTCTTTGGACGCCAGACACACAATACGTCGGACTTTTTCAGGGGGCCCCTTATTTCGGGTTTCGTGTTCGGGAGCAAGGGAGTTCTGGCCTTTGGGTACTTCCTGAAACGGTGTTTTCCAGCTTGTCATGGACAACTGGAGAGAAATCGATATATCTGACAAAAGCCACCCCCGAAATAACCCTGTTCTTTCCTTTGAACTCAAGCCAAACAAATCCAGCCCTTTGTTTGAATGGCAAGACGGACAGCACACACACACACACATGGCTCTGATTCTCATTCAGCAACCACATGGGATTGTGTTGTGCTTCCCTTGGGTCGATAGTTCCGAGTGACCTTAACGTACGGTTTAAGGGAAAGCAAGAGGAGGAAGGCCACCACTAAATGGATCCCCCCAATTTGCACCCACACACACACACCAATTTATGCTAGCGGATTAATCTGGAGGACCTGCGTCAGAGGAAGCCCCTATAGGTCTCATTTCCTAGGGGAACCATCCCTGACAAACGGAGCCCAGGATGTGAGCTTTGTGGTGCCTGAGCTGGGACTGCGCTTGCAGGCGCTTTTTTGCACGACATTTGACACGTAGCTGGTGGTTTCCCTTGAAACCACCAGATGCTTGTTGGTTTCCCTGGAAGCCAACAAATTGTTTGAGGGTGGGGTGTTTCTCTTGGAGAGCAGCCCCCTTTTTTGTGGTTTGAACGGGAAACCAAAAGGAACCCCGCCATTTTGATCCATTTTGGGGGTCCCCTAAAAAACGACACACCCATACAAATCATTTTTGGGATGCTAGTGGTGCCCCTGGTTGAGTTGTGTTTTCTCGGAAAAGCAAAGGAAAGCAGGCTATGTTCAACCCATTTCAGGTGCGTAGGCCTTTCACCATGGCTAGAGGGAGAAGTGTGGTTAGTTCCGCTGAGAGCCATGGCTACAACCGCCCATTGATCACCGTTTGTTTGTTCACAGTTTTTTTTTAACCGTCTCGGTGAAAATACAACAGCATTTCTATATGCAGGGTCACAGGGACAGTGCTTCCAGTTCCCATGGAATAGGTGACCAGGAAAATATATTTGCATAGGTTTTACCATGGTTTCCTTTGGTTGCCTCAGGGTAGCTGGAAGCATTGAGCGAGGAGTTTTAAGAGTTGAAACCACCTCAACAGTGGTTGGACATGAATCCCGCCATGTCATGTCCCGAATTAAGGTTCATCCCCTCTCTCACCAACATGACACCTGACAGAGGGCCCTTGCAAAGGAGACTGACCTTCTAGGTACCCTCTAGGTACCCTCTGACAGATGCTATGTTTGTGGGAGGAAGGGTACCCACTGAACGGAGTTTCGAGAGAGTGCTTGACGATCACGATGCGCAGGGCAAGGCTACGGTGGATGACCTACTGCTGGGAGACCTGGGTGAAGGCTGCTTTTCTTTGCCCGTTTGGAGACGGGGCTTTCTGCTACAAATTCCAAACTGATCGGCACCAGTTGGCGGTTTTCTTTCCAGGATTCATGAAGTTCAAAGGGTTTCATTCATCCTAGACAACAACTTGACACGCGCATGCACAAGCGCATACAGTCACAAACACATTGACATAGACACACAGACACAGAGACACGCAGTCACACACAGACACACACACACACACACCGACAGAAGCGCACACAGACGTGCACACACAGACATACAGACATTGCAGACACACAGAAACGCAGACACTGTGATCGACAGCGCTACACAATCACACGTACAGTCAGGCAGACACAGCCACACCAACACACCGGCGCATCCACAAGCGCATCACACAACTGCAATGGAAAACAATCACGCAAACACTCAGTTACACTAGTAGACACACAACACAGACAACAAAAAAGCTCTTACACAATCACACTAAGAACAGTAAGCACACAACTCAAACTTCCACACACACAATCGCGCACACACACACACACAGACACACGCACAGACACGCACACGCACACGTACACGCACACGCACATGCACACGCACACGCACGCACCCACACACACATACACACACACACACCCGCGCGCGCGCACGCACGCACCCACACACACACACACACCGCGCACGCACGCACGCACGCACCCACGCAAACACACACACACACACACCACACCACACCACACCACGCCACACCACACCACAACACAACACAACACAACACAGCACAGCACAGCTCAGCACAACACAACACAACACAACACACCACAACACAACACAACACAACACACCACAACACAACACACAACACACAAAACAACACACAACACAACACGCAACATAGCACACAACACAACACAACACAGCACGGCACAGCACAGCACAATACAACACAACACAACACAACACAACGCACAACACACAGACACAGCACACAGACACACCACACAACACACACACACACAACAAGCGCAACACACACAACACACACACACACTCAACACACACACACAACACACACACAACACACACAACACACACAACACACACACACACACAACACACAGAACACCCACACACAACACGCACACAACACACCAACACACAGACACACATGACACACACAACACACACACACACATGCACAACACACACACAACACACACACACACACACACACGCAACACACACACACACGCATAATAGACAAGACACACACACACACACAACACACACACACCACAAACACAGACGCGCGCACAAGACACACACGCACACACACACACACACCACAAACACAGACGCGCGCACAACACACACACGCACACGCACAAAACACGCACACACGGACACACAAAACACGCAAGACACACCACAGACACAAAACACGCAAGCCACACCACACACACACACTGAGAGAGACAGTACCACACTCAATTACAGAATCAATCACACAATGAAACATATTAATTCGACAGGCACACACACAGACACTCAGGTTCCTGAACTTTGTTCTCTTTGCAACGACAGTTTTACTGGACGGTAACAATTATGAACTCGTTGTATCAATTTCAAAGTAGTAGTTTTGTGGAATCCTTCGAGGCACGACATAGGCATTTTAAAACCAGTATCGTGCTTTGCTTGCCCACTCCGGTAATGATGACACTGCATGACGGATTCCCTGAGCACTTTTCACTTTGCACGCTAAGGCCAGCAGACGAGAAGCTGAAGCAGCAGCTGTTGAAGTACACTGCGTGCCGCCAGTTTTTGGCGACGCGTGTCTTGCTTCCCACCGGACCCCTTTGAGTTGGAATCAATAGGAAGCCGTTGCCATTTCCGGGGACCAATTCAGATTTTGAGAAACACCCATATGTTTCGGGGTCGGAACATGAAGCAGACTCCGAAGACGTATCATTATTCATGTTTGCCACTTTCTCCCAAGCATGTGGGGTAGGCGAAATATGGGTGGGTCTTCTTCTAGGGGGCCCGCCCAAAATGGTGGTTTTCCCGTTGGTTTCCCTTTAAAACCAGCCAAAAGACAGGGCCGCCCTCAAAAAAAGACGAGCCACCCATCTCTCAGTGCACAGGGCCAAGAGAGGTTTTCTCTCTGCCTTTGTGCGTGGCCATGGCGGGCACCGGGGATGTGTTGATCTCTGCTCTGGGTGGTTTCGAAGGTAAACCAAAGGAGAACCAAAGCCTTTTTGTTTGGGGGGGGGCATTTGGCCATTTGGAGCAGAACATTTGGCTTGGTGTTTCCAGAGGTTACAACTAATGAGGCTCCTATGATCCTGGCTTTTAGAGTACCTGACAACCGCCTTCTGATGATTTAGTCTCTATCACTTTACGTTTGGTTGTGCGTGTGTGTTGGTTCCCTCCCTTCAAGTTTCCTGGATTGCTTCCTGAGATCATTCCACAGGGAATTGACCCACAGTCCACAAGCACCAAGCTTTTTGTCTACAATCACCTTAGCAAGGCATGTAGTCATAGGCAGAAGAACAAACTCTACAACCTTTTGAAGCGAACCGTTGCCGAAACGTGTGCTGCATTGCCAGTGGCTTCGGGCAACTTGTTTTCATTTTGTCAGCCCTCGGTTGGAAACCTAGTCCAAGGGCACAGAAAACAACTTCCTCAGGATCCTTTCAAATTGCTTGACTCGTTTTGGTACATCTACTCACTTCCTCACTTGGATTTTATTTTTGCGAGGGAAGACCATTTGAGTAAACAAGCAGTCTGGACTTGTTTGACTAATCCACTCGGGAAGTGATGTGAACTCTCAGGGGAGTTTAGAGATGCTATGAATCATGGGGGCTGGCGATCGGAGGTGATTGGACGACCGTTCTTGGAGAACAAAACAACAGTCAACACAGACACACCAGACATACACAGACACCAACAGTTTGACTAGCGACAGCTCAAAAAACAAGTACCAAAGCGCATGAACATGCTAGCTTTTGTTTAGTGGCTTGCCTTGACCCCTCAATTTTGGGGACATTTAATGGGTCGGAAGTACACTCCAGGCACTGAGTCTTATCCAGTGTTGACATGTTTTCCTGGATATTTTTTCCTGAAGTCCACCCCGTGTTTCTCTCATGGAAATCCACGGGAGGCAACTTCTCTCGCCGCGGCCATGCCTCGCCGCTTCCTCCATAGAATCTGCGTCGCACAGTCAGCCTTCCAGACACACAGCCATGGAAGATCGGTCGGATGGCGTTGGGAACCTCCCCTGCAAGAATCGGTCAAGACATGGCTTTGTCTTTGGTTGTAACATTTCTTCTCAGCCATCATTTGCGGGTCAACGTTTGGTAATCACATCTTACATCTTGGTCCTTGACTCAAATGAACAAAGTTGAAGAAACTTGTCAATTCCCACCCCACCCACTCCAGGGCGCGAACTGTCAGCGTTCCCTGAAGGCACTGGCGAGGCCAGCTCACCCAACCATCAGCCACGAGTCGCGACAGGACCGCACCAGCACATCAGGTAGAACAAGAGGGCAAGGATACCAACAGCTACCACAAAGGGCACCACATCAAGTAGCACAGCGGGATGTAGGTCTGTAGGTCCATCGAAAGCTTCGAAACCGGAAGGGAGCCATGCCGCCGCCTCCGCCGGCGGGGCTTCCAAAGGCGCCGGCCGCCCGGGGGCCCAAATGGCCCACTCTGGGGGGGGGGCAGGGGGAAAAGGGGGGGTTGGACTTTGGGGGTTTCGAGGGCCTAGATGATTTGGGGTAAAACTTGTTCGACACAAGCTAAACAAGAAGTTGTTAATTCCGACTGAAGGGTGTGGGGACTTTGGAACGTTGTGCACAAGACAACTGAACAACTTGTTGGAGCCTCGAAGCTTAAGCTGCCCCCATACCTGCGAAAAACTGTTTTTGCGGTGGGCGTCTGGCAAAGGAGTGCGCGAGTGAGGCGCCCAGCAGCCTGCCAAAGGGCCCAGCGGCAGGCGACGGGTGGGGGTTTTCTTCAGGCGAAAGGTGCCCTTCTTGTCGCTGGCTTAAGGGAAACCCAAAGGGAATGTGATATCCACTTTGGGGTTTCCATATCCTATATTGAGACAAACTCATGAAAGACATTGAACCCATTTCCGAAAGATGTCCCTTGGATCCACGTGCCATTGTGCCGGGACTCGCGGATACAAACCCATAGTCTCTGGGTTGAGTATTGGTCGGGCCACACCATGGATTCCTACGCATTTCCGTGTGGGTCCATGCTTGGTACCTCTAGTTAAATGTGCTAGCTTGTTGGGGCAAGCCCAAGGGACGCACGATTATTGTTCGCGACCTTTGGGCGCGAACTAGTATCGTGATGTCTGTCTGCTAAAGGACCCCTAGTGAAAGCTCATTTTGTTCCTTGACATCTAACTGAATGTAGACCATGTCCAACACAGGATGTGTGTGCGTGTGTGTGTGTGCGCGTCATGTTTCTTTTAGCAGATGCAAACCCCGTTTGGCTTCCCTTTGCAAGGCCAAAAGCCAAACGAGTTTGGCCCATTTTGACCCAGTTTGACAGATCCGGGTTTGTTTTTTTTGAGGGCACTCCTGAATTGGGGATTTGAAGGGAGAACCAGAAGGAAAGCCGGAAGGTCCTGGAAAAACAGGCACACACACATCCATTTGAAGTGGACAGGTTTCTTTGATGAACATATGATACAAAAGGGCAGTCCGCCAAAACCCTCCGCTTATCCACTTCCATGATTGTTGAAATAGTCCTACCCAGTGGCCCAGTGTAGTGGTCCACACCAGGCTATGCTGCGACCCCGGCGGCGCCTACCTCGCTGCCCTCGCCTGGAGCCCATGGGGTTGTGGTATGCACAAATGGCCCAGAGCACCGTGTTTTTGGTTTGTCCTTTTTCTTTTTGTTTCTCGGAGGTTGGTTTTGCCTTTTCAAACTGTAAGATCTATATGCTATAGATATGTGATGTGTCGATATGTAGTTTGGAAATATGTTGTTTGCTGGATTCCTTACATTGTTCATTGGATTCCAACCCCCTTTGGTCACGGACATTCAACCAAGTTTTCCGCAGCACAAACCATGAGCAAAGCGTGTACCTTTCCTAAACTCTGGCCAAGGGAATGGTGGAGTGGCCAGGCCAGATCCTTAAGTTCAGTTCAACCCCCATTTCCTGCAAGGACTTGATAGCTTAGCTTTATAGCTTCATTCCCCAACCCTCTCCCCTGCCGGGCTCAGGGGAGGGGCACCAGGGTTATTTCTTTTGGATAGACAGGTGGGGTTGAGGCTTGGATCCCAGAAAGTGCGAAGCTTCCACACCTTCAGACAGCTTAGGTCGGGCGGACGGGCGGTGCCCCCACCGGGCGGCTTACCGGCGCGGGCGCCAGGATGGATGTGATAGTTCTTTTCTTTTAGGGTAAAGAGGAAACTGGAAGGTCTCAAATTGTCTATCCTGATTAGTGTACATGTCCTGCAAATTTAAGGGTTATTTTTGATTTCCCTCTTTCAGAGAATCCCTTGCCTTCCGAGACCCGGAATCAGCTTCCAAAAGAAGACCAACCGCAATCCAATTTCCCTTTCTTCCCAATGTAGCCCGTTCCCCCCGCCGCCCCCTTCCCCACTTTTGGCTTCCGTTTACCTCGCATTTTGTGGTTTTGGTGTGTCACCGCTATCATCGGTGCATTGCAGAACTCTGGGCCAGCCTGTTGCCTTCTATTTCGTTGTTGGGAAGTCTACTTCGCCAAAAAGTCGTGAAAGGGCAACTTGCTCTAATATTTGCCACCCCAACACGCTAGTGGTGGCGTTGTTGGTTGTTTTGGGTGGGGAGCTGCCCTTGAAATCAACCACCAAAACCAAGGATGTCTTTTTTGTGTTATGGAGGTTTAGGTGATCGTTGATGTGGAATCCATTTTGACAGCCTTTTGGATGGTTTGCAAGGAACATCATTGTATAAGTGTGCCAGGACTTTAGACACCGATTGCAAAGGCTCCAGTGTTTGGTTGCAGCACGACACCCCCCCATCAAGGCTTTCATGATCTTTCTAGTTTAAGGTCGATTCTAAGCGCCCTAAATACTGCGGACTGAAGCTTTCAAAAACTGAGATTTGTTGGGTGGGCTTTAGTCCTTGGGCCGTACTCTCATGTCCCAGTTTGGGAAATCCAACAATCTTCCGCGGTACAGGGAAGCCCTTAAAGAAGCCATGGAACAAATTTATTCCACACCCATCAGCTTTCCTCAAAGCCAGACTTTTACATTTTTGGTGTTCCTGCATGGTCTAAGTGTAGCCCAGCTGATCTCCTACGCACTGTGGATGGACGAATCTTGCACCAGTAGGTAGGTAGATGGTTTATCCAGGGTTCAATATCGCTGGGACTTCATCCATCCCAGCTGGTGCAAATAGGACTTTCCTGTTCTTGGCGTGTGAGTTTGTTGTTTTAAAAGCGTGTTTGGCTCTCATGTTTAGTGGTTCGCTGCAAGAAGCAAGGTTGTTTGCTCACATGCCAGGGGGAAGATGAATTCGTGAACAGTTTCCTTGAGCAACTCATCCGAGGCTAAGCCTGCCGCGCCCTCCGTGGGGCGGCTAAGAGGAGATGCATCGAGCAAATGAAGCCACTGGTCGTGCTTTAGACTTCTCAGACAAAAAAAGGCTCCTAGTAGCCATGACCCTGGCCCACAAGAGGAGTTTTGACCAGCGCTGGCTCGAGAGACCAGCCAGGGCTGTGTCAGCCGATCTCGAGCGGTTGCCATGGCCTTCATCAACATGGTCATGGAGATGGTTATGGTTGTGCTCGTCAGGTCAGTACAGGAGGTGGGTACAGCAGGTGTTCAAATGTGTATCGCAGATACAGTGCAGTCGGTGGGGGCAGAAGCCGATAGCTGCGTATGCTCAACAGCGAGGTCTTTTGGTATGGTCTCTGCCGGGCTTGCCATTGCTGCCTGATTGGCACATGCCTGGAGCGATCAAGCAGTACATCAGGCAGTGGCCGTGCAGCAGAGGCATGCCAGCTGGTCTTGCCTGCTTACGAGCGCGCTTCCCTGGACCACGGAGGAGGGCCTGGTCTGCGTTGGACCCTTGGGGTGTTGCAAAACCAAACTCCAAGACACCCAAGGCCCTAGCTTAGTTGCCCAAAGCCAACCTTTTCACATTTTGGCTTTGTAATTTTGGTCCATGGTCATGGCCCCAAGAGGTCAGTCAACCTTTTACTTCTGGGCCCTTTGGGCAACTAAGCGAAGCATGAGGGCTTTTGACCCCCAAAGACCTCGACAGTTTAGGTGCCTAGGGAAAGGGAATCCGCGAAAGCTAGAGCCATTCGGAAAGACTTTGCGTTTGTTCCGACACACTCCCAGTTTTAAGCCAGTGTTTGAACAACAACATCAACTCATTCTAATCAGTTCTCGATGTGTCCAAAAGGACGCCTGCGTGTCGGACGTAGCCAATCCCGGTGCAGCAACTCACCAGCAAACGACAAGGATCCAACAGATTAGGCTTGCTTTGGTTTTCAAATATCACACAAGCCATTTTGAGCATGATGCCCTTATAGTGGGGAGATGTTGGACATGCATTGGGATGGTCCGTGTTCATTCCCTTCCACCTGATACACTAGTCATAAAGCGCATAAAGCATGACCATCATGGAACTGCATCGCAGACAAGAGTGAATGCCTGCAAACTCGGATGGGCGTGTTTCGAGCAACAGCATATGATGTGTTTTCGGAGTTTCCATTGTTAACGATTTGCTAAGCTTTAAATTTGTGTTGCGCTAAGCAGGCCTCGCTGATTTTAACGTGGTACAAGCTACAGCGGCGGAGTTTGTTTCGCCCGAATCTGTGTGTGTTTCTGGGTTGTCATTATCGCAGAACTACTGCTGGGGGGAGGGGGCACTTGGATTCTGACCCGCTAATGCAGGGCGGCGATGGCAACTGCCTCAGTAACCCAATAATGTTGACTGCAAGGAACAAGCCACAGAACACGTGTTTGTTTGTGGCTTGCTAGTTTTTAGGCGAATAATTGAGCAACGACCCCTACGAAACACCTCGACCGATTCCGTTCTGAGACCCACAGTCTTTATCAACCCCCCCTTGGTTTCGGGTGGCTGGTTGCGCCGCGAGCGGCAAAGCGGCAACCGAGGGGCTGCCCAAGGCAGAGGCAAAAGGTGCGGTCAGGGGGGGATGGCGATGCAACATGGGTTGGAAGGACTGGCTGGTTTTTAGGGAGGATCATCTTGGCGTGAAACCAGGTTCCGGCTTTGTGATGCATTTGTACGGCCTGAGGGGCTTGGTGTCCTTGCGTCCTTGGTTCGACCAGGCCCTCCACATCTTCAAGTCTCAACAGAGGGGTCGGCCTCTTCAAACGGAACTGCCAACCGTGGCGCTGGTTGATTGGCAAGGCAGCCAACATGTTTACTGTAACTATGACTCATCTCGGTTCCCTTGCGGTCGGACTATCTTCCGCATAGCTCGGAGATATTCAAAACTATGTAGCCTTCAGAGAACTGCAGGGTGCAGATTAATCCGAAGTTGACACCAATTTTCTGTCTTGCGCTTTCCATTTCCATGTTTTAGTGGCTCTCTCACTACCCCGAAGCCCTCCAGAACCCCAACGGCTATGTCTTACCTCTTGGTTTCCGAGCACAATCCTGAAAGGGTACAAACAACGCCTTGTTTCAAACATGGTTGGTACATCTACGCGATCGCTCGTGAGCTCGGAAGCCTGGGATTGTATCGCCGGCGGCCTTTTTGGGGGGCACCCGTTGCAGTTGGGGGCACTGGGACATGATTTGGCGCAGTGGGCGTGTCTTTTGTGAGGTTATTACCTTGTGTTTCTGTTTAAAAGGAACCCAAAAGGACAGCCACCCATTTTGGGGATGCCCTAAAGAGACACACCTAGTGTTGCTACATAGTGTTGCTATGGCAAAACAAATCCAACACGGGTAGTGAGTAGTGGTTTTGTAGTGGAAAGCCTCTGAGGCTACAAAAGGGTTCCCCTATCATACTCGCGCATGTTGAAACCGCAGAACACGCCAAGCCCCTGTTCCAACATGTTGAATTTGGAATGCTATGCGTAAGATATGATGTGATCCTTACAAGGCGAACCACCGTTCTCCAGACGAATCCTAGGTTACCACTGTTGGGTCCGTTTGCTTTCCAAACGATCAGCTATCCACCCTCGGATCTTGGGAGCACCTCAACCAGCGGATGCACTGGCGGGAATTCCGAATTCCCCTTTCAGCATGGCTAGAGGCTCGGTATCGTGCCAATGGTTTGTTGGCGGTGTGAGTGGCCTTTACCTGTGTAGCAGGCAACCAAGAAACCACCCTTTCAAAACCAATAGGAGAAAGGCACTTTTGAGGTAACAGGAATCCATTGGGTTCATTTCATCATCCTCACCGACGGTAAGTTGTGCCATCTCTGGGAAAATCAGAACGAGCTCACTTATCGGGGCCAAACCGAACGATTGTGTTCAGTGTCCTTGTCTTAGACTTTTTTGAGTGGGTTTCCCTTCAAAAGACTACCGATCACCGGGTGCCCATTTTTGCAAAAACTGAAACAATCCGCAAGATATGAGGACCCCCCCAATTTCAGCCCAAACCCCAGCCTTTCCATAAATTGCAACTTTGGGCTTCTACCTTTTTTTTGGGAGGGTTCCCCTACTAAACTAGACTACAGAAAAAGTTGGTACCCATATTCTAGCCTCTCTACTGGAGGACCTAGATACCGGCAAAGCCGGTACTGTAGGCGTTCGCACTGCACCTCCGCCGCCGCGGGCGCTGCCAGCGGCGATGGCCTCGGTTGCTCCAAAGGCAAAGCTTTGCCACGGCGATTTCCCGAAACCGATGTCCCAAGAGTGCCATTCTAGTAGTTTTTTTTTCACTACCTGGTCTTATGGTGCTTCTACTACTTGGTGGCTTCACTGTTAGCAGGTGAAGCTACTACCCCTGGTCTTATGGTTTTAGCACGGCCTACATAAACCATTGTAGCGATTCTAGTAGAACACAAAGGGGGACGAGGGGGGACGAGCTCTAAATTCCCAGAAGGGGAGTCACCATGTTCCGATGGGGAAGCACGTAATTTTGAGCTTGTCGAGCCCACTGGCCGTATGTAACTAAGGGACGCAACCGTCAGGAAGTAAAAGGAGAGGGTACAACTCTCGGACCCTTATACAACGTCATCCGTTGCATTCGATTTTTTTTTCTCAGTGGGAGGTCCAAAAGTCTCAGCTTGGAAGGTGACTGCTTTGCGTCCACTTCCATGAGGGTCAACTTCCCCTCGCGAAAGGAGACAGTAAGACCTTGATGTGCCTGTCAATGGGCCCCTCAGATTAGGACACCAAAGAGCTACCCAAAATACAGGTTTGTCTTTAGTCAAAGGTTGTGCCAGGGTACCGCAAGCCCCCTGGAGCATACCCCACAAGCATAAGCCAAGCAAATGAGCAAATTAGCGGTAAATAATTTCTAAATAAGGTCTGCCGTATTTCTGTTTTGAGGTTTGGTTTGGGGGTCAGCGGGGGAAGTCTTTGATTGGGGAATTGTGATGGAGTCCTCTTCAAAGTATGCCAATCCTGTCCCCACAATGTGTGCAAATCTTGTTTTCTTAGAGGTTTGTTCAGACATTAGACAGAAGCCCCTTTAAAGTCAAGCACATGGGGGAAGGGTCCGTAATATCGCCTTTCGGGCCAGGGACAATTAAGTTTCCTCTAGGTGGAGGGATGTTCTAAGGAGACATGTAAGCAACTCCTGCAAAAGTTTTGGATCCTTTGGTCAAACAACCATGTTTTGTATTTTGTGCCATGGAAAAGGTGTTTAACTTTCGCGGCTTGAGCTACTTTCTTGGGGAGGGTCTTTGGGGTGTGTGGTCACTGATCAACGAATGTGTTGGACGATGCCCTGGTGTTTGACGCATGTATGGAAAGAATCGAACAGCAGTTGAAGGAATCCACCGACCATTCCTCACATACTCGCGCCGCCGCCTCTCGTGCACATGGCATGCAGCGAGTCGAAATTCAGGTGTCCGCGCGAGTCCGAAGCCCAGATTGGGGCAAATCCGGCGGATTCTGTATGGTTTCTCTCTGGTTTCAAGTTCCCTTGGTTTTTTCTTGTTTTTGCCAGTTGGTTTCTCTTTAGTTGTTTATGGAGTGCTTAAGAGGAGGGGGTGTAAGGGGGGGGGGTAAATTTGAGTAAATGGCGTGGACTAGGGAGCCCTAGGGAGGCCTAGGGTTCAAATACTGAATCCGGCTCAGCCCTTAGCCGCTTGCCCGCCCACTAAGCTCTTCGCAAAACACTCGGTCCTTTGCGTGTTTTCCAGCAACCCAATTGAAGCTGATTAGTTTTTCTTGGCCTGCTCGCTAGTACTAGGGAGCCCTAGTGAGCCCTAGGGAGCCTTAGGGAAGCTTAGGGAAGCTTAGGGAAGCTTAGGGAAGCCTAGGGAAGGGGGAGCCTTAGGGAAGCTTAGGGAATAGGGTTTTGAGGGGTTCCGAAAAACCCCGTTAAACCCTGTACTTGGGGCTCACTTTGGGGAACTCACTTTGAGAGGTTCCGAAAAGCCCTGGGGCCAACGACCTTAAATCTTGGAAGGCTGGGGAGCTTAAGGGAGGCTAAGAATCTTTTAGGGGCCTTTAGGGGTCCTTGGGGAGGGAGCGCTAGGGTTTGCTAAGGAGCTCTAGGAAGTGCTAGGGAGCCTAACTCAGGAGCCAGCCATGAGTTGGGCTGTTGCTGGGGGATTCATGAGAACCCAGATTGAATACATCAATGTTAACAGGGGCAAGAACGGCAACCAACCGTTCTATGCCATTTGCCCTGATTAGTTGATGAGTATAAGGGGTTCACTATAGATGCTTCAATATAGGATTTATGGTACAACAATCAGGCATTCGCAGCCAGGTGATATTCCTGGCGCACACTGCGTCAGATCAAGGACTTGGCTCAAGTTCGTTTGCCCAAAAACCACCCGGCAGACTGCACGACTTCACCGCATCCAACAAGGCCTTTTGGAGCCCTTTCCTTGGTCTCACCATGAAGGCACTGATCAGCGTTGGCCTCTGACCTCGTCCTTGTTGCAAAGGCATGCGTGTTTGGGTTCATGCCTGTCCTTTCCGGAATGTACGAGGGGGACATGCGGATAGGATACTGACACACTCATGTTGACCTCTGATTATTAAGCACCCCCCTGCCCCCCCCACTTTGAAACCATGGGAAACCAGTGTTTGTTGGTAATTACCGGGGAACCGAATCAGTGATTCCTGGGTGGTGCGAAATGGAATTCGTCCAGTATGTTGACACGTCTGCGTGAACCTCTCTGGATCTCCATCCGCGCCCCAGGCTGGACCCTCTGACTCGGGCTTTTCGGCGCCCCCGCCGCCGCCCGGGGCTTTGAGTGGGCCAATTGAGCTGTCCTCGAGTGGGGGCTTGTCCTTTTTGAGGGTAGCCGTTTTAAGGGCAACGTCCACTTCGCAGTTCAACTCTATGAATGCTGGGAGGAACCACTTGCCAAATGGTGCGAAGTGTGTCGTTCAAACAAAATCAGGGACCCCAGCAGACCCGCAGAGAAAAGATCCCTCCATAAAATTGGCCCAACTGCTTGATTGATTGGCCTTGTTTGCCCTTTGACACATTTGGGTTTGTGGGGGGGGGGTGCGGTCTTTGAAGCAGACTGGGGCGTGTCTCACCAAATTCTCGTCGATATAGTTTTCAATCAACTCCTGTCACATGCCCTTCACTGTAACTTGCTGATGATGTTGAAGATGACTGTTTTGAACACCCATGACTCAAGAACATCACCCAACGGTTGGGGGTCATCACGGTCTCGTTTTGCTCGCAGTTTGTTCTATGCCAGATGGCAACCGTGCGTGTTTGGCGCTGACTTCCCAGGCCCAAGGAAACTGGTGTGTGATCGAATTCCCCACCAGAAAGCCTCGAGAGGCACGTGGGTCTGTAATTTGAAGACCCCCATGGCTATCGATCAACTGGGGGTTTCTTTTTGTGATGGTACACGCTTTGGGGTGGCTTTGAAGGGGAACAAAGGAACACAACCAATTTTGAGGGTCCCCTAGTTTGCGACAAGCCCATGTGTGGTTGTCTAAGAAGTGTTCCACTACCCCCAAACCACTATGAAATGGGGCACCCTGAATGTAGTGGCTACAAAGTGGCTGTATATCCCTTAACCCCCGCAGGGTAGTGTTTTAAGGGTGCAATCTTAGAGGTTGGCATCTGGATATGTGCCAAAATAGAGCTTTGGACTTTGGACTCCCAAGAATGGATTTTGGATTCTTGTTGTTTTTTAGATCAACCAGCCTGAAAGGGGTACCAACTCTCCATAGGTGCGGGCTCCCTGGCGCTCCGGGGCGCCCGGAGCCATAGATCCGTCAGGGTTCGATGGTAGGGGAGTCCCGGCGCGGCTCCCACCCCCAAAAGGGCGCAGGGTGTTTCTCCCTTTCGGTTTCCCTTTTGACCACAAGCCAAAGGTGACCAAGTCCAAGAAAAGACGGGCCGCCCGATATCTGACTATCAATTTCACTTTTTGGGAATAGCGAACCGCTAAGTGGATGGTCGGTGAATGGGTCCGTGCAGCACCTGTGCTTGGCGATTCAGGCCAGGAATCACGATATGCCTCGTGGTCTGCCGGATAAGACCAATGTAGGCCGATCGTATGAACGACATATCCTCCAAGCTCCAGGTACGCATGTCAGACTTCTGTGGATATTTGTGTCTGTCCGCAAATGTTTCTTGGAAGGTACCCTTGGCGCCTTGGATTGAGGTGTTCTTGGGTCCCCCTAGTTTGACAGCTTGTCAAGATTTGAGCCTCTATTGTGTTACCCTTACGCAGGAATGTCTTTTGGTTCCATCAAAAGGACTCCATAGGTTCCAGATGGCGTCCAGGGGTCAAGAATGTGCAGGTTCTAGGTCCCCCCTTCCCCCACCCATGCTCAAGGCCCCCTGTACTCACCCCCCCCCCTGGGGTTGGTTTTAGGTTGCTTAAGGGTTGGTGTAGGGTTTGGGTGTCGTTTTTAAGGGTACGCCTGTTTTTTAAATACAACAAACAGGGAAGCCCGAAAGAAAACCATCATTTTCTGTGAGTTTGGAGTTCGTCGAAGGGTGTACTTTCTCGGGCGCTTCATCGCTTGTGCGGCAATGCCCCCGGACCCGGCGCGGTCATTTCGCGGGATGATGGGGAGGGGAGATAAAATTGCCGGGGCAAGTGAACCTGTGATCGAGAATATCACATATATATATATATAATATATATATATACCAGAATCTTCCGATGAGCGTTATTTTCCGCTCGTGCAGATTACCGCGCGTTTATCCATAAAGCGCTCGGTTCAAGAAAAAGACGCTCGGATGCGGATATAAAAAAAGAAGAAACTGTCCATCGTGCGGGCTCCGTCTTCCTGCTACTCATGTGCAAGATTTGCAGCGAGCGCCGAACGTGGCAAATCTAGCACTTTTTGATGTGCGCTCGTGTGGCGGGAAATTGCGCTTTTGTAGCGGGAATGTGCGCTCGTTGTGCGGCCTGGCCCGTTTCCTCCAGGAAAGCTGCTAAAACATTGACCGCATTGCGCAAAGTGTTCTCCAAAGGAGCCTCAATTCCTTTGAGAAGCAGCCTTCCAGTTGGCTGATTTAACGCTAGAAGACAGAATAGCGCTCGTTTGCCAAAAAAACGCTTGCAAGCACAAAAAGCGTATCAAATAGCAGCTTGAGCAGAAAATAACGCTCGTTGGAAGATACGGGTATATTTATAGTTATTTTCTTACTTGTTTATATTTATATTACATTATATATATTTTTCTATATGATCCCCTCCACTAACGAGGAACCCAACTGTGCGGATCCTGGTTTGGACTATCGCATATAAACAAGGCCTTTTGGTGAGTTCAATGTCAGGGGGGGACATTTTTTTCCGGTGCATTTGGCTCCCTCTAGTCTTTGACGAGGGTTGCTTAAAAACCTCAAAGCAGTGACCAAACCACAAGGGTCGACCCAACTTGTTGCCCTTTCCGACCCAACTCTCTACCCTTGTGACGCGTGACGACTGGATCGAATGGGAGTACCCTGTTTGACTGGGACATGGGTCCCAAGACCTCATTTTTCAGGTCTTCGGGGGGTAGGCCGGGTAGGCGCTCAAATTTGTTGTCCAAGGGGCTCGTAGGGCGGAGTCCAGAACCTTCGCTTACATGTGCTTAAGGCCTTTTCTTGATTGTTTCCTGTTGGTTTAAACGGAGCCTATCACCAGTGGACAAAAATGAGGATGTCTTTTTTTGGGGAACCCCTCAGAATAGTTGTTCTCCTTTTGGTGTCCCTTTACGAACAACCAACACGAGGTACCCTCAAAAGAGACACATCCATAGATTTTTTCCAGGGGACTTCAGCAAACCGAGGTTTGGGTTTGGTTTTTTGGTGCTACCCAGGCGCGGCTCCGGTGAGCAGTGCTCCAGCGGCACCCGTACGTGGCAGTCTCAGAGCCTCAGTCACCAGTGGGTTCCGGGCCCTCTAGGGCGTGTGCTTCAAGGAGGGTACTCCTTTTGGTCTTAGGGGACCTCCACAAGGAGCACCCACCATTTTGGGGGGTGCTGGTACCTTAACGCTATAGAAGCTGCGACGCGGGGACCAGATGTCATCGGCTCGCTTGCGCCCGTGCTTCTTACCACGGGAATGCGGTTCTTTGCGTCACCGACAATCAGAACGTGAAGAGTTGGCTCCTCCAACGTAGGTCGCCAAATCGGTTTGTCCGCACGCTACTCCTGCTCCTCCCGCAACTGGAAGCAGAGCATTGCTTCACTACGGAGGTGTTCTACGTCAGAACCTACCGAAATCGTGTCCACGCCTGGCTGTCGCGGGAAGACCACGGAGGTCGCCAGCCCCAGCGAATGGGCTCAGCTGTTGAGGAGGTGGTTGTTGGGGCTGGCACAGCTGCATAGTTGCACGAAATTAGTGTACGGCACACGTTCGTTTCGTGCTTACATATCCTCTTCTGATTTCCGTTTAATCTTCATCTGACGGATTTACGGGGAGTTCCTGATAAACTCTGAGGAGGTAATTACCACAAAGGGGATCCTTGTTTTGCTTGCCCGCCATTTCAAGACCCTCCATGGGCTGTGGGCTTAAGCTCAACCCTGCCTCAGGTCCTGCGCCCAAGGCGCCGGCGTCCATCCCCACGCGCGCGGAGACCCGGAAAAACTGGCTGATGCAGCATCCGACACGAGTCCCCACCGAAACGAGCATCAACACAAGAACCGAGAAAAAGGCACGACAGCTGTGTCACTGAGTGGTTTGTTTCGTTTGTTTCGCATGTTTTATTCGATTGGTGATATCCAAAAGAATGGATGTCCTTGGGATCTTTCCTCGGTCCCTGATCCGTTCCAGCGGTCAAAGAAATGTCCAGGTATGGGTTTTGGCGGTATGAAGGTTGTATACCACTTGAAGGGGTGTATACTGCATGAGAAGCTTGTATACTGGTGCACAAGCATCCATACCTGCAAAAACCATGCCTGTGCCCTTGAAGTGAGTCCCAGGCACTGGTCATAGACCTCCAAAACCCTGCAGGGGTGGGGCGGGGGGGATCACCTAATCTCTCAAGGCCTCCGGGCCTTGGCTTTATCCCAAGCCATAGCCGTCCTCTCAACTAAATTGTGGGTGTGTCTGAACAGAATGGCGGGTTCCATTAAAAAAACACCCCCAAACATGGTTCCTCAGTTGGGGTTCATGGGGACACTCACCAAGTTTACCGCAAAGACCTGAGCCCAAAATTACAACCAACTGATTTACCTGATCCCAAAATTACTCATGCTTGCAGGGTAACCAACTGATTTTGACTGAACCTTAGGTTTGCTTGAGGTTTTCGAAATATGGCACCTTTGGTTGCGCCAACATAAACGCATTCGGTTTGACTTTCTGGCGTCTCACCGCAAATCGGGATTGCTGCGAACCTCAAAACGATGACCAAACCACCACTTGGGTCGAACTTCGATGTCCAGGCCTTTTGAGCAACACAAAGTCGGTATTGCCCTCTGGCTGAGCACTCAAAAATGAGTCCACGTCAGAGCCCGTGCATGGTGCCCCGAGGCCACAGCAAAAGCGCACACAGAGACATGTTGGCTGGCACAACACTACAGTTACAAGGCAAAGCGCAGAGTTTCTTCACGGAGTCTCCAAGGGGCCTTGCTGTTTCAACCAAAGTAGTAACCATGGTTTAGAACTGGAAAGACTGAACTGAAGCCTTCCTTTTCTAGTGGCCAAACACCAACTTTTGTGACAGGGACTTTGGAGAAGCCCATCTCTAGGCCCAGCTCCGGCGGCCCCTGCTGCGGAAGGCGCGAGTCTTTTTCGAGGGCTGGGCCGGTCGAAGCCGCAAAACGGGTATGAGATCATATCCGAAGAGGTACCTCCCTCAACAAAAGCACAAACCTTGGGGTTACCACTGGGGTACACGTGGAAACTCTTTCATGTTTTGGTTCAATATTGATTTCGTCAACCCAAAGGACAGCCGTGGGTGCTTGCCTGGTGGTATTGATCTTGGACCTCCTGGTGCCTGCCCTTTGACCCAGCTCAAAGGGTACCAAACTTCTTCTCAGGTTGAATGTGGGTGCGTCTTTTGTAGGGGACCCCCAAAATGTCGCACGCTTCAAACACCAACCAAAGAGCTTCCCCCTACAAACAAGACACACTCATGTAAGAGTGCTATGATTCTTGGTTGCAAGCAAGTCAATCAACACAATCGAGTGATCAGCCCATTCAGGCAGGGTGTCCCGCAGTTGGAAATGATCCCTTTGGGATGATGCTGAAACAGAATCCAACTGGAAACGAAAAGGTCTTGTACAGCTGTTCCGGTCCCAAAGTCTTTCCCTTGCCCCCCTTGCCAGCCAACATGCTGGCCTTTGTCGGCATGTCTTGTTTACTTTCACACATCTTTGGTTCTGCTTCTGAGAGGGGGTCTGTAAAAGAAAGCAGACCTTGTCTTGCAAGTATATGATCGGCGGCTATCATCAGCCCAGTGGGCGTGTTTTAAAATATGTTTGTTAAAGAACACAAAATAAGAACAACAGTTTAGGGACGTTTTTTCTTTTGGAAGACAGGAACTTGCATTTAAGACGGGTTTTTCAGTCCGCCAACATGAAACCCACCAGGATTTTACGTTCCCTTTTGAGGAAATATGGTGTCTTCCAGGACCCGCCTGTGAGATTCCATGCGAGGGTATCCCTTGAGAGGACACTCATTCAGGGTTCCATTGATTGATTGCCCAGGCTTAAACCCAGTTCCGATCTCTGTGGACATTAACCACATTGATTTTTGTCCTTGGGACTTTTTCAAACATTGAAGCCATCTACATGTGCGGTGAAAGCGCCCAAAGGGCAGGGATGGTTATCAACCCGCCCGGGATGTTAGACAACTTTTCATTGAAACATGCTCAACCTAATCGGACGAGGCCAACTCCCCCCCAAAGTCAAAGCTGTTTAAAACCGTGACCCTAGCCCTTCATTTACATGATTAGTTGTTTGGGGAAGATGAGGATACCCAATCCCCAAATTTCAACCCAAAATCGAGTCCCAGCTTTCCCATCGCAAGTTGAACCGGACATTTCCAAAAGGTCAAGAAATGCATTTGATGTCCAAGTCCCTATTCTGACACACAAGGT
This sequence comes from Effrenium voratum, assembly GCA_963377175.1. Taxonomy (NCBI): domain Eukaryota; class Dinophyceae; order Suessiales; family Symbiodiniaceae; genus Effrenium; species Effrenium voratum. Next base: position 319,674 of record CAUJNA010003742.1, on the reverse strand, counting down.
GACTTTCCCCCTTTCCCTTTAAAGCCACCCACAAAAGGCGACCCTCCAACATCACGCTCCGTCTTCGACGGCCAGGCAAATCCCCGGTGCCGTCGGAGCCCACGGAAGTACCGGAGGAGGTGCGGAGGTTCTTACTGGGTGGTGTGCTTTTGATTACTCTCGGAGGTTCTTAATGAGTGGTGTGCTTCTGGTCTCTCTTTACAGCACCACAAAAAGGGTATGTGTGCATGTGCGTCCATGTGTGTGTGTGTCTGAAGCGAACACCAAAAGGAATGTGTTCTCTCTGATTTCCTTTGCAACACCAAAAAGGGGTCGCCAAAAAACAAGACACCCATGTGTGTGTGTATTAGTGTGTGTACTAGTGTGTGTGTGTTACAATGGGTAAACTCCTAAAATGTGTGGTTCCACTTTCGCTTGGAAACAGCCTCGAAATGCGGACCCTTAAGAAAATTACTCCCCAGAATGCGCCTGTGTGCTGGCGCGTGTAATAGAATTGGGAAACCCCCAACATGAGTCGTTCTTTTGGTGTATTCCCTATGAAACAACACCAACAAAAAGAGAGTGAGTGCGTATGTGTATCTGTGTGTGGAAATGGTAAAATGAGTGGTTTCCTGTTTGGCTTCCCTTCGAAAGAACGCCAAAAAGGGGAACCCTTAAACAAGACATACCCGTATGCATGTGTGTGTATGTGTATGTTTGTTTGTGTCCAAATGGGGAAACATCAAAGGTTTCTTGTTGGTTTGGGTTTCCCTTTGAAGCAACACCGACCGGGGACCCTCAAACGAGACACGCCCACATGTGTGTGTTTGTGTTGAAATGGTGATTTGGCCCTCTATGATGGTGAAACATTGTGTCTTTGACACGTCAATTTGGGATGTTGCCTATACAGCTAAGTAATATAAGCAAGTGCTGTTTTCTTTGTGTTGCGCTTGCTGGGAGGGGATAGTTGAGTGTATTTCTTCCATCTGGTGTCAGGCAATTTGTCCTTTTTTCTTTGTTGGGGCAAGTAGAAGAGAGCATGTGGCGGTGACTGCTGAATCTTGTATCTCTTCGTGGCAATGTCCACCGAAGCATCCCCCGTCAATACGGTGGAGACAAGTCGCCATGACAATGATGTCCACCAAAGGGCCTCCAATGGAAACCAATTCAATCCCCACCTGGTATTTGCGCTCCCGAAAACACATGGAACCTCAGAAGAACTCCTGGAAGACAACTTTCCTCTAACAGGGTCCCTCTTTCATGTTTCATGCTTGTTTTTTAGAAGTACCTCACCAACTGGTCATGCCGGTTTGCTCTCCTTGAGGAGCAGGATGAATCCTGGCGACAATTCATCGAGGCTCCCGACGCACTGAGCGTGTCTCCCGCTTGAGGAACATCTTTGTTTGAACTTGAGTATGATTTGTTGGGACCTTTACCCTTTAGTTTTCATCTTCTGGGGACAATGTGTGTGTTTTTGCAGGTACCCTTGTTGCTTGTTGGGCGGTTGAAAAGGAAACCAAAAGGCGACACAATGGCTTTTCCATCAAACCTACCAAAAGGTGATCAACCTTCTGCTCAGGGCTCGTAGCAACGTTACTTGGCGGGATTTGTCCGCTTCAAGGCTTAGGGTGGCTGAACTCGCACAGTCCTTTTCGTAGTTCCGCACTTTCTGGTTTCATCAACGACCTCCAATACCCGCCCTTTGTCCCAATTGGAGGAGCCTTCCCTAGATTTGATGCGGCGGAAGAAAGTTCTGACTTCGAGCCCACCCGGTCGAGCGTGTGCGTGTGCAGCTACGAATGGTTGACATCCACGAATCGGAGCCACATGGACTGTGGAAATCAGTGAGACCCTTTGGTAAGTTGTTTCGGTGACTCGCCTTCAACCATTTGCAAAATTTGGAAGGGGTATTTCCAGAGGTCCCCTAATCGGGGACTCGTAAATGGGGGTTCCCCCAAACATGCCACCTACAAATCCATGTATGGATCCCTTGTTTAGGCCACCCAACTTTTGTCCAACCATCAAAACGTTTAGCCAGGCTGATTCAGAGCTCTTTTATGGGAGCGATGGGAAGCCCCTTCGATTGGCTCCTCGCAGCCTCTTTTCGGCTGCAAATCCCAGAGGCTCCATGCTTTATCAGCAGGGTTGCTCCTCCCCCCTACTCCAAATACTCGCCCCTTTTTGTTTGGTATCGTGTCAACCAAAGAGAAAAGGAGGAATTGACCATGGAAAACCCGGTTTTTCAAACAAACACAGTTTAACAAGATGGTATTTGGAGTAGGGGTTCCTTTGGGTAGAGAATCGGAAGCAAATTATAATTCTCCTTGGAATGTCGGACCTCAGCATTCAGCATTCAGATTCCCCTGCAAAAAAGTATCGTGCCAGGAGGAGAGCGAAGAAAGCGTGCACGCCCCACACCCAGAGAGTGACATTTGTGCTGCATGGCAAGCCAAACAGAAGAACCCACAAAATAATTTGTCATGCTCCGGGTGGTTGGCACCCGAAGGACAGACAACCCCAATGGCCTGTGCGAGATTACACGAAGACCTTTCCAGCAAATGTACTGGTTTGCAGGCATTTTCTGGCTGGTTTCCAAGGGAAGAAACAACGGGTTGCCCAATTTCAGGAAACGTCCAACATGGTCTTGGGCCCAATGGTGAGGCTAAGAATCCTGAGGGGGCTCAATTTGGGGCACACTTGTTTTGGAGGCAGAAGCCTCTCGCGGTGTCGATTGAAGGCTCGGTTGTCCAGAAGCCCCAGAATCCTCACTAAGCGCCACGGATGCCTTCCTTCTCGCACGACTCATTGGCTGGTTGACTTACCGGTGATCAGATCTCTGGTGCCATTTGCTCATTGAGTACCAAAGCAAAGAAAAGGTCCGTTTTTCCATGGCCACGGGATGTTTCGGCCACTGCTCTATGCCCAGGGTCTGCGGCCGTGACACCAGCAAATCCAAACCCCTTGTCTGTCTAGTTGCGTTTGCCGTGAGATCTGAGATATATCTGAGATACCTGTCTCCCAACAAGGGACCCAGTTCCGATAGGCCAGGGATCGCCCATCAATAGTTTTTGAGTGGTGTCGTTTGTTGTGGTCAGAAGTGGCTTGCCTGGAACTGGAGACAAATATTAGTGTGCGCCATTCTTAAGGGCTCATGAAGATAGGGCGCAACTTGCAATGAGCCTACCGAGGAGTCAAATGATGGAACCGCCCCGATGGTTCTTCGCCCGAGGATCCCCAGTCTCTCCAGGTGGAGAACCACAGCAAATGTGTTGCAGATAGGATGAGGTCAGCCCATTCTATGGCGAGCTCACCTGATAAAAAGATCTCAGCATGAAGCTTCTTTGCTTGGGTCCCTTGTTTCAGGTCGTGGACATCTGTGTACACCTGACGTTGGCATGTTCTTGCAGCACATCCGCATTCTGAGATTTTCAACGAGCCATTTGACGTTTTCTGGGCTTCAGGACTCCGGAGATGAGTCAGATGTCCGCTGCTCGGGAAGTGCGGAGCCTTTGTGTAGCTATCATGTAGGCTTTTGTGCTATATCGCTGGCCAGGGGCATGTAGTTGGGCAGTTGGGCCCTTCACTTTTCTCCTATGTATAATATACAAACAAGAGGACACGCTCTGTTTCTTACAATCAAAAGCCGCATCAAGGCCACGAGGCTTTGGATTTGTGATTTTGAACCGCACTTTTTGGGGTCAAACTTATGGTTTTTTTTAGGACTGCTGCCTGGCAAAGGGGATGCCAAATCGGGCCCGAAGAAAAGTTGACAGCCCCCGAAATAATTGATGCATCGGAGCAGTCGAACACTTTCCAGAGTTGGAATACGAGATCCAACAACGCGGACCACGAGGCCAAGCAGGTACTTATTGTATCTAGTGGCACTCTTTTTATCTTAGTGTCCATTTTTCTACCAGGGCCTCTAGATAACTGAGGTTATTTCGGTGAGTTTTTTGTAGGCTAATTAGTGTCCGTGCATACACCTGGCCATTTCCGGAGTTTCTGCCAAAAAGAAGAGCATCCAAAATCAAACATTGCATAATCCTCTTGGTGGCTTTTCAGCCTTTCATTTTGGAACCTGGCAGTTTCAATGCCAAAGAAGATTTGGGCCCGTTGTCTTTTGAGGGCACCCTTTGTGGCGTTGTTGTAAAGGCAGAAGGATCAACCCCCAGAGCTTTCTGGCACCAGCTTGGGGGAACTTTCCCAGTTCAGTGGCACACTGTTCCCTTTTGCACCGCCTGACCAAAAGCGGTTGGTGTGATTATAAGTGGTACCCTCCGACTCTAAAGCCTTTCCTGGCGGTTCCCCGCGAAAACTGGTCAACCCAACAGGGCGAACGGGAAAACAGGTCACTGATGGTTGTTGGTTGGCTGTGAGCTTCGTGTCCGAGGAGGGAGTGGCCGGACAGAGCGATCGCCACAAGAACGACATGGAGCTGTTGATGAAAATGCAGGCGGGTCCTCCGGCAAACATGCGCTTCATGGGGTGTGATTGGTCTCTTTTGTCTGGATATTATGTGCTCCATGTTGTCAATTTGTTATGATTTGTTTTCCAAATATGGGTGTGTTTTAGGGGACCACCCAAGATGGCTTCAGATTTAACTCCACCAAACAAGGCGTAGCACCCAAAAAGGCGAGCCACCCATATGTTGGGTCTCCTCTCTGTTAGTGTTTCGTTCGGGTAGAAGCCCTTGGAGCTGACGGGAGCAAACAACTGAGCGGCTCTGAACCCAGGGAAGTGCTGGCAGTCAAAACCGCTTCGGCTAGATGAAGCTTGTGGCAGTCGGGGCTGCCTTTTTTTCCGGGTACCCCATTTTCTGGTGGTTTGAAAGGGAAACCAAGAGAGTTTCCTTAAACATCAGCTATGGTCTCTGAAGGTAAGTTAATATGTGTTTTTTTTAATGAAAGAAGCAGAAGCAGAGTCTGAACCATGTTTGGTGCACCCCATGCCATGCCATTTCCATGTGCCAATAATTTCTTCGAAGCCACCAGAGGTCACCTCCTTGAAGTCACTTCCCAACATGTTCAACCCAACATTTTGCACCAGCCTGCTTAAGGGTCATCTAAAGAGTCCCCTGTTGTTCAGTGTCACCCATCTCAACCATTTTTCTTTGGTGGCTTCCCCCAAAGAGAGGCCCAGAAAAGAGTTTCGTTGCCGTCTCTGAACCGCTGGGACCCTTGTGTGTTGTTTTGGTTCCGAAGCCTCCGCAGGCCAAAGCTGCACCCACGCCCAAAGGCAGGGCCCGAGCGGAGCTCCAAAAAGGGAAGGGCGGGGAACGTACAGGGTAGTGGTCTACGGTACACGGTATTCGGTATACATGTTGGTATGCGTGTTTGTTGGTTCAAGCATGCAGGATGTGTGTGTGTGTATCATTTATTTCAGAAATAGTGTGGTCATTTGTACGACTGTTAGCATTATCAGTTTTGCTATTAGCATTTATATTAGTGTTAGCATTGCTCTCATTATTGTCATTCTTATTATGTTCATATTGCTACGTGTGCCATTATTATTGTGATTGTTGCCGTATCACTACTATATTATTGATGTTGTGTCTATTATTATCATAATCATTATTGTTATCAACATGGTTAACAATACTAGGGCTGGTGTTTACTTGTGACTGGCTGGTAGGTAGGTAGGTTAGCTGGTTGGTTGGCTGGTGCTGTTTTTTTTGCTGGTTGGCAAGCTGGTGAAGTTGCTTAGGCTGGTATGTGGCCGGGGGCCCGATCTGTCACAAGCCAGCATGAGATCTCTATGTCGAACAGCACAGGTTTAGAGTTGGCGGAGTTCATGGTTCGGTCAGGCTTGTTGCCGGTTTAACAGCGACTAACGCTGCAACAGGGGTGGTTGTATCTATCCCAGCTAAAAATATACCTTCCAAAGTGCAGCGGTGAACCAGACCGTGTGTGTAGTGTAGCCAGGGTCTAATTCTGTATAGCTTGGAGTTGACAGCTAGTTGTAGGCCAGTGTCAAGTGCATGGAGACTGCTTGGGACACAGGCAAGTGGCACGCGAAAGCAGTGCACGATGCTCACAGAATTCCACACTGAGAGGGCCTTTCAAGAAACAGAACACACACGCCAATGATCTATTGTAGGTTCTATTCAGGTATTTTTGCCCGCACATGGCCCCCGAAACACCCAAAGAGGTTGGGATTCTCATGCACATCTTGTATTTGTTTCGTCCAAAACATGTGCCACGATCAGCTGGTAGGCTAGGGGGCAGTCGCCAAGCACCATGGGGTGGTGTCTATCATTTGCGGGCCCCGGAAGGCCTCAAGTGTTTGTTTGCCAACGAAGCGCCAAGGGGTCCTTTGGCTTGTGGTTGGTTTCCTGTGGTGCTCTTTGGTTGTCCTTTTCGTTGGATGATGCCATGTTCCCACTTGGGCATCCCGTGTTCAACCATCATGCACACAAACATGATGTTATCAATCTGATACCTGGGAAGATTCAATCTTGCTTTCTTTTGTTCTATAATTCCATGAAGAAGGGGTTCGTCTCCAACGAGACAAACAACAGCGGCCGCGTTGGCACGATGATGACGTGTGCAAGCATGAATGTTTACTCCAGTGGGTCCAATTACCCCTATGGTAGGTAGCCATGGGAGGCTATCATTCAAAGGATAGTAGGACCTAGAGGTGAACATCCTGGTTACTCACCATGGTGGTAACTGGATCCTCCGGGTACCACACCATTCAGGTGATGATGTGTGCCACACGAGCCCCAAGGAAAAAGCGCAAGCCCGCCGCGAAATGGAGACGGCTCACCAAATCTGGTTGTAGGACAGATCCTTATCCAGGACAGGTCCAGACGATTCTCCTCATAGGTTTCCCAATCGAGGACCAACTCAGAAAGGCACCAAGCAATGAAACAGGTATGTTGCTTGCGCACAAGGTTCATGGATTGATGCCGCCCTGTGAGCACGGCTGTTTTCTTCTCAAGCATCAGTGTGGATGTTGAATACCCTCACCCGTCGGAAAGGTACGCAAGGTGGGTGCGTTTCCCTCCCCTCCCCGGGTGAAAGGAGTCATCCGAAATGGAACCCACGTGTGTTTCCCAGTTTCGGATGGCAGCTTGGGTTGGTTTGCCTTGGCGACCCGTTTTACCCAGCGCTGGGCTGTGGTCCATGTAGGGCGACAATGACACTCATGAAGCTGCAAGGTCCCTTTTCAGTATGCGCATGCGTGGTAAATACACCGCCAAGAATTTCATGACTGATGACTTCGATATCATGTCAATATTGCTTCTTCACTTCTGCACATGGGCATGTCCAAGCATGAGGAACCGTCCTTAGACGCCTTCACATGGAAAGTAAGAGGATACCCATCACTTGGGGTTCCAATTTTGAGGCAAAGCGTGCGAGCAACAGATACTACCAGGCTTTCGGTAGGCTCGTTTTTGCAGCTTGTTGCTGGGTATCGGTGTGGGTTGCCTGTTGGTTTGTGGCCTTTGTCGGCTTCTCACGTGTCTTTCGGAGACATGATATATAGGGTATACTAAATAAGCAGAATCTGAGCATCTGATGTTCGGTGGACGGAGTTGGGCCAATGTCTATGCCGAGTGCCTCCAGCCACTACAGCAGGTTGCCGGAGATTCTCCATGCATTGTTGTGTTTTGCGCTTGCTTTCCTTCGGGAGCGGTCTTGGAGCGAACAGGGAAAGCTGGAGACCACTTCAAGAGCACCAAAGCTTTGCCAGGCTTGTCCCTGGCCAGGCACCCCTTTGCTTCCCTTTAAGACAACCTCGAGGATACGTGTCGATTTCGAGGCCAGGCGGCTTCTCCGGTTGGCCGGGCAACCCATGGATTGCTGCTTCGGGGCTTCGGGATGTCCATTTTGGATGGCCTAGGGTCCCACAACCTCAAGCGAGGTGAGGGGAAGTTTCAGCGACTCTTGACATGGGCTTTGGGCGCTAGGCCCTTCTATTTGCGGTTTTGGGCTAAGGCTTGAGATTTTGGGGGGTCAGGGATTTGTTTGGATGTTTTGCGGTAAGAGCCAACCAGCCCAGAGATTGATTTGATGACCTGCAACCTGCGGTCACCCATAGAAAGGTTCGCAAGCCGTCCGAGCAGAACCCCTAGGATCCAAAGTTGCACCTCGTGGATTCAAAGAAACCACCCTGTCCATCAAAGCCAAAGCCCTAAGTCACCGGCAAAAGCCAGATTTTCCAGGTTGCGGAAGCCAGGAATCGGGGGGGGGGTGGGAGTTGAATCCTCTGAAGGAGTTTGCTTTGGGACCTTGGACCTTGCGAAGCCACAGTGAAAGGACCGCGCGAACTCGGTTACTGCTTGGTGTGACCTTCAACCTGTTTAGCAGTTTGGAACATGACGATGTTCAACCTGCAGAAAGTTTCACACAACCACTTTGGTTTAAAACTTAAATTAGAAGCAGCGAACCCCTGTTGCCTGTTGAGTTTCCCAGCTTATGCTATTGTTTGGGTCATCCGCACTCTGGTTACACGAGGCGGGTAGATCCAACTTTCCAGAGAGGAACGTGATGCCCGATTCGCCACGCCACAAATTCACAGACTTCCAGGTGAGAAATCATGGCTCAAAGGTTGTACCACCAGAATGCTGAAACATACTGTCAGCCCGGGAAGTCGCATCAACTGCTTGTGGTCATCAGAGTGCCAGTGGGGGAAGGTGTCAGGGTAATTCGCATCAACTTGCATTGACAGTGGAGAAGCAAAACATGTGTGATGAAAGCTCAGGTTTTTCTTGGGTGGGGAGCTGCTGGCTTCTGCGTGCCGAATGCAGACATTTTGTTGGCAGTTTGCGGTTGCCAGAAATGCTTATGGAAGAAGAGAAGTGTCGTGCCACCGGGGGAGGGTGCTCACTCGAGCTTCCAGGCTTTCGAGCTGAAAGCGATGGGGTTTCAGTACCGGATAGGCTCCGTGGCCCGGGGTGGCTCTAAGCAAGCTTTTGCAGCATTGCGCGAGAGTTGTGCGAGGGCTCCGCGAGGGTTCCGTGGATGCACAGCAATTCCGAGGAGGGTTCCGCGAGTTCGGGCAGGTTTGGCAGAGCCAAGGGATCTCGTCTAGATCTCGTCCGGGTTGGCAGAGAGAGGTGGGCGCAAGCTGTGTCTCACAATCCCAAGTTTAGGTTTCAGAAGATCGCCAAGTGCTCATGAGCGTTCCATGGGGAGTTATGTGTTGAAAGCCCTTGCAAGCAGTTGCCTCTCAGTGATTTCCTTGATTCACAATCGCATAGGCAACGCGTATTTTGAGGTGACTAAAACATTAAATCATTGGCTAATAAATTCATGACACATTCGCGACGTTATGTGCAGCGTTTCATCATGGTAAGGATCCCGGCCAGAAGTTGAGGCACCTTCCTGTTACAACAGTACCCCTTAAGGATAAGACAAACATCGAGCGTAATTCAGGGGTAAGAAGCTCCAAATAAGGCTTAAATGTCGATTTTTTCTTTGGGGTTTGGTTGGTCAGTGTGGCAAGTCTTTGAATGGTTTTTTGTCTGGCCACAAAAAAGCCCCGATGTTCGGAAACAGGTAGGTTTCCATTACCGAATTACCAAAGGTGATTGACCTTTTGCTCAGAAAGAAGAGCAACCCCAAACATGTCCTCCCTGTTGCTGTAAAAAATCCGCGAGCATCCCAGGCCAAACAGCTACCAAGGAGGAAGCGGAGGAAGCGGAGGCGCATGGGAATCGGGAAGCTGTTGGTGCAGGGCACGTCAACCGCAGCCCCCCCCAAAGCTGAACCAATTTCACCTGGACCCCTTTGCTTGAGATCGGAGTTGGCCAGATTTGTCTGTGCGACCAAGGGAAACCCCTCACCAGGGCCATCACCCCCAAGGAACAGGGCACAAGTGTACCAACCTCTATCATACCAGGGAGCATCTCGTATGAAGTGACAAAATGGTGGAAGATCTGGAAGTTTGTTCTGTGATGCGCAAAGAAAGGCGAACCATGCTCATAACCGTACGAGTTAACCACAAACATACAATCCTACTGTTACCCACACTCCCATGTGGCAAGATGAACTCGGCGCTCGATTTTTTTCAGCGCAAGTTGTGTTTTTCCAAGCCGCATGAGAAAGAGGCCGCCAATTGGACGGTTCGGAGGCATCGCTCTGCTTGGATTCCGATAACCAGTGCCATACGCTGGATGGGTCTGTTGTCAGTGGCTTCCTGTATGAGGCCTAATTCAAGGGCTCGTGTGAAATCCTAGGAAAACAATAACTCTTGAGGCCTCCTCACGCGGTCATGTTTGTGTTTGCCGTGATTGTCTCAACAATTGTGAGCAGAACCACAATTCTTATTAGAGCTAGCTTGCTTGTTAAAGGGAAACGACCTTCTTTGATCATACAATACTTCTTTGTTATTGACAGGTTATGATCATTGTAGTCTTGCTGGTAGCTATTCTTTTGTGCCGCTTTTTTGATTACTTTGGTGCTGTTTTTTGATGATGTACTTAAATCTTGGCTTCCTTGTAACAACGTTGATATTTTAACGCCTCCGGCTCAGGCCGCCGACGTTACAGGCCTCCTTTCTTATTTGCGTCCCTTTGGAATTGTCCCCTTGCCCCCTTCCCCTGTAAGATCTTTTCCCCCCCGTTTTCCCCTGAGATCTTCTACTTTTCCTCCCTAAGATCTTTTCCCCCCTGAGATCTTCTACTTTTCCTCCCTAAGATCTTTTCCCCCCCTGAAATCTTCTCCCTTTTCCTCCCTAAGATCTTTTCCACCCTTTTCCTGTTCAGATCCTTTCCCCCCTTCCCCCCTAAGGCCTTTTCCTGAGATCTTCTTCCTTTCCTCCCCAAGAACTTTCCCCACTTTCCCTGTCAAGATCCTTCCCCCCAAGAAGGCCCTTTGCCCCCCCTGAGATCATCTCCCTTTGCCTCCCTCAGATCTTTTTCCTTCCCCTTTCCCTGTTGAGATCCTAGAAGGCGGGAAGCACAATCACCAGGTGTCGCAGCGATGAGGACCACGCAAGTACAATGCACAAACGATCTCAGGGGGTGAACGGGGGGGGAAAGGGGGGAAATATCTTAGGTGGGGAGAGGGGAAAGGGGGGAAGAGATGAAGCAGGGAAAAGATGTAAAGTTGTCGGCGGATTTCCCTAGACAGCTGAAAGCTATAAGGGGCTCTATCTTCTCATAAAGAGGGGGATCTGAGCGAGATTGATAGGCTGGTGCTAGGGGGCGTGCAGTTTGGGGGGTGTAGGTGTTGTCTGATTGGGGTCGTGCACCCTACCGTCAACAGCAAAAATGTGCGCGCCGCCCCCCCCCTACCCCCCCAAAAACAGCACCTGCACCAGCACCCCAAACTGCATGCCCCCTAGCACTGAACCGTCAAGCTTGAAAAGATGCGCCCGCACCGGTTCTGGTGGTGTTTTGGGATGTAGTTTGGGGAGGTGTCTGCTGGCGACGGTGCGGGCGTAATTTTGCAATATTGACGCCCTGGTGCAATCGGGCATGCGTGTGACGGTGCAGGCACATTTTTGCATCTTGAAGGTAGGGCGCAAGGGGGGGCCCAGCAGCTTGGGGTGCTGGTGCAGGTGGCGTTTTGGGATGCTGTTTGGGGTGCTGTTTGGTTTTCGCGAGATTGATAGGGGGTGTTGTTTGGAGTGTTTTTTCAGGGATTGACGGCAGGGTGCAGAGGGGCATGCAGTTTGGGGCGCTGCTGCAGGTGCTGTTTTGGGATGCTGTTTGGGCTGCTGTTGGAGGTGCTAGCGATGGCGCGGGCGCTCGATTCTGTTTGGGGCGCTCCTCGGGGTGCTCTTGGAGGTGCCGGTGCATTGCTATCGGGGGCCTATGCCGGTGTAATTGTTAATCTACCTTGGGCGGCGCAATGGTCAGCTCAAGGGGGTTCCGTGGTGTTACCCGGGTCACTGGGCTGGGTGTCTCGACCTCTCGGAGGCCGAAGATGATGCGGAGCCAGGTGGGGCGGGGCCCAAAGACGACGCGTGTTGCTCAGAGTGATGTCTCAGCAAATTCCCCCAACTTGTGCATACCCGCTTCAAGGCGGTTCACATCCCCTGGAATCCCCTCCAGAGACCGCTCAGCCGTCTTGTGGAATATCTCGTCCGGTGAACAACCCAGTTCTTGATCTTGATTTATTTTCCTGTGTTTAGGGACTCAACAAACCACCGTCTGCGAGCCGGGCCCTGCATGAAGTTTGCCTTGAAAATGCAGTTGGGCATGTGTATTTTACCCGAAATGTAACCACTGGTCTGCTTTGGACTTTTGAGGGAGGTCTTCATGTTTGAAGACCGTACCCATGCTTTTCGTCACGTGTTTGCATTTGGCCGTGAACTGGTTTGGGTCTCCCAAAATAGGGCCACGGGGGTTCCCCCCCAATGAGTTGTCCACTTCCCCCCTCGTAAAGGGGTGCTCAGAAACAAGGGAGTGTCCCGTGGCTTGGATGGCTCGCTCCCAAGCAGAGCGAGCAAAAAAAACATGGGCGCGGCCTTTAAGGGGGCCCATACAATGGCGGGGTTCCACTTAAAACCGACCAAAAAAGGTGCCCTCAAAACAAAGACAACCCCGTTTTTGCGAAATAGAATTTGCACATACGCTTTAGCCATTGGGGTGACAAGTCTTTCACACCGTTGCTGAAGACGGCTGAGGGTCCCTTTAAAGAATATGATCTCGTTGGAAACGTTTTGTTTGGGAGAAGGAAGTGCGACGAGATCTTGTGGCAAGCCCAACGTTTGGCCAGATTTCGGATGGCAAGCTTAACAGGCACCTGGTCACTGCAGAACAGAATCCCTTGAATTTGTGATTCTTGGCTTGGGGATGTGAACCTCTCTGAAGGGAGCCTCCAAACCGCCAATCCAAATTAGTAAGAATGTCAACAGGAGCCCATGGATCTAGATCTTCCAGCTGGATGTTAGCACGTCGTGGTTGCTGTGATGAGCGTTCTTTGGGCAGATGCATTAGCTCCAACTAATCATAGAAGCAAGATTCAATTGCCCAACTTCTGTAGACTTGCAGTCATAGCCCCACAAGTGAACCCTTTTATACACAGGCCCTTTGGGCAAGTGAGAGCATAAGGTCAATCCCGTCGAAAGGGACACCTTTTTGTTGGGTACTTTCGAGGAGGATGAGTTGAGTGGAAAGAATAACAGCTTGACCTGTTGGCGAAGGCTGGTTCTACTCCTACGCCATACGCTGTCCCATGCTGGCTGCCATCCTCTTGTTGACCGAAGAAGTTGTTATCTGCCGCGATCGATGTCAGTGCATACAACCCAGAGAAAACAAGTTGCCAACAAACTACCTCCAAAACCTCTGAACCGTCAACAGAAACAGAGCGACGCGACATGGATAGGCGTTCAGTCAGGAACCCCGTAGTCACACGTAGCAGTGCAACAGCACGAAGACACGTCCCGTGCGTATTTTTCGCTGGCCGCTGGGCTGCTTCGCAGCCCAGAACATCCCGTTGAAAAAGGCAGTGGTGTTCTGTCGGCGTCGAGCTGCGACGCTGGTTGCCGGCCGGCCCCACGGATCGCGCAAGCTTGGCGACGCAGCTCGCAGTCCGCCCTCGAGCTAGCTCTTATTGCTGAGTATTCGCCTGGGCGTGGTCACGCACGCGAACGCTTGTTCTCACGCTCCAGCTTTCCTTCGGCGTCGGTTCGCGATGCCAGCGTAAAGGTTTTTTGTGTCGCGGGGCGCTTCGAGCTTTCCCTGCTTGGCTTCGTGGAAGCGGGGCGAGGTTTGTGGCCGCAATGTCCTTGAAAAAGGGCCCCATGACCCTTTTGATGCTGGGTACGGGTGTTGGAGTCTCCATTTAATTTTTGAATTTCTCTTGGCCTTTCTCGGCCCTTTCCCCGCTTGCTTTTTGACCCTCATGAACCCAAAGAGAGCCTGCCCGCCAGATGTCAACACATCAGCCCGGGTCTCGTGGGGGCAGCCGGGCTTTCCATGGCTTTGGATGAATCTGGAGGACTTATGCCCAGCATGCAGGGTGGTACGTTTTGATTGCCCAACAGACCACGGCTGCATTGCGATGACCAAGCTATTGGGTTCGGGGATGGCCCCGGGATTTGCTGCGCCCTTCCCTTATGACAACAAGACCGGATGAAAGCCCCACCTCTGCCACCCCTTCAGCATGCCCTTTCTGGTACTTAAGCCTCGCGGCGTACGTCGGAGCGTCCCGATTTTGGATACCCCAAAGCTTTAGATTCCTGGCCCTTGGCCCTTGCCTATCTTTGAACTATGTTTTCATCACATACAGCGTTTATGTTGTATGCGCATGTATTTCTGCTTTGTTTTTAATTTTGACATTCACACACACACACCACACACACACACACATACAGCGTGGTCGAAGCACCCTTGTATCCACGGACCCTCAAAAACACAATTTAGGCAAGGCCGTTGATGGTCATGTAAAAGGGAGTTTGTCACGTGTAGTGTGTGACTTTTTGCTGTCGCGGGAAGTCGCAGCCAAGCAACGCATGCATGTCAAATTGATGTATGGTGTGGTGGAACTTGGTGCTGTGAAACGCAAAGTCCGGAGTTCTGGCTTTTCTCAATCGGGCGGGCTGGCAAAACCATTCTTCAGCCCGCCCCCACTGATCCGCGCCGGCTCGCATGGAACCCAAAAAGGCCGTTGAGGAATCCGAACGTCTGCCCCCAAGGGTCTACTGTTTGTCAAAGGCTCAGCGGTGGGTTCACCCGCGCGGGTTCCATAGATGCTGTGGACGACGGCGTGATTGAATCGGCCGGATGTCCGGCGCCTTTCGGCCCGTGGGGAAATTGGTTGGTGGATTGATTTGTCCATCCGCAGGACGCGCTGTTTGCACGGGGCAAGCAAGCGCCCTGATTGAAAGCGCGATCCAACTGGAACCCATGGCGCGATGCATGTCGTCTAGCTTTGGGTTCTGCCTCTGGGATTCTTGACCTACATTTGTAGTACATGATGTTGCGCGCTTCCACTTCGGTTTTTCTGGTGGTCACAAAGTTGAGCTCGTTTCAAGGAGGCCTTGGTTCATCTTTTGCCACGGCCTCGCAAGGCTAGCCTTTGATTTCTGGGTCCTTTAGGCGACTGAGGCAGTCGGTTGCTCGCATTCAACGCTTCGATTCGCGCGGCTGGAGGTCAGCCAGTCGCCCCAAAAGAAGGGCATCATGCCGCGAAGCCCAGGACTGTGGCATTCCCTCTGGGTCCTTCGGTACCAAGAGTTGAATCCACCTCAAAATGGTTGGTGGACATGGATCCCGACCTAAATGCACCAAAGGTTCCCCTCTCAAAAAGTATGCCGACATGCCTGGGACTAGACTGGAGCCAGAGGGAAAACCACATATCACCCGGCATTCATCCGAAAAGGGAAGTTAGTTGACCCATGGTGGGCTTCTCAAGTACACCCTTGGAAGGCTCCCCTGAAGTTCAGGGGAGCCTCTGGGCATTGTCCCACCAAATCAAGGGGGCCCACTAAATTTCCAATTCAAGTCGAGAAGGCTCAAACAGAATGACTTTATTTCCCGTCCCTGAGCTTTTCGGGAGACCACGGGGTCGGGGTTCTCCACTCAACTTCGGGGGTCATTAAATCTTGGAGCCTTTGAATTCACACATTCCCCTTGCACAGCATCCCCTATCTCGCACCTCAAAATCTCGTTGTTTTGTTTGTTGGTTCTTTAAACACAGGGAGTACCTGATTTGACTTCTTTGTTTGAAGCCCTGATCAACATGCCGCCATCCTTGGTGCGTGCCTGTTTTTGGAATCACAAGTTTCCGGTGTCCCTTTTTCAAGCTCCGAGACCTTCTGTGGCTTACCTTGGGGTTGCCGTTTCAACTTCAGGGTGAGTGTTTTTGGAGGGTCCACACATTTTGTTCTTTTCGGGGGAAAGCAATCCCATAGCACTCGCCCAACTAGCCAAAGCAAGCTTGCCAACCTTTCTTCGCCCTTCCAAAGGTCGGATTTTTAAATCCCTAAGGTGTCCAGCCGACTAAGTTGCCTAGACGTGAGCGACGCGGCATGAACTCTAACTCAAGGAGGCTGTGTCTTTGTTCTATAGGTCTTTTGAGGGCTTCGCCAGGTCTTCTGCCACAAGCCCATTTTCCGATTGCCAAGCCCGCCAACCCATTTCCCGGATCTTGTCAACAAGGTGGTCATTTTTCCTCAAGCGATCCGGTTTGTGGATGTCGCTTGTATTTGCCCAGTCTTTCAGTAGCCACATGTGCAGCTTGGGCTAAATAGGGCCCAAATGGGACTGTCTGTTTATTATGGGAACCCCTCCCTTTTGGTTGGTCTCAAAGGAAAACGAAAAGCGCAACCAACCACCATTTCGGGGCCCTGGAGAAGACACACCCAAAAGCAAAACCCTCCGGGGTTTTCCCTTTTCACACAGGCCTCCAAACCCGGCATCAGGAAAAAACACACCCCCCAAATAAATATGTGGTCGCTGCAAAGCAGGCAGCTAGTTTTGGGGCGGTTCAAAGGAGGCCAACAGCGGGGGGGGGGAGGGGGGTTCCCTATTTTGACATGTCACATCCCCGTTCCTCCTGGAGGTATGCCAAGCTTGCCCCCAAATCCACCCAAAAGGAGCCCTGGTGTTGACAATGCCTGAATTTTTCGGAAAGGACCGCTTCTCTGGGTGAAGAAAAGGGCGTCCTTTTTCTTTGGCCACTGTGCAAATAAAAAAGCAAGAAACAGTCCGCCCCATCAGCCAAATGATTCCGTGTTGCTGTCTGCTTTCCAGATGCTTGGAGCTCCTGGAGGGGGGGGGATTTTTGTTTGACCCTTTTCACAAGTCAAACTTTACCGGGGTCGACTCATTTATTTTGGTTGAGCAGTTTTTGGAGGGTGCTCTTTTGCCTTATTTCAAAGCGAAACTAAGACAACAACCACAACTTTGGGGCTTCCAACATCCGGCACATACCCTTAAACGTCCCTCACATGGCACACTCAGCGATGAGATCGCCTCCCGAGGTCACGCATCTTTGGCGGCAAGCAAAAGTGCAGTATTGAGGCGTGCGACGAGAGGGGTTCGGCCCTTGCTTGGATGACCGTCCCTCCTACAGTGGCAGACTGAGTAAGTAATCCCCGCTTAGAAGGTGCCATGAGTCTGATTTTCCCTACCACTTTTGGGCTATGAAGCATCTACTCATCCAAGTGGTCGTTTTAGACTCCCTTGGCGTTGGCTTACACTTGAGAGTCGGTGCCACATGGACCAGCCCAGTTAATTAGTGTTACTCTTGGGAACATCATGTCTTTGACAAACACCAAGTCTGGACTGTTTCTGGCCTATCCACAAACTGGAAGTGAGTTTCCCCGCGTTTTCTCTATTTGCTCGGCAAGTACCTCGAGTCAAAAGGTGCTATATCGTTCAGATTTGTAATTATTGAGGGACGCCCGCCAAACGGCCCTTCTGTCCATATTTGGCAACTTCTGCCCTACGGCTGGTTAAGACGTATCGAGACAGTGATGCTTTGTGTGGGGGGGGGGGCCTTTTTGAGGGGTGGTTTGTGGTTTCAGCTGGACAAAAGCTGCATCACCACCACAGGCCTCACGTGAAAAGGTTCTTCGGACATGTTTTCTCGAGAACTCTCTCGAGAGGTACTGGGACCTTAGGCTAAAGGCCTCAAGAAATCAGAGCAGGAGCATACCTTTCCCATGCTCCCAGGGTGTGACTTGGTGGAAAACGAGCGCTCGAATGCAAAGCTGGTACCAGGCCCAACGCAGCCCACACACACCTCCATGTCAGTCTATTCGGCATTCTTTAAGGGGTGGAGATGCTGTTCGGATTCGTCATTCCAACTCATTGTCCGAGAACCAACGAGAAGACTCCGGGTCGCCTGGCGAGGAAATCTCAGACGTGTGAATGGGGGTCTCCCAAACTTCTTGGGAAAGCAAGGTGGTCAGGCAGGGGTGGAATCCTATGAACCAAAAATCAGGGTGTTCCCCCATGTGGTTGGTTTCCCTAACAAAAGGTTCACGTTTATTTGCCGTTGCCCTTGAGCAATTGGCAAAAGTTCCCCCATAGTTGACCCCCGAAGCACGTGGCTCTTTCGCCACCCCAGAATTTCCCGCACAAAGGACCCCAGCCCTCAACTGGCGGTGTTTTAAACTAAGGGAGCCCTAAAATGGGTGCCTTTGGTTCCCTTTTTTCACAACCCCGATAATCTAGCTTACTGAGCCTGAAACGATACACCGAGCTTGCAACGTTATCCTCGGATTTCATCCAGAGGACCCCAGTCAGAGGATCCCCAAAGAAAATGAGCATGTCCTTATTAAAATGACCACCCTTGAGTAGTACGGTCCTCCTGATTAATGATCAACCATGATTTACCATTTCCCACTTGGTTTACGTTGGGGGCGGGGAGCGGCATGGGGCACTTGCCAGATCCCGGTGGGCACGAGCATGCTCGGGCAGGCAAGGCGCCCGACCAAAACCGAGGGTATTTGATTCAGTTTCAGGGTTTGCTCCATTTCCCCTTTTGGAACCTCCAACAGTGGCAGTTTCAATGGAAACCAACTAGTAAATGGGGGGAAGGGGGATGTGGGCTCCCATTTTCTGAGGCAAGCGACTTGGGGTTTTGCAGGGCAACTGGGGTGGGAAATGCATGTTCAACCCCCCTACAATGGAGCCCAACCAATCCAAGAACAAGGGCCCCTGTTGCCATACCCCAACTTGGGCAGTTTACAAGTTGTGATAAAGCCATGGTTGCTCCGAAAAGTCCTCAACTGGATTCCCTTCTTCACCCACCAGAGGGTTTTTCAATTGTCTACCATGATTTCCTAGGGAAATGGTTGGCCAAAGAGCAGTGCCCCTGCCGCAGTCTGTGAACCCCTTTCCCCCCGTGGCCGGCTCATGCGGCTTGGAGCCAGGAGGGGTCCTTTGGTTTGAACAACTCAGGCTGCCTGTGAATTGTCGCATTGTAAGACACTCGGATGGAGTTTTGCGGGAAGGAAACAAGAGGAGAAAGCTTTACCTTTTTTTTTGGTGCTGTGCTGCTGTTTTGCATATAGCTTGCGTGTCCTTTTCTTGAAAGACGACGGCCCTGGATTCAGCCCATTTGGGAACCAGGGAGAAAGGTTCGAAAGGAATCCTTCGGAGCCTCGAAGGAGGCGGGGCAACATTGCCTTTACGAACTGTGAGAAGGCCTTCGAAGTCCTTTGCCGTTGGTAAACGGCTTGCGGAACTCACCCTCCTTTCAAGGAGATCCTGGTTTCTTTCTTGCAGAGGCGTCAAGCAGTTAAGCCCAGGGGTGGAGGAATTAAGAACATGTTCCCATCGTCATGCTTTAGTTTAGTTTTGTGGTACCCAAGCTCCGTGCTAGTTATTTAGCCCACCCAGCGTTGCCCTTGTCCTTCTTGTCTTGAGCTACCTTCGAAATTCACCAACAAATTGGGCCCCTTGTTCCGCATGGAAATCCGCTGGAACCCGGTACGATTTTGGGAATCGAAATCGCCGAGGACCTCTCCAAGCGGGGAGATGCCTGGTATGAAGAGCACCTTTCACGCCTCGGGAAGGACCCGATCATCCATGTTTTTTTCTTTGAGCAACATACTTTGAGACAAACTCACCAGCCTAAGACTGAAACTTGAATCCAATGGGTACAAACTAGAATGGCGACCGGCCAAGGCCGTGCCAGTGGGCAATTTCTTGCAAGTTATCCTGATAACACCACGGCCGAATGGTCCCTTCATAGAAATTGTATGGCAAGCTCGGCACTACGGGGCGTAAAATGAGATCACCGTCCTTTCATGGGGGATGCCTTACTTCAGGCCTTGGAATCGTTGTGGAAGCGTTGCAGATTTGTCTTGGCCCATTGGCGCATCAAGGGGTTTTGGGAAACCTGAAAGTCCCCTTCTTTAGGAAGCCACAGGGGATGGTTTACAGGGGTTACACCCTGAGAACCCAACCAGTGAAGTTCTAAGAGCTACCCGGCGCTTGAAGTCCCAAACCGGAGCCCTGGGATGCCTCAATTTGGGAATGATCTTCCTGCGGGTGTTAGCAAGAACCTCTCTTTCTTCATTGGAATTGGGGGGGGAAGGTGCTGTTGGCTATGGATCTGAATAGAAATCGAATCACTCGCACATACCATTGGTGGACACAAGTTCATTCGTGGTTGATTCTGTGAATATGAACGAAGCAAACCAATGCTAAATGGAAGGGGGTTCTCGTTGTTGATGTCGTCACTGGTCGTTTCCAACAAGCGATACCGTTGAATGCGCAAGTGCAACTGCATTATGCTTGAACTACACCGTGTCATCATCAGGAACTCGGGCAACATGTTTGGGGAACTCAATCTGGCCCACATGTTTACACACGTTTCACTGCATCATGCAGGTTCTGCAGACTGTTTTTCCCCACCGAACAGGGTTGGGGTTGGTCGGTTTGATCCGCCACCCGGACAGCCTATGACAGACTCTTTCGACAGACAGCTGCAACAGAGCCTGAGACAGACAGGACCTGACAGCCTGTGACAGTCCGAAACTTAAGGCTACCTGGAGTGGCTGCAAGCACACTAGTTGCATGTGCTTTTTAACGGGCCTTTTTTGGCCCGCAAAAAGTTTCTCGCCGCCAGCTATAGGGTTCTTGGCAGATCCAGCTCTCTAGTTTTGACATGTTGTATTTCCCCTGGTTGAACTCGATCTGGAGAACTTTTTCCCCAGCCACAAACATGCAACATAAACACCCCAGCAGTTCCTTCTCGGGTCTTTCAGGAGCCTTTTGAGGTTCCATGTGCGGTTGGCGCTGCACCAGCCCGCTTTGGGTCGCGTGCGCAGGACGGGCTCCGCTGCACCAAAGTGGGCACCAACGGGAAGCCTTACGAGCGCTTCGTCGGGAGACCGAGACTAGACTCCCAAAGGCCAGCCAACCACAAGCACGTTCAGCACACACCCGTTTGCACTTGCTTGGTGGCTTCCCCACTGGGTCAATCCCAAGCAGGGCTCCTTTTCTACCAGCATCCCTGAACAGCTGGGACAACCCCCCCAGTTATTCACGGTAAATTGCGAGGTTCCCAACTTGCTCCTTCATTGTTTCATAGTCTGCATCCACCCACGAAGCACTTTTTGCCCCAAGGTTTGGGGGCTCAACAAGCATCACTGGAACAAGACTGGTTGTATCTTTGTTTCCTACTGGTGTGTTTCTTCGTTTCCAAGGTTTCCTGGTTTCTGCGAGGATGACCAAGCAACTGACAATATGAATCCTGATATTTTGTTGGTTCTCCCGGATTTCGCACATAAACCAGCCGCTCCAAAAAAGCAAACAGTTTCCCATGTTCCCGGCGAAATGCCCGTTGCTCCCAAGGTGTACTTGGATTCCCGAAATCTGACACTGGAGATCCGCGGCGGCCGCAGCGGAACCTCAGGTGGGGAGAGGCTGTGAGAAGCTGAGGGAGCCATTTGTGCCATGGTCAAAACTTGCGTATACATGCTTTGACTGCTATTGGGTTGGATCCTTAGACTTTAACTTTTGGGGAAATGAAGGTGTTTTCCATTAACCCCCCCGAAAAGTTAAACTCTTTGCAGGGGGGTCAACAGCAACCAAGATGCAGGCAACTGTTGGCGGTGACTTTTTGACTTCGTGGATGGACTGCGTTCCATGGGGGGCAACCTCGCCACACACAGGCGGCGGTGACTTCGACGATTCTGAGTACTTTATCTATTGGGATTGGTAGGATTGGTCACAGGCCTTGTTGTGGGGATGTTCGACAACCATCGTGCGGCTTCTCATTAGAGAGAAGAACCATGACCAGAATCCGCAGGCGGAATTTTCACCATGGCACCTTTGCGGGGAAAATGACCGATTCCCCCGTCAAACATGCACCTTGTCTTTTTTGGTTCTAGGTCTGGAAAATCCCAGACCTCCACTATCCTCCAGTTGTGCCCTTTGTTCGTCCCTTTCCGAGGGGGGTTTCCAGGCAAAATGGAGGTCCTAGGAGCAACGCGACCCTTTCTTCAGCTCATGTGTTGATGACCCTCTTCCAACAATCGAGGAAGGGGACCGGGGCGCTCCCCATGAGGACTGTGTTTGCTTCCTAAAACCCGCCGATCCTTACCTTCGAAGATAAATGGAGACAGGATGTGTTTCCTCCAATAGGCATGTGAGTAACCCCATGAGGTGTCTCCACGCCACGCTTTCTCAACAAGCGACATCAAGTTGGGGGCAACCCGTTTGTGTTTTTGTTTTAAAATTAAAACAGAGGGACACCCGTTCGGCGGATCTATGAATACTCCGCAATAGCGCTGTGAAGCGTCCACTGAATCACATGGGCAGTCCGCAGGCTAAGGGACAGTCCCAACCAACAGCGGCGGCCGCGGTTTTGATTCTGAGCTGATCTGCGCTGCGTGTTTTGGTTAGACCCCAAAGGCACAAACCTGTCAACAGATCAAAGCATTCCAACCGTCAAAAGGGCAAATCAATTGCACCCGGCACTTCTGACACAATCCGACGTGCCTAAACATGTGCCAAATAATCCTCAAGGCCAAGTCAATGATTGAACATGTTGGATTTGTCCGTAAAAAGGTTGGTCATGTGCCTGGGGTATACCCCATGCATCAATGGTCATGACGCCAGTGCTCCCTTTCGCGGTGACCCCTCCATTGTGCAACCAAAAGGTTCTGAGGCAAGTTGCCTGCCCCAACCACTTTATCAGCAGGTCTTTCCCTGGAACCCGAATTTTCTTTCCGTCTACACGTGGATTTGGCAGGGAGATGAACCCAGTTTCGATTCTACCCAGGTCCAAGCACCTCGCAATGTATTTCACTGGGGTCTTCTCCAAACCTATAAACCTATGTTAATTCTCTGGGGTCGACGAAATCTGAAACATACTCTGAACCCTTGCTGGGAACCCCTGGCCCGACCCTCAGAGCTCGTCCCTTTGGACATGACAGCTGCTTAAGCTCTTTGGGATTGATGATCATAGCCTGCTTGCCTGATGTGGGTTGAGCGTCCCAGCCAGAATCAATTGGTGCTAACGGGGTCTCCCAAACCGGACATTCGCATCTGTTTAGGGGCCCCTACCTTCATTTGCCCGAATCGGTGTTGATTGTTCCAGAGGGTCCAAGTAGCTTCTAAAGATGCACTTGAGGAGTCAACAAGGGCACACAGTGCATCCTCACAAGGAAACAAGAGTCCCTTGCAGGCGTCTCCTACGTCCTTTCTGTGAAGAACTGTGTTTCGGGGCATCATCTACAAACATGTGTTTTTTGTTGCGCACTCCCAAATGTTTCTGGATTTATCGAGCGCCAGGGGTCATGATGGACGACTTGGTGGACATCCGGCAAGGGCTAAACAGTCCGGACTTTGAGCAGCTCTGGGCTGAGTGAGTCGGACGAGTTTTCGGCTTGGGGCTTTCGGGTTCTGAACTGAGGACGGCCAACCCGGGTCTGTGTTGGTTTTTGTAAGGGTGCTCTTTAGATGGTTGATCTACCACGATTTGTTCAACACATTGTTTACTCTTATGTTCTTTAGGTGTTGCTCTTATTTGTTTAGTTGACTCTTATTTTCTTTAAATGTTACTCTTATATACTGCTAGTGTTATGATGCTCTTCAAATGTTTTTTTTTGTGTTTCAATACAACCTCTTTAACTGCTACTCATGTTCTTGCTTGAATGCAAACTGTGCTTGTGTCAAGTAAACTTCTGCTTTCCCACAGTTGACTCTTCCCTGGCCAAACATGATTTTTCGAGTTGTTGTGCCATGTTGGAAGCATGGCACAGACATACAGTGACACAATGAGACAGCGCATGTTTGCGGGCGCTCATGACTCCAAAAGGGGGCTCTCCCCAAGGGTCCCGGCAGGATCTTATAACGAGCTCGCCAATCCGAAAAAACAAGAACAAACAATAAGACCGGCGCCCCGGACACCAACCAACTTCCGAAAAGGCTCAGAGGTGACTTCTGACTGACCGGCTTGCTGACTTGAGGCTTCACCTGCAGTGTGCTGGCTTTTTGGGTCGAACCGAGGTTCCTCACGCGGCTTAGCATGGACCCGCCGCTGGGCAGACGGGGGTCGGCTTTGTTTTGGTGAAAGAGGTGGCCCGATATATTCTGGCTAGCACGGGGGGTAAGACAAGATCACGCGCATGATGATGTCCCCTGGCTTGCAAAAAAGCTGGGTAGCCGCAAATGCCCAGATGATTGTCTCGAATGATCAGTTGGTTGAACATAGTGTGATGGGCAACAGTTGCACAAGGATGTCCTCGAGCTTCAGCTTGGTGCTTGCCATTTACCTGTGCGATGTAGTGTTCAATCATAAATTATATTGATGCTGTGGGACCCAACCATGTGATGTTTGATTGCCGGCGTCCAACACCAACAAAATCAACAAACATCGTGCGGTGCACAGACCCGCTTGTCAGACAATTTTCTTGGTGTGAGCGTAACAGGGACATTTTGTTTGAGAGCTGTTCAACTCCTTGGAATTATAAAATAGGAGAGGCATAGGATTCCAAGTTGGTTTTTGTAAGTATGTCCCCTCACCTGAATCAGGATAAGCGATGAAAGTAGCTTAGAGAGTGTTTTCAGCTTGCACGTGTCTTTGACGACGTGTACCAACTGGGCTGGTCATGGACTCTTTTATACTGAGAATCGGCGAAGGGCTGCCCGAATCTGCGTCCTGCAAATTAAATGACTCCTGTCGTGTGGAGAAACACAATTTACCAAAGGAGGCCAAAGATGGTCAACGTGGAGACATCCGCTCCAGAATAGCTCTGGCTTGTGCAAAGCCGCACGTTCACGCTTGAGATGCTTATTGGTTGTCTTCATTTGGAGGTCACTGGCTTCCCCAAATGAACATTCCTCCGGTTCTTGCTAGGGGTTGTATTGGATGCCAAAGGAGCTTTGGATGAGCTTTCAAAATGCTAAAAGAGGGCTGGGTTGAGTTGCACATCCGCAGTGTATGCTGAGTCTTTGGCGTGCTGGGTGGTGTGTTTGGGGCACAAGGTCCCAGAAAAGCAGAAGGGCCCCACAAGGGCCTTGCGGAACATGTACTTTCAGGTTGCCGCTTTCGCGAGGGGATCCGCTTGTAAAAAACTGTATGGGAATTTTCACAAAGGGGCCTTTCTCCAGTTGTTCGGTTCCTAATTTCCTTCTTGTTGGATTCCCCACTAAACTGGTCAGCCCCAAAAGTAGATTCCCTTTGCAACTGGGTTTTAGTTTTGAGCCAGGGGAATTGTCTCCAAAGCTATTTTCTGCAGGATAGAAATATGAAACAGAGTCAGTTTGTATTGGTTTTCTGTATTTCTGCGTGCGGTTGCCAGGGGACTCCGGCAGAGTTCCTGTTGGCCGGCGGCCGGCTCCCGCTTTTTTTGCTCAGGAAGAGCGGGCTAGAAGCCAAATCCCTGGTGCTTCAAACGTCGAGGGCCCGAGACTTCGGTCTGTCTTTTTTGGAGTGTGTGTGTGCCTATTGTTTGTTTCAAGGATAACCAAACAGACACTCCCGCCTACTTGGGGCTCGCGAGCAACTTGTCGCTAGCAAATCCGGATCTGACCCTAAGGATCCGACATTTAGGACCCAACAGCCCCTGCTCAGGTTCAGGATCCTGAGGACTATTTGTTTCCTATTTTTGTGTGGCCCCTTTTTTAGTCGTAAGCTCGCTCTCCTAAGCATCATGGAGCCATTGGGGCCTGGCAGGTCCCAAGATTCTTAGGGCAAACTGATTTCCCATACCATGCGGTTCAAGGTCTAGTGACCTCACAAGAAGTCCATGTTCTGTACTTGCCAGGGTGCCCGTGAATTGCGTTGTATACACCTATGTTTGATATGCAGCACGGCCTAAGCGTGGAAGTCAAGAAGTGTAGGGAAGTCCAAGTTCTTAACTTGTTTTGTCTACATCTGTCGAAACCATCCCCTATACTGCGCAGACATGGGGGTTAATCAAAGGTCCTGTACATGGGGCGACCAGCAGGAAAACCACCAAAATAGATGACTTTCACCACCAAATGGGAAAGTTACCCGTAGTCATTCCGGGCCAGGAATATTGATCAACCCAAACATCTCAAAGATGTGATCAGGACTAGGACTGGCTTGGGTAGTTCATTACATGTAATTCCCTCCCGTGAGTACTTGGTACTTATAACCAGAGAAGAAAGCCTGAACACGATGGCCTACCGACCAATCCCCATGCAGTCCCCTTCGAGAGCACAAGGGAAATCACGCATTCAGGGATTCAGGCGGGTTCGAACAGCCCCAGGTTTGGACTTTTGGTGGGTGGAGTTCCGTTTCATGAGGGCACAAACCTAAGCATAGGTGTGCTTGTGATTTCATATTCCCCATTCAGCATGGCCATTTTGTTTTTTTTGCACAGGTCACCTTATGAGCGTAATCCCGTTTCACGTCGAGCGATGGAAGTGTCGGTGCAACTCCACGGGGCCCATTGGGCCGACACAAATGCGGGCGAGGGGCTGAAACCTGGCTGGAGCCTTATGCTAACCCCCCTGGACTTGGCCCGTTTTGAGAAACAGGGAGTTGTACCCCAACTAACCAAAGGGCAGGGCAATAATCCAAGTTTCAGGCCGTTTTCAACTTGCTCATTGACCTTGCAGTGCCGATGTTTCTCTTTGAAGCCAGTTCAAGCATCTTGTTTTTTTAAGACCCATTTTTGCTGACTTCCCCCTTGGGATGATCTGCAAGGGGGAAATACAGGGAGCCCTGTCTTGGGAACCGCCAACAGTCCCACACTCTTCCGCTGGCCATGCAATCCGAGGCCTCATCGAACCTTCTCCTTCATCATGTCGCTGCCTCAACGTGCGCCGATAGGATCCCGAGAAACTAAGGAGTCTTCTTCCGATCCTTCAAACATGTACGCAGGTACAAGTACCCAAAACTCAAGGGGCATAAAAGGGGTGTACCCAACATAAAGGATGGCACGACCTGATCATTCACTTTACTGACTGGCATGCAGGAATTTGTGCGATCTACTTTCATCCTGGTATGTCTGGAGTCGTCTTCTGCCTTGGGAAATGGTTCGTTTCCAACATGAAGGATGATGACTCCTGGGTTTTTAAGGTTGTTTGGGGACTCCAGGTACATTTTGGCCTGAAAGTCACATTTGCAAGCTAATTTGAAGCCTCTGTGAATATGTCCGCACTCGTTTCCAAAGCACAAACCGATTCAAGGCGCAGCTCGTGCAAAACGATGGGCTTCTAAGATGCCATAAACCCGGTCGCCAAGGAGTTTCTGACTCTAAGAGCCAGTAAAATAGATGGCCTTGGTTGACCTTGTTGCTTCAAGTTCTCCCAGGGCCATTTATTTTCCCAAAAGGACACCTATGGTCATAGCCCTTACGCAGACTGGCCCAAGTAACAAAAAAACCCGACCGGAGCCTTGTGTCCTAGGGCTTGGCAATGCTTGGGATCCGGGAAGCCATGGACGTGGTTCCCTCAAACCAGCCTCAAAAGCGGGTTGCCCCAAGAATGAGCTATGTTCCAATTTGTGAAGAGCTCTTTGAGGGTCCAGGTGGATTGATTTTCCTATTGTCGCCCTAAAGGCCTGGTGGTCTAATTCGAACCGCAGTATTGCCTCAGGGCGCGATCGATCCCATCGGGAGGTCGGATAAGCTTCAGCGGGACACTTTTGGGTACTGCATCCTCTACCTGCTGAAGATTAAGAATCGAGGCCAGGCCTGTCAACCTGCAAGGTTTTTGTGCAGTGCTGGAAAACAAACCAAGCTTTCTCAGTGAAGGCTGAACAGGCAAAGTCAGGCGAAAGAGGCTTTGGTGGTCTTCTTTGTGGGCGAATTGTTGGTCTTGCTGGGGCCTTCGGGACAGCGAACTGTTCTTAAAGGGGTTTCCAGGTCTGGTGATTCTGAAGGCGGTTTGTCTTTTTGTGGGGAACCTGCCTGTTTTCGGTTGGATTTGAAGGAAAACCGAAAGGACAACAACCACTTTGGGGAGCCCCCCCAAAAAAAGAACGACACATCCACGTTTTGCGGCCTTATAAGCTTTTAGCTTTCAATTATGTTGAAGCCGCGAGGGTAGAAACATGGCCAGGGATTCTTTGGTTTCCTTTACCAGGAGGCAAGTTTCTTGTGAAAGTGCCTTGGCAATCCCCGGAGCCAGCCAGCCGTTTGCTCGACAGGCGTAATGGCTGCCTGCACTTCCCCCACCGTGAAGGCTGGCCAAGGCGCGGCCATAGCGCACGAGCCATTCTTGGTCGGAAATCCCAAGGCTCCCCTCAGGCGCAATCGATCCGCGCGTGCTTGCGCGCGTTTGGCTCATGTTTCCGCGCTTTTTCCGAATGGTTAGCTCGTTGTTGTAGCTTTTCTGGGGCCAGCTCGCGGTGAACAAGAGCTTTGATTTCATACTGCGGAGGCAAAAACTGACCAGTTCTGAGGCGGCTTATCCCAGTAGTTTGTCCAACCACAGTGATTTCAGTGTTTGTGAGATGATAGAAATTGTCCAGATACCGCCATATTCAGCAACCCACCATGTGTGGGCAATTTCGAAGAGAAGAAGCCTTCATGAGCGAGGTTGCACAACCCTTTTTTGTGATGAGCCAGGAATGGTGCCAAGGGCCCAAGGATTTCCGCTCGGATTTCTTTTTTTGTTGGGCTGTGGTTTTTTGACTAGCCCCGAATTGTACCAATACAAGAACTTGGAGAGAGCCAAAAGCGTATGTGTGTTTGTCTGTTGTCTTGAGGGTACCCTCTTTCAGCTCAGTTTAGGAGTTTAGGTGGAAGCGAGAAGGAAAGCCGCGCCAAACCTCACACACGCCCTAGGCTTGAAAGTGGCCTGAACCTTCCTTTAGGGACGGGTCACGTAAGTGTCCTGGGCATCTCCAGAAACCCGTTAGGGCGGGGGGACACGTGCAATTTGATCCGTGTCTAATTTGGGTTTTGTTTTGTTTGCCCTTGGTGCGGTTTAGATTGGACATCACATGGAGAACCACCAGAAAGGGGACGCCCCAATCTACCCTTCAAATTGCGTGTCCCGAAACTCTGGGGTGACTCCCGATGTTTGAGGTAGCTTGAGGGCGTTAGTTTTGTCCAAGTCGATTTTTCCACGACTCACTGCGCGCGAGGCACAGGAGGCCTTCTCTTTCCGCTTGGATTCCCCCGAAACCATCGCTGTTCGCAAGCTTGCCACGCTGAGATACCATTTGGCCACTACATGAGCTTTTCCAGCAGATCCAGCAGATAAGGAAACCGCCAGATATGGTTGGTGACAGGATTTTCGTCGGGAATGCACCGTTTGGGATTCCCTAGTACATGATTGGGGATGGTTCAGTTTCTTTTTTCCGCACTTTGGAATCTGAGAACAATTTGATCCCCCCAAATGGGGTGTTTCTTTTGGTCCCCTTTGAAAGCAACCGAAAAAGGGTACCCTGAAAACGCACATCCATCTTTCAGAATCTTTTGCCAGGTCCGAAGAGCGGGTACGGCAAGGTGATCTATCCCAACAGATCCTCCTACGAGGGCCAGCCGGGGCGCCCATCAAGTTCGACGCAAGGGCGGGATCCAAGAGAGGCGAATGGACTTTACCCTTGTTGGAATGACAACTTTAGAGCCTCCGGCTCAGTCCGCCGACATTGTCCTCTCCCTTTTCTCCTTCTTCCTCTCTTCCTTGTCTCCCTTGTGTGTTCTGTCGTCCTCTCTCCCTCCCTCTGCTCCCATCCTCCCCATCCCCCCAAGCCTCTCTCTCCCCACTCTCCCTCTCTCGTATGTATGCATGCATGTACATGTATGTATGTATGTATGTATGTATGTATGTATGTATGTATGTATGTATGTATGTATGTATGTATGTATGTATGTATGTATGTATGTATGTATGTATGTATGTATGTATGTATGTATGTATGTATGTATGTATGTATGTATGTATGTATGTATGTATGTATGTATGTATGTATGTATGTATGTATGTATGTATGTATGTATGTATGTATGTAATGTAATGTAATGTAATGTATGTATGTATGTATATGTATGTATGTATGTGTATGTATGTATGTATGTATGTATGTATGTATGTATGTATGTATGTATGTAATGTATGTATGTATGTATGTATGTATGTATGTATGTATGTATGTATGTATGTATGTATGTATGTATGTATGTATGTATGTATGTATGTATGTATGTATGTATGTATGTATGTATGTATGTATGTATGTATGTATGTATGTATGTATGTATGTATGTATGTATGTATGTATGTATGTATGTATGTATGTATGTATGTATGTATGTATGTATGTATGTATGTATGTATGTATGTATGTATGTATGTATGTATGTATATGTATGTATGTATGTATGTATGTATGTATGTATGTATGTATGTATGTATGTATGTATGTATGTATGTATGTATGTATGTATGTATGTATGTATGTATGTATGTATGTATGTATGTATGTATGTATGTATGTATGTATGTATGTATGTATGTATGTATGTATGTATGTATGTATGTATGTATGTATGTATGTATGTATGTATGTATGTATGTATGTATGTATGTATGTATGTATGTATGTATGTATGTATGTATGTATGTATGTATGTATGTATGTATGTATGTATGTATGTATGTATGTATGTATGTATGTATGTATGTATGTATGTATGTATGTATGTATGTATGTATGTATGTATGTATGTATGTATGTATGTATGTATGTATGTATGTATGTATGTATGTATGTATGTATGTATGTATGTATGTATGTATGTATGTATGTATGTATGTATGTATGTATGTATGTATGTATGTATGTATGTATGTATGTATGTATGTATGTATGTATGTATGTATGTATGTATGTATGTATGTATGTATGTATGTATGTATGTATGTATGTATGTATGTATGTATGTATGTATGTATGTATGTATGTATGTATGTATGTATGTATGTATGTATGTATGTATGTATGTATGTATGTATGTATGTATGTATGTATGTATGTATGTATGTATGTATGTATGTATGTATGTATGTATGTATGTATGTATGTATGTATGTATGTATGTATGTATGTATGTATGTATGTATGTATGTATGTATGTATGTATGTATGTATGTATGTATGTATGTATGTATGTATGTATGTATGTATGTATGTATGTATGTATGTATGTATGTATGTATGTATGTATGTATGTATGTATGTATGTATGTATGTATGTATGTATGTATGTATGTATGTATGTATGTATGTATGTATGTATGTATGTATGTATGTATGTATGTATGTATGTATGTATGTATGTATGTATGTATGTATGTATGTATGTATGTATGTATGTATGTATGTATGTATGTATGTATG
The DNA here is from genome assembly GCA_963377175.1 of Effrenium voratum. NCBI lineage: Eukaryota > Dinophyceae > Suessiales > Symbiodiniaceae > Effrenium > Effrenium voratum. The sequence continues at coordinate 288,508 of CAUJNA010003742.1, read as the reverse complement.
TATGTATGTATGTATGTATGTATGTATGTATGTATGTATGTATGTATGTATGTATGTATGTATGTATGTAATGTATGTATGTATGTATGTATGTATGTATGTATGTATGTATGTATGTATGTATGTATGTATGTATGTATGTATGTATGTATGTATGTATGTATGTATGTATGTATGTATGTATGTATGTATGTATGTATGTATGTATGTATGTATGTATGTATGTATGTATGTATGTATGTATGTATGTATGTATGTATGTATGTATGTATGTATGTATGTATGTATGTATGTATGTATGTATGTATGTATGTATGTATGTATGTATGTATGTATGTATGTATGTATGTATGTATGTATGTATGTATGTATGTATGTATGTATGTATGTATGTATGTATGTATGTATGTAATGTATGTATGTATGTATGTATGTATGTATGTATGTATGTATGTATGTATGTATGTATGTATGTATGTATGTATGTATGTATGTATGTATGTATGTATGTATGTATGTATGTATGTATGTATGTATGTATGTATGTATGTATGTATGTATGTATGTAATGTAATGTAATGTATGTATGTATGTATGTATGTATGTATGTATGTATGTAATGTAATGTAATGTAATGTAATGTAATGTATGTATGTATGTATGTATGTATGTATGTATGTATGTATGTAATGTAATGTAATGTAATGTAATGTAATGTATGTAATGTAATGTAATGTAATGTAATGTATGTATGTATGTATGTATGTATGTATGTATGTATGTATGTATGTATGTATGTATGTATGTATGTATGTATGTATGTATGTATGTATGTATGTATGTATGTATGTATGTATGTATGTATGTATGTATGTATGTATGTATGTATGTATGTATGTATGTATGTATGTATGTATGTATGTATGTATGTATGTATGTATGTATGTATGTATGTATGTATGTATGTATGTATGTATGTATGTATGTATGTATGTATGTATGTATGTATGTATGTATGTATGTATGTATGTATGTATGTATGTATGTATGTATGTATGTATGTATGTAATGTATGTATGTATGTATGTATGTATGTATGTATGTATGTATGTATGTATGTATGTATGTATGTATGTATGTATGTATGTATGTATGTATGTATGTATGTATGTATGTATGTATGTATGTATGTATGTATGTATGTATGTATGTATGTATGTATGTATGTATGTATGTATGTATGTATGTATGTATGTATGTATGTATGTATGTATGTATGTATGTATGTATGTATGTATGTATGTATGTATGTATGTATGTATGTATGTATGTATGTATGTATGTATGTATGTATGTATGTATGTATGTAATGTAATGTAATGTATGTATGTATGTATGTATGTATGTATGTATGTATGTATGTATGTATGTATGTATGTAATGTATGTATGTATGTATGTATGTATGTATGTATGTATGTATGTATGTATGTATGTATGTATGTATGTATGTATGTATGTATGTAATGTATGTATGTCATGTAATGTAATGTAATGTATGTATGTATGTGTAATGTATGTATGTATGTATGTATGTATGTATGTTGCACTTCCCCTTTGCTCCCCAGTATTTCCCGCAAAAAAAACACGGTTTTTCCAGCGTTTTCGCAAAGAGGACGTCCAAAAACATTGAGTTTTTCCAGATTTTCGGCAAAAGGATGCAGGAAGCCCAAGCCAGCAAAAAAGCCGGCAGGGGGAATCGAGCCTGGGACCCCTGTTTTGCGACACCGGCTCCCCGAAGACTACGTTTAGTGGAACGTCATCAAATTGCCGCGCGGTACGTGGCCCCCCCCCCCCCAAAAAAAAAAACCTACGTAATAGACGTCGGGCGGGGGGGGGTTAGGGGGGGGGTTATCCTCTATCCTCTAGTTAGTATCCGACACGCCGAGCAATGTCGGCGGATTTTGGTGGGAACCACGGACCGAAGTTGGACTTCCTGTTGGTCAATGAAAGGAAGTGAGCCCAGTCGATTGACCGACAGGTCGACAGTTTGGGGTTCTGATCCGTTTCATCGCGGCATGGAGATTCCAAGTCTACTAGCTCGCCAAAAAGGGATCAAGTGAGCCTGCCCACGATCAAGGTCTTTTACTTGGAGCTTCCTTTCCCAATTCCAGGTGTTCCCCAACCTTTCCAAGTTGCTTGGCCTCTTTTGCGGGAATACAGTTTTATATACTGATAGCCAAGCTGTTTGGACTTGTTTTGGCCAATCCACTTGGGAAGTGAGCCTTTCAGCAGCGAACAATCCGCCGAAGGAAACCTCAAGGAAACCCACAGTGAATCTGCCTAGCCAAGATTGCGCAGCGTGACTGACAGATGGGCACTGGGAAAGCATAGAATAGTGGCGTGGTTTCCTGCGCTGCTGGAGCTAATTCTACCGTTCTGCTCAACCCGCCCCCAACCTGCCCTGGTTTGTGGGAGCATCCGGTACCAACGTTCTACCCGAAACAAAGCACCACAGGGGTCCTGCCATTTGAGCCTTGCAAAGAGTCAAGTGGTTGTCGAAGCGAGCTCGGCCCTTTTGGATGACATGACTCCCCGGGCGGAAACAAACATAGGATGTCAAAAGAACCGAGTTTGTTTGCTAGGTAAGTGTGACATCCCCAACCAATGATAACAGACTTGGAAGGTTTGAAGGTTTCCTCCCACTAGTAGGAAAGCAGGTAGGGCTCAAGTGCTAGGGGAGGCAGGGTTTCCACCTGAGCAAACTGAAGCAACTACTGGTAGTATATCGGTAGTTGGGAGAGGACATGGCGGTCGCACGCAAATTTCTCACAAACACAGGAGAACTCTCTAACTTTCCTATAACCAGGAAGCTAGCAGTAAATTTGACCAGAATTCACCTGGCAATTTTAACGACCGCAAACCTAGGTTTCGCAACTACATGCGCCATGGACAAGGGGCGCCCTGGCGCGATGTTCGGGTTTCGGCTTGCAGGAGTTCGGCTCGATCCAAGGCTCTGATATTTGTATTGTGTTTCGGGGAATTGTTCATAACGCAGATCATGACCCCACTTTTGAAGAGTCTTGCTCAAATCGGTCCCCCCCGCTTCCCAGGCACAAAGCCTGTCCGCACTTGCATTGTTTACTTCAGAGCGAACTCAGAGAAGATCGTTCAAGACACGTGTTTGATTTGTCGATTCATATCTGAAAGGCGCATTTGGTTGCTTTTGTCTTGGATTCGCATTCGCAAAACAAACCTGAGTTTGGGACTGCACCGGGGTGTAGCCAAATAAAGCGCAGGGGGAACAGATTACTTGTTGGTGCTCAGAAGGGAATCAACACGGGTTGCGGAAGTGAACCTAGGCATCCCCTTTTAGGAAACCACAAAAGATTGCTCATGGGGGTCATCCTCTCGTTCACTGCTGAGAACGAGCAAAATGAACAATTTATTGTTTGAATCCCCGGATTCGGACCACGGCATAGAATTGCCTGCCAAATCCAGTGTCAGTTCGGCAGATACCAGCAAAAGACGGACTTCCCCAAGTTCCCCTGAACAGACATGGCGCCCCTGATGTACCTGTATGTACCTGTATTCTTTCTAGACCAGCATGTACTGTACTGGATGTGGAGTACTCTGAACATATTCTTTTTGGTGTGCCCCCTGATTTTGTGATACTGCGCACCAGGTAGACTCAATGCAGCCCCGTTTCTAGGCTTCAACCCAGACCCCCAGTCGCTTCCTTTTTTTCCTCTAACATCAACTGCCAAACAGGCGCCCCTTTGTTGGCATGGCCACGGGGGCCACTGGGGCCAATGGGGGTCCGAGTTTTCGACCAATCGACTCAGGAAGTGAGCGAATCATGATATGGAGAATCCGAGGCCTCAAGCGCATATCACCCTGAGGACAGTTCTGCAGAAGGTTCAGGGAACCTTCTGCTGGGTTGGAGTTTCCATGACCCTGGGACAACGACCCCGTAGTTCTGGGAAAAAATACAGTCCAAGCGCTGGATACTCTCAAATTCGTAGGAACCCTCAAATTCTTAGCAAGTCTAAAAATCTTAGCAATCCTCAAGTTCTTAGCGACCCTCAAATTCTTAGGAACCCTCAAACTCTCAGCAACCCTCCAACTCTTTGCAACCCTCAAATTCTTAGCAACCCTCAAATTCTTAGCAACACTCCACTTCTTAAGAACCCTCAAATTCTTAGGAACTATCGAATTCTTAGGAACTCTCAAATTCTTAGCAACCCTCAAATTCTTAGCAACCCTCAAATTCTTAGCAACCCTCAAATTCTTAGCAACCCTCAAACTCTTAGCAACCCTCTTAGGAACCCTCGAATTCTTGCGTCCCGTCCTGGTCCCTACCTCTTCCCGTCTTCCCCGGCCTTTTGCCAACCTCTTTCCGACCTCTTCCCCTGCCTCTGCCCGGCTTCCCGGCGTCTTCCCAGCCTCTTTCCTCGTTGTTTTGTAAACGGGAAGAGGCCGGGAAGAGGGCAGGAGCCGGGAAGAGGAAGAGGCAAGAATTTGAGGCTTCCCAAGAATTTTGACGGTTCCTAAAGCTTGAGGGTTGCTAAAAAGTTGAGGGTTGCCAAGAATTAGGGACCCTCAAACGCCACGATTCGGGTAACGCAGCATAATGGTTTTAACTCCGGCTAGCCCCTGAATTTCTTATACAGTGGTTTCTTACACAGTGCTTGCGCTGCATGACCCCATGTTCAAACGGTCATGGAGATATGGCTGCGAGTCAATTTATAAGGTCCGGAACAGGGTCCGGAACCCACATGCGATCCAGACCTCCGTTCCAGACCTCCGTTCCAGACCTTGCCTAGAAACATGATCCAGACCTTCCGTTCCAGACCTTGTTTATATATTTATGTCTAGTTTAGAGTATTTACGGTAAGGTGATTTGGTAGGTTATTGACTCCCCCCTTTGTTTTGCCAAATGCTACGCGTGTTCGAGAGAAGCCTGAGGTGCTAACGATGGGTTTTGCTTGTCGAGCTTTGGTGGTTGGGGCTGCGTGGCTTGTAATCATTGGGACTTGGATGGAATTAAGCAGCGGTCCTGTTGACAGATGTGTTTTCGGCCTGTGAATGTTAAGGGTCAAACCCGCCGCAATCTGTTCGATGCGATACGGTAACGGTTCGATACCGCTCTCGGTCGTCACATTGTTGAAACCACCATGTTTACATGCAGCTTGCTACCAAGTGCAAGCCACTCGCGTAACCGTTCCAGACCCCGTTCCAGACCCGTTCCAGACGTGTTCCAGACGCAGCGGAGCAATTTGCCACCAAGTCCACATGCACAGTAGCTACGCTTCTTACGCGGCCCGCCATGCCGCCGAAGAAGCCTTCAAGGAGGTGCCGTATCGTACGGCCGCGCGCCCCTGATCGCTTCATCCATCCATCTACCCGTTCATTCATTCATCCATCCATCTATCCATCTCACACTAAATGAACGTGTGCTTGAGGACTCCACGCATGTCTTCCCAGAGGTCCGGAACAACCAGCCTTACGTAACTGACTCGTTCCAGACGTCCGCGTCACCTCGGAACGTTCCACACCAGAATATTGACCCACACCCATATGGTTCTTTCAGTGTCCCGTTTTGCAAGCTAGATGAAAGACAAGGAAGTGGACGGGACTAGCCGAAGGAAGACTGGGTGGGTTGTTATTGTACGTGATTGCATTTTGTTTCCAGCCCCTCAGAACACCAATGTTTGTTTTTTGCGATGTCCAGAGAACGCCTTGGATGCTTCACCAATGGATTTCACCTGATCTGCAGATGAACGCGGAACCCGACAAAGGACAGTGTTTCGAATATCCTTTTTGTCCCCTTTGCAGAGTAGTTCACGTGTTTCCCATCAAATCGATTTGACGGGTCACAGCTGGTTCACGCAAACCCTCTGTATTCACAGGGGTGGTCTTGAAAGGGGCTCTTCGCAAACTTGGCTGAAGCAAGCCATCCACGGCCCCTACGCGGAGTTGTTAAATCACACCTGGTGTCACCCTTGTATTATAAGGGCCAGAGGCTTGAAACCATGCTTGAGAGTAAAAGTGGGTGGATGCCCTCTAAGGTTTCCAAAAGACCCGGTCTGAACGGGTCACAATGGCACCCCTTCTCAAAAGGGGTCCAACATGGAACCCTGGCAAATGGACAAGACTATGCCTCAGCTGGACAATTTTGAGCCACATGAAATAGGGCAAGCAATCCGCCCAAACCAGGGAGGGGACTCAGCCCAGACCATTGGCGTCCATGTATTCCCTTTTTTTGGGAGGGCCCCAGATCCACTACCAAAAAACCGAAAAGAAATGGTCCTTTTGCTCCATTGCTGGGGGTTTTGGGTCACGAGTTATCCATTCACGCTGCCCCCTTTGCGGCAAAGATAGCGCCACGTGTGGCGCCGCCACCACTTAGGTGCTGACCCTTTCGGATGGCACCCGCTACGTGGCACAGTGGAAGGATGACGAGCGCCATGGCGAGGCTGCAAATTCGGGGCGAGCGGCTCGTGGGTTGCGCCATTGGTCACACGGTTAGCCCCCAGTGAACATCCCAATCCAACCACTAAAATAGGTTCTAAAATGAGTGGTGCACCGAAAACACCCAAAATGGTACCATTGGTTTAGACAGCCGTAGGTCAAAGTTACGTCGGCCATGGAACAGCATGGAACAGGGGGGGTTGATCCAAAGGTGAGTGATACATGGGGTGACGAATAAAAAACACTAGAATAGACAACCACTTTCACCACTAAATGGGACTGTCAACCCATGGTCATTTTGGGGCCAGCAATCTTCCTCAACCCCTGCATGGTCATAGGTGTCCTTGTTGGTAGACGCAGATGGCGATTCCCCTGGTTGACCGATCGGTTGTGACTCATGATCTACCAGAGAAATCCATCCATTTTCAGCCAAACGGACACCTATGGACCTGGGGACTCACACAATTTTGCTGGACTTGATGCTGTTGCGGAAGACCATTTGAGCCACAATCAAAGCTGACATCAAGTAGATGGAGGTTATTGGTTCTTACATGGTACAGTAGCAAGTGTTCAATATGACTCAGGTATTCAGTGGCACCTTCTGCTTCTTTGGCGCACTTCCACATTTGGGTGTGTACCTTTTTTTTTAAGGGAACCTTTTTCAAGTCTAGTTTCAATCACCAACCAAAGGAGACATCCACCATTTCGACACGTAGCCACACCTGGAGTTCAGCCAAAGACCCAATGAAAACCCAAGGGCCGGAAGCTCCAACCCTGGCGGGGACATGAGAAAAGTGTGGCAGCACCTTAACGGCTTGGCTTGTTTTGTGCAGTTGTATTTTGTTTTGTGTGTTTGTTGTTGGTTGGGGGCGGGGGTTGGAGTTCGTGATGGAAGGAGATGAGGCAAGGTTTTGAAAGCGTAGGTAGTTTTACAGTCAGTTTGGCTGATGTTCGGATGCATTCAACTGGTTTCAGCGTGGCTGCCTTCATTTACCGTTGCCATTGATGTTTTTTTCCAAAAACACGCCTAGGTTTGAGAGCAGCAGAAAAGTCGTGGGAATGTGTCGCCAGCCTTGCCCTGTCCTGCTTCTTTGACTCAGCAGGCCAAGAACCTCCCCTACAGAAAAGCAACGTCATTCTGTGTTCCTAAATAACTGCATTTTGTCAATCTTGAAGGGAGTATACCTAGAGTGTCCATCACCCGGTTCAGTGCCCGTTTTTTTTTTTGTATAGGACCCCTCCAAGTTTTGACGGATCTTGACGACTCCAGATACTTCTAGAGCCGCTAGCCCAATTTCGAAGAACAGGCCTTGGGCTGACGGTCACTCAGTACTAGGTTTGGAAAAGACATAGGTCATTCGTGTTCACCTGAATAGTTAGTCTGTATTGCGTTCCCGCGGATTCGCACAAAGCCCAATACAATGTTCTTTAGGTCTGATGCATTGTTTGTTGCCAGCAAGTGCTTTGATATACTGCCATTGGTTACCCGCCATGGAATGTGTTGCTTTTGAATCCAGTTACATCCGGGGCACCTTTGAGCTTGAGACCGCAATTTCTTGCCCTTTGATCTGCTTAGTTGCCCAAAGTGCACCTTTCACTACATCGTTGCTCATGACCCCAAAAGGTTTATTGTGTCCAGGTCCTTTGGCAAGTGAGTGTTCGCTTCTGGGCGGATCTCTGCCCTGTGCCCCTTTTGCAGTGGAATCCATGGCTTAGCTATGACTATGTGACTGTGGCCAAGTGCCCGAAACGGGCAGCTTGGGGCACTGGGACACTTTTGTCACCTGCAAGATTCAACGAGGTTCGCGAAGCCTTGGGTTCGACAGTTTTGTTTCTACTTCCAGGGAGGGCCAAAGGGGGGTCTTTACCACCCCATGCGGCACAGAGTGTGTCCCGACGGCCCAACTGTCCGTGCCGTCAGGGCAAAGAGTTCTGCCCGGATGGCACCACCTTCGAAGGCGAGTCGGAGATGGGCAGAGAATTCCCATGAAGGTTCCACTTGGGAATTCCTTGTCGGGTATGTCAACTTTTTTAGATTGCCCCCCCCCCATCAACTTTGTTTTGTTTTTCAACTGTTGGTTTCCCTTTTAACCAGAGAAGGAGCAGGAAGCAGGGTGGCAGGGCGCGCAAAACACTTTGCCAGCCCGATAGCTCCGCCCCTCAGAGCGCCGATAAAACATCAGGCTCCAAGCCCCTCAGGTGATTTCGGCAGGATCAAGCCAACGGACGCAATACACATGGTTTGTCGTTTTGAGGGTACTCATGTTTGGGCGTGTTTAAAGGGGAACCAGAAGGAACCTAGTTTTGTTTTGCTTGTTTTTGGGCGGGGGAGGGGCGGGGTGTCGCCTAGAAGAGGATAGACCAAAAGTATGTCTTCCGGTTTGATGAACATCTAGAGAAATCCACAGGATCCGGTCACCTCCTTAGTGAGCTGTTAGCACGCCAACAGGCTTAATGAGGATGGTCCCAGACCTGAGGACTTGGTGCTGACCATTTGAGTGGCAAAGCCGATTTCAAAAGGGCAATTTTAGGAGTTGGCTCCATTCCTCTAGGGTGTGTAGCAAGGCTTAAATAAACTGGTATGACCTTAATGCCACTGCGTTTGGCGCTGCCAAGCAAATTGTTTTTTTGCCAATCCACTCGGAAAGTGGGCTTTCGGCGACCTTGGGCCGTTGGTATTCTATTGAGTTGTGTAGCCCACCAGTGGCAAGACGAGAATCCTGTAACATGGTCGGTCGGACTCAGAATCGGGCACAACCCCGTAAATAAGCAGGTAACACCCGCCTGAGTTGTCGTTGGTTTGAATCTTGAGAAGCACAACCTGAGAAACAAACAAGTGGGTCATGTGGGGGCCGAATTTGCATTGAGAGGCTGAAGAGGCTTCGGGGCGCTACGATTTTGGAAAACGGCACACCTGTGGTTGTTCTTCCCAGCTCTGTCCAGGTATCCTTCTCTTCAGAATGAGGGGCCCATTTTGGATGGTTTTGAAGGGAAACCAAAAGGAACTCAACCACCTAAGCTATCACAATCTGGAGAAACACAAAAGGTGTAACTCGTTCGAAAACGAGTGGTCGAAAAGACATGAAGAGAGGGCCCAGGGCAAGTTTTAGCAACCTCACCGAGGGGGATGCAACCTGGCCTGTGATTGCTTCCTTTAGCTTCCTTTCATGGCCAACCCTTAGTTTATTTGCTGAGGTGACTGAGGTGCGGAATGTTTATCAGGTTCACTTAGACTTGCTGATAGCAATGATGAATGATGTGGCCTGCCACGCGAAGTATCCCCACACAAGCAAGCAGATGGGGTAAAACAACGAAGGGTAGTTTACTAAGTTTACTTTAGGTTTCCCTTCAAAGTCAATCAGGAGGTGTTTCCCAAACGCGACACACCAAAAGCGCGCAATGGTTGGGATCAGCGTTTGGTTGCTCTTTTGACCTTTGAGCGTTTGGGGACATGCTGGTAGTCCCAGCCTCCCACCAAATGAAGTGGACAGGCCACGGTTGTGGATACTTGCTCTCGATTGGCCCTAGAAGGCTTATTACGCTTCTAAGATTCTAACCAGTATTTTTTTGGCAGGCGATGTAGGGTCCCTAATCACGGTTGTGCACAGCCGGATTTCAGCGCCACTTTCTATACAAGTGTCGCTGGCATTTACAGAGACCCTGAAGCCATAGGGATTATAATTTTACTAATGCATCGTTTCCCACGAAACTTTGCAATAACAACCTGTCAGCTTGCACGCTGTTGGGAGGGTTGCTGGCAAACAGCCAAGGTTTTGTTTTTTGTTGTACCACTTTCGGGTCCTTTAACGATGTTGGGGTAACCAAAAGCCTAAAGTGTTTGCACGTCACTTGGACACACACTGAGCCCGTGAAAGCCAACTTGAGCTACAATGAATCAAACCTGAGTCAGGTAGATGAAGAGTAGCAAGCGCGGCCGCCATGTTGATGCTTTGTGTTTTTTGGGGTAGACGGTAGACCTTTGTGTCCGGTTTTTGATAGGACTCACTGGGGCCGGGCGACCATGAATCCCCGAAGGCCACTACGCGGCTGGGATGCGGCACGGCTACGGTGTGATGCAGTGGCCGCTCAGGCTGAACAGAAAATCGGCCATCAGTGGACTCCCCTCAAACGCCCAAAATACCATCTATAGAGGGCCCCCTTTGGGGGCTCCAAGTTTCGCAAAGCACCTTCTCGGTTGAAAGAGTCGTCGCTTTTGCGCGGCCACAGCGTTTGGGAGGGCAGCATGCTTCGGCACCTCGTGGGTGCTTCGATCAGAGGGTAGGACGGTTCTGGGAGCCTTGTGTGGCAAGTCATACGGGTTTAAAACGGCCTTGGTACCGACACAAAACGGAAACACGGGGTGCGATGATAAGCAACCAAGGGGTTGCAATGTTTCAAGCGTGAAGCTTACCTACTAGGGTAGAGACTTTGGAACAGAAGAGTATGTGTCAAAGCAGGGGACCCGCAGAATCGTGTTGTTCCTTTTGCTTTTCGTTCAACGTAAGCTGAAAGGTACCCTCGAAAATCACACCTTTACATTAAACAAGAAGCATGCTTGCCTCAATTTGGTCGAAGTGTCCATGAGAAACAGGCAAAAAACAAGATCCATTCAATAGTCCCCTACATGTGCCAAAGATACCCCAACACGCACAATGAAGCCGAGAAATCCATGCATATGTGGGTTCGGACCCCCCACAATCACCCTTATCTTGCAGGGAGCGGGGGGGTTGAATGGACAAATGTCGACGGGAAGGGGCTCAGATTCTTTGGGTAGCAAGCAGGGGGCACGGCTGATAGGGGAAACCACTCTATCGCTTCGTCTGAAAATAGGGTTGTTTTGACGCCCTGGGGTCTGGATCTTTGGGTTGACGAATGAACCATACCCTCCCAATAGACGCTTTGCAGAAGGGTTTTGGAAGACGACGCTCCTTTTGGGAAACTCCTTTGTCCACTTCCCTTGCCCAAAGCGAATCGACCGGTCCATTTTTAGATGTTCTAAAAGGTGGCAACCTTTTGTTTCTGCGTCCTTTGGGCAAGTAAGTTTCTGGATTGCTGGAAAAACTCGGAACCATGGCTTTGGTGGGCAACCTGGGCTTACTAAGTATCCCCCTCACAGTGGGGAAAGATTATTTGCGCTTGTCTTTTCTTCGAGGCTACCCCTTTCTGGTGGTGCAAAGGGAAGCCAACAGGAAGACCGACGCCCATTTTGGGGTGGTCCTCTATTTTACGTGCTGGTGCTCAGCAGGGAACGAGCGAATGACCCCTTATAAACCATCACTTCTGGTTTCCTTTGTGGTTTCCTTTGAGGGAATCCCCAAATGAAGTCCCTCATTCCCTACGGAGCACCAGCAAGTTGAAGACAACCGACGTCCAAGTTCGGATCAAGGCCTGAGGGCTCCAAGTACTCGGGGATGTTTGAGCGCGGGCGCGCGGGCCTTGGCTCGGATGGTCTCAACTCATACGGGAGGCGTGTGCCTAAGCTTGAAGCATCTAGGAAGCCAATATGAAGGGCTAGAACAATAAAAGCACCCCTTTTCCCCGGCAGTTGCGACCAAATGTGAGTTTATGATACTTCAACCCCCCAAGTGGAATTGGTTCACCCATCATATTGAGGCTCAATGTGAGCCAAACAACTAGGAATCAACGACATCAACTTGCCAATGGGTCATGGTTTAATCATTGGAAGCCAGGTGAAGGGCCACACGGAGTCCCAGACATGTTTTGTCTGCTGTAGGCCGGCCCGTTTGCTCTGGACGTGAATCCAAGACTTGACATGGCCATTCATTTCAACAATTGGCTGCACCTCAAAAGTGGTTGGGGGGCATGAACCCCCGCCAAAAGGATGTCCACCAGAAATTCCCGCAATCAAAGTTCTTTCCCACACAATTGCAAACCAACTCAAAGCCGAGCGTTTGAAAACTTGAAAGCCAGAAGTTCATCAACTCCAAGCGAAGCCTCTGAGACTCCCACTGTGTGGTTGAGAAGTCCAACTCCTCATAACTTTTGGCTCGAAGGCGAGCCAACGGTAGACATATGCAAGCCAAACACGCAGGTGTTCCGTAAAGCTCACAAGTAGTCGACCTTTTGCCCATGTCCTTTGTGTGTGGTTGCCGATTGGGCAAAATGAGAGCTGGAGAGCTTTGACACAAACCGTGAGGGGCCATCTTGGCTGCTACACGGCTTTATGAAGGCTGCAGTAAGGCCTACATGTCTTTATCTTTATACAGGGCTCCTTAAAAGATATATTTTGCCCATTTGAAACCTGGCTTTTTCCACTAAAATAAAGGGACACCACCATTTACAAGGCAATGTTCAGGTGTATAATGTAAGGATCACTGTTATACATAGATCTGTTGGTAAATGTATAAAAGTATAAAAGTATAAAAGCATCGTAGTAGAAACGACAGTCAACGGGTTTTGCGTGCTGCCCAAATAAATAGGGGAACCTGACAAATCAAGAGACCATGTCCTTGGTACAAGAAGCATCTAGGAGCCTCTTGAGCCTTAAGGCTTCAGTCACTTTATTGTTTGGACTCTTCGGTCACGAAAGCTCGGTTCCAACAAGCAGCAATTGGACTCTCCAAATATGTTTGAGTGAAGGTTTCGTAAACTGTTTCTTACATTTGTGCCTAAACATGAATAAAACAAAGAGAGTCGCTTTTTCCCAACAGCCTCCAGACGTTGGGTTACAATTCATCATTGCATCTTTTTCTTTGTTGAATCCCCCAAAAGCAGGTGGGGTTCCCTCTTGGCTTCCCTTTAAAACCACCAATCAGAAAGGGGTACCAACTCTGAAAGAGGCAGACCCTTTTGGCTTCCACGACTCTTGTGGACTCCAGCCTTGGTTCCACAAGAGACCCGGCGCGTACCTTTTGCTGAGGTGCCAACGGCCAAGGGGAGCTGCTCCGAACCGATGGCTCTGCACCTCGGCGCCATGGGCTGGGTTTGGTTCCCCCCCTCTGGCCCCCTGTTCCCCCCAGGGTGTGGATTTTTGCTGGGTTTCGGAAAATCTTTGGGACATCAAGCTTCTGGGGGATTCAAGTGCACAGTGCACCAATCACTTTTGAAGCTCCAACTCTGAAAAATCATGGCCAAATGAATATGGCTTACGTTCCCCTCTTGGATTTAACGGGAATCGATCACTACTGGGAACATGAGCGGTTTTATTCCAGAGGGGAGCAAATGGAGGGCTTGGTAGGGACGGCCTATGCTCAATGCGCGTGATACGCTTGATATGATTGATGCGTGTGTGTGTGTTGATTCAGTTGCTCAGAGTTTGCTTTCTGACATACCAGCAGCTGGAAAGTTGAGGATTTGTGTTTTTGTCGTGTATTTGTTCTGTTGGTTTGAAGAGCAAGTTTCCATTTGAGTTGTTTTTCGCCTGTGGCTGATGGAATGGCCATGAGCTGTGATGATTAATTGTGCTTTGCACCTTCCATGCTCAAGGGAAGTGTTAGGTACAGACACTTCGGAAGCCTTGCAAGCCTTCTAAAGATTGTTTCGGTCAGTATTTCTGATATGGTGGACATGGGATTCTTTCAAACAACCACACACACAGAGAACAGCCAGGGGAACCACTAACTCTCCCATGCCTTTTAGGGGAAACCAATAACTTTCACTGGGTACCTGAAGATTTCCATTGATTTGTCTGCTCAAACGAGTCGGACCCCCCGCTTTGGTTGAATACCTTCGATTAGAGAAGCAGGAGGATGTTGCAAGACGGCGTCCGCAACCACCTCTGTGGGTGTGCTTTTTTTGGAGGCTTCCCTTTTCGTTTGGTGGATTTTAAATGGAAACCACAAGTAAAACCGTTGCGCCGAATCCAACCCGAAAGACTGCGCCACCCCGATGTTCTTGGAACCAACACGTCGCCACGTGGGCCTGGAATCGGCAAGGTCTATCGCGGCCAGTTCTGTGAGGACTGCATGTCCGGCGAGGGGCGCATGCAGTGGCGAGACGGTTGGCACCCAAGACTCCTGAAAGGCTGCGATTCTCGCGGGTTCTGGAGGATTCTCATGGCGGGGTCTTTGCTCTTTACTAAAAAACAAGATACCGGAGCCAAAGGTCTCATCTTAGATGTGCCTTTGGTTTTGGGGCATCGTGGTTCCCCTTTATCAAAGGTGCAGGGGGTCTGAGATGCTTCTGTTGGGATTTATTGGCGTTGCACATGTTGCGCGCACAGGGACTGTACGATGTCCACGGGTTTTTTGTTGCTTTGGAGAGCCACCCCCTTTTGCCATTTATAGGACTCGTTTGCCACAGTCATTCTGTGCCTCTTCAGCGCGACTCGGGGCCTCCCCCCAAAGAGGCCAAAGTTTCTTGTTGCAGGGGCAGGAGTCCTGGTCTCTTCCCTTCCGGAAGCATCAAACACTGTAGTCTTATGATTCATTTCCAGCCAGGCGGGAAACATGGGCTGATCCTACGTTGCCTCCGCTGCGCAAGCCTGTGTGCCGAACCCAGGTGTCGAATACGTGGGCCACTTCGTTGCAAACAAGCGGCGGGCTCAGTGGAGCAATTGGAGCAAGGCCGTGCCCGTTTGGGCAACCCTGGTGGGAACAGGGTTGCTCCGAGCCAAGTGACCAATCCTCCTTTGAGTGCATTGGTATCCGGTTCTTGTGCGCCCCTAGGGGCTAACTTTCCACCAAATTGTGATCGCGTCGAATGAGAGCAACTGCGTGGTTTTCAGGAGTTGGCAGCTGTTTTTGGGGTGCGGTTTAAAGGACAAACAAAAGGAAGCCAGGCAACACTGACCCAGTGCTTCCAGTTACCAGTAACCATACACTTTTACCTCTACTTTTTGCATGATGCTTTGCTGGCAACCTATAGTGGCTTGCCTGCTAGCACTAGGTGGAGCAAAGTGGGTTGCGCCAACCCCCTGCGAGGCGCGAGGGCTATGGCACAATGACCTGGACCAGCGGCAGGCTCCGATATTCGTGAACGAACGGGACCAGAGAAATGTATTCGCAATCCTCCCAGATCCACTTGCCCATTTAGAGGGGTCTGCTCCATATTTGTGATTTTCTTGGCTCTGGGTACCTGTTTTGGTCCGTATAGGTATGCGACAAAATAGGGATCAACCCCAAAGCCACTACAAAAGGTCGCCGCACATGTAGCACAAATCATCTCCAAACTGCCCAAAGCCGTCCCAAAGTCAGGCTTAAACCCACCCCATAGCATCCTGAATATCATCCCTTTGCCGAGCCTAAATGAGCCCAAACAAGCCCAAGACCCGCCCTCATTAAGATCTCAGCAAGCCCAAAACTCACCACTTTGAACTTTGAACTGCCACCATATCAAAGCCAGCCTGGCCAACCAGGCCCCTGGAGAATACCGCGTGTTGCCCCTAACCTGGAAAGCTTCTGTGGCCGTGTGGCCGAAACCGGATGTAGTTTAGATGCACATACGGTGGGCCTTGGGGCTGGTAAAAATCCGTGGCTTGTCTTGTTCTTTTCTGTTTTTTGCAAACACCTGATCCAATGGGTATCCCTGCATATACCCACGGTGACGACTTTTAAATATGTGGGGGCCGGGCCTGGGCTTCAGGGCCTGGAGGTAGTGTAAGACATCTGTTTAAATCGGATATTTAAAGCGGCTGGCCGGGCCACCCTCACGGGCCCTGGAGGTAGTATGAAATACCAATTAGGATATTTAAATGGCAACACCGAGACAGACCCCTTCCCCGTAAAAACAGGGCGTAACACAATTCAAGCCCTTGCTAGCAGCTGCGTTGCGCTAGCTCCTGCCAAGCCAGGTCAGATTGCACAGGTCCAACCTAAGGCGCCATGTCGGTGCAGACCTATGCTTGCGCAACTCCATGCTTCATAAACGCCTGGAATTGCAGAGCTAAGTGCGCTGAATTGAGCTGCCCAAGCGCTGTGTACGTGGCTCGTGGAGAAAGAAAGCAAGAAGAACATGAATGCCCCTTGTCTTGGACGGGACTCCCGGATTTCCTTGAATTCTTGAAACTCCTGCCGTCTTGGGATGGGAGCTGCTTTTAAACAAATCTCAGAATGAAAAGAATTGGAAGAGAGAGAGAGAGAGAGAGCGAGAGAGAGAGAGAGAGAGAGAGAGAGAGAGAAAGAGAGAGAGAGAGAGGGCATTGGGCCCTGTGTCCAACCTGTTTCAGACCTGTTTCAGACCCCTGCAAAAGTACCATCTCAAACTCGCAAAACCCTGCCCCGAATCCCCAGCACCAGTATAGCGGCGCAGCGGCTCGCGGGCCGTGGAGATAGTATGCAACACCAATTGGGACATGGTGCAACACTGATGTCTGCAATTGCAGAACAATGCTTTCGTAATTCCATGCTACATAAACGCCTGGAATTGCGGAGCTAAGTCGCTGAATTGAGCTGCCTAAGCCCTGTCTACGTGGCTCGTGGACATGAATGCCCCTTGTCTCGGACGGGACTCCCAGATTTCCTTGAATTCTTGAATCTCCTGGCGTCTGGGGATGGGATGTTTTTTAACAAATCTCAGAATGAAAAGAATTGAAAGAAAAGAAGGAGAAGCAAGAGAGAGAGAGAGAGAGAGATAATGCTTGGATCTGGCATTGGGCCCTGCGTCAGACCTGTTTCAGACCTGTTTCAGACCCTGCAAAAGGACCATCTCATATTTGCAAAACTTCGCCCCGAATCCGTAGCACACACGCGTCAGCTCCTACCAAGCCACACAGGTACAACCTAAGGCGCCATGTCGGCGCAACACCGATGCCTCTAATTGCAGACCAACGCTTTCGTAATTCCATGTTGCAAAAACGTTTGGATTTGCGGAGCTAAGTGCGCTGACTTGAGCTGCCTAAGCCCTGTCTACGTGGCTCGTGGAGAAAGAAAGCAAGAAGGAGCTTATTTTTAAACCCACAGAATGAAAAGAATTGGAAGAGAAGAAAGAGACGCAAGAGAGAGAGAGGGAGAGAGGGAGAGAGAGAGAGAGAGATATATATATATAATGCATGTGGCACTGGGCCCTGTGTCAGACCTGTTTCAGACCTGTTTCAGACCCCTGCAAAAGGACCATCTCATATTCGCAAAACCTTGCCCCGAATCCGTAGCACACGCGCTGGCCCTTGCCAAGTCACACAGGTCCAACCTAAGGCGCCATGTCGGCGCAACGCTAATGCTTCTAATTGCAGACCAACGCTTTCGTAATTCCATGCAACATAAATGCCTGGAGTTGCGGAGCTAAGTGTGCTGAATTGAGCTGCCTAAGCCTTGTCTAGAGAAAGAAAGCGAGAAAGACATGTACTGCCCCTTGTCTCGGACGAGGCATTGCCTTAAATTCGTGAATCTCCTGGTTTCTTGGGATGGGGCCTGTTTTTGAACAAATCCCAGAACAACCGACTGGTTGCGCAAGATGTAATTGGCAACAAACAGCAAGCAAATTGACAAGGCGGGCCGGGCCAGAGGCAGGCTTTCAAGACGTAACGCAAAATACCTATCTAAATCGGGTATTTAATTTGGTCGGCCGGGCTGGCGGTAACGCTGGCGGAGGTAGTGTAAAATCTTTGTTGACCTATTGAAGTGTCCGGGTGTTTAAGTGGCGACACCGCATTATCATTCTACAAGAGACGGGGTACTTCCATTTGCTGAAGAATATCTGTAATTTTAAGTGTTTGGTTTTAAAGTGAAATCTATCGCTACTGTTGTTTTGTGTTTTTTGTTTGACAGAAAACAGCACATCCAAGGGGGCTTAAGCAAATGGAAGGGTACAATATGCATCAGCTCAGTTTCTCCCTGCAAGTGAAGCTCTGAAGGCCTGAACATGTCCCTGGAGTCTCACGTCAGGAATGTGGGGTCACCCCAGAAATTACCTTCTCTTTTTGTTTTGTTGAGAATTCAGGGTCAGGACCCCAGAAAATGTCGGGCAGCATGGCGCACATGTTGAAAGGGTAAGAAGGCTTCGAATTTTAGCGGAGACTGTCTCACCAAAACAGGTTGGTATACATCAATCATAATCTGAACATCACGCTGAGATACACACGGCTGGGTTCTCGAGCAAACCTCAGGAGGTGCGTTTGTTTCCTTGGCCTTGAGTCGAGTGTCGATAGCGGGCCCCATTCTCGACAAATGGGATGGATGGTTTCTTTGTTTGAAGACCTGGCTCACCCAGGGGCCAATTACTTGGAAGATGATTTGAGATGTTGCCTTGGGTGTCAACATGATGCCTCGGGATTCTTGCGTGGTTGGGCACTCCACGATGGTCAGTGGCGATCCCGTCTTGAGCAGCGCAGGTGGAAGAAGTATGCGGGACAGTGGAAGGATGGCATGCAGCACGAGTTAGGCCGGGGGCACTGAACAATCGGAGCCTTGCGGATGAAGTTGGGCCGCAAAATGTAGTACGGAGCCACTGATTAAGGCCATTAGACCTCAATTAAGGGTTTCACAGGTGATAGCAAAAACCTCTTCCCAGCTCCCCCCCTTAAAGGTTCATGAACATTGGCTCTCAAATGACACCCCGTACCACGGCTTCGGGCCAGGCACGCTGATGGATCACAGCGATCAGGACAGGCTGCCTCACGTTCGAGCAGTGCTCACCCCTTGTCAACAAGGCTCTCATCAAATGGAATACTCCACAGCATGCCCTCGTGCATGCTCAAGCCAAAATGAGGGGGGGGGGGGCAATCTACTACAAATGCATTCCCATTGGACCCTGGTGCCTTTTGTTGGTAAAAACCGTGCGATGTTCCCACTAAGCAGCAAAAGGTAGCTGCCCTCGTGGGCACGCGCGGTTGCCGTCGTGGCTTTCTCGCAAGACCTGTTGCTGGCCTGGTTTCAGGGTTCCACTCCCCGAGTTCCCGAACTTAGAATTAGGAGGATAATTTAAGAGACAAGCAACAAGTTGGTAGGGGTTGGTAGGGGTTGGTAGGGGTTGGTAGGGGTTGGTAGGGGTTTGTAGGGGTTGGTAGGGGTTGGTACTGTTTTGGTAGGGGTTGGTACTGTTTTGGTCCTTCCACCCAAGTCAGCTCTGTCTTCCCAACCCAAAAGCCAGTTTTCTCGGTCGAATGGGAGCAGCCCAGGAGTTCAAGGGGTACTTCAAGATGGGCAAGCTGGACCACTGGGTCGATGAGCGCTAAACGGAGACACTGGCAGCCGCGCGGAGGTCGTTCTCTCACTCCAAAGTGGACACACCCAATTGAGAGCATCGCCAAAGCCCTCTTGGCATTTTATGTGTTGTGTGTGGGGTGGTTTGGGAGGTGTTGACTGCTGTTTGGTTTCATATGGTTTATGGTAGGGCCTGTGACCATGCGTGTAGATCCAAAAAGTAGTGGGTGAGGTGCAGTGAGGTGTTTGGCATTCCCATCTCGACCCACCCCCTAGGTAATGTATAGGGATTGGGTAAATGGAGCATATGGTGGGTAAATGGAGCATATTGTATGACTAGGGTCACCCCCCTCTGGTGGGGCGATTCTTAACGGGGACAAGTATAAGAAACCACGTAAAGTGGACAAGCGCATTTTGCACAGAATAGTTTTCCCAATTTCCCCGCATGAGCTCACAAGAACCAAGGAGTTTTGAACAGGCAACCAGTGCGACTCTTTTGACCTGTTGGTTTTCCTATTTTGGTCTATATTTTGTCAAGATTCCAAAAGGTGATCACGTTTGGTTGCTGTGGACAACAGTGTTCTGGCAAACATCACCACTTTGTCTAAAAGGGGACGGCACGGACCCGAAATTCAATATGATCATGGAAAATAATCGGAGCTCATATAGCAAGCTTGCGGTAAAAATGCGCTTCCCCTGACAAGGGGTCGCTTGAGATTCTTAGTTCTGCTGAGACTTCAACCAACGTCGGGTCAATCCGCCCGGTGTCTCTGACCTGAGGTCTAGCGTTTCACCAGCCCTTCGGTGGTCCGAGGGTATTAGCCCAGTCTCCGATATGGTCAAACTGGATTAACGTGAACATCGTACATCTCCATTGACTCGGTTGCGGTTGACGAAGATGTTTATATGTGTTTTAATCTAGGGTGTCTTCCCAACAATGGGTTTAGCTTTGGTCTCCTTTTCAACCAACCCCGAAAAAGGGTACCATGAAAAAAGACACACCCAAAAAACATAAATCAAGGTTTGGAGTTGAACGACAAAGAGGGGCTGCTTGAGGCGTTCGTTTCTGCCTTGCTTGCAGAACAAAGCACCAGCCACCACTTTGTAACCTGAGTCCTTTTAAGAGCAAAAGGTTGGACAAGACCGCCCAGTTGCATGCATCCTTGTATCCGCCATTCTGTGTTGGGGAATCGGGGCACGAGTGAGGGCTCCCCCCCATCCCCCCCCCCCCCGCCCCGGTATCTCTTGAAATCAGGAGATGTTCCCTGATTGTGGGAACCCCCTGGAGCTTCATTTATCAGAGCGGCCTTGAGAACGTGAGGGGCGAGACACCAATTTTGTCACAAAAGGCAGGAGGCCGAAACCCTGGGTTTGCCACGTCCATTGGGAGAACATATGTCATGGGAGCGAATCAGGGCATGGCCAATCTAACCACAAACACAAGCGAGCAACTTAGCACCAATCTGGAGGTTTTTGTTGGCACTGGCCACACTGTAGTTGCTTCAGGACAGGGCGCTGTTGGTTGCTGTCAGGCAAAAGCTTTTGCCTGAAGCTGGCACACTGCGTTTCCCATTTCGCGGTGCAAAGACTTGCTGGAGATTGCGGTGGGAAAAAGCTTACTTTTGGCTAATGCCCCCCCCCCCCGCCCGACTCATTAGAAAGGTTTTCAGAATCCCCTTCAGACTCTGTGTAAGAAGGTAGGAACTTTTCTTGAGGGCCCCCTTGGGCCTTCGGTTGTTTCCGCTGGTGTATTGAGCATATCACCCTTTCCTGGCTGATTTTCATGGGAGCCCGGTTGATTAATCAACTGCTGGTTGATTAACAGGCTGCCGTATTTTGGAGGGATCCTTCCCAATAGATCAGGTTGTCTTTTTGTGGGCTCAGCATAACATGATTGCAGATGATGCATGCAGTTCGATACGTACGTCAGGCACGTCGACTTTTACAAGGTTTGCTTCCTCAATACTCAATATTCACGCAAGCGTACCCATGGCAGTTGACACTGGCCACTTTGCGTACAGGCTTGAGGGCATGCCGCTATGGGTCGGACTTCGGTGGCACCATGGAACCTTGCCCTATAGGTGAATAATTTGTCATTAGGAAGGCACAGTTAGGGCCTTATTCAGGCTGCTTTGGCCTTGTTTGGCTCCAACAAGTAGAAGGTTGTGCGACCGGGGGTTGTTCTGCTCTATGAATTTCAAGCATGTGGCTACGTTGCGAACAAACCAATGTGAACGGGATGAAGACAGCCACTGTAAGGCTGTGCTCATCAATTGGGACTGCGCAAAACGACGTCAAGTTGAACAGGGCCCACAATGTGCTTAAATCATTGTGTGGTTTTTTGCTAGTTTTTGTTTGTCATCCAGGGATCCAGAACACCACCCCCAAAAGACAAGAGACCCCCATTGGCCAAAGGTACTTCGCCAATGTCAAGGAGGACGAGAAGAACAAAGTGGGGTGCGCGTCGGACCTCATGCGCTACTACCAGGACTCGCACGACTCACACCCAATCAAAATCCAACCGATGCTGAAATTGGTAGTAACATTGTTCTGTTCACTAGCTAGCGCATTCGAGTCAAGAGTCAGAAGGGAAAGCAGGGGCTGGGAAAGAGCCTGGCGTACTCACCCCCACAGGTTCCTTTGGGCAAGTAAGATTTAAACAACGGGGCTGGCCCAACCCTGGTTGGTTCGGGGCTGAGCCTAGCAAGGGAAGTTTCTGGTCAATTGGGGCCAACACAGCTACAGTTGGGGGCATTGAGCGGGGTGACTAGTCACTTAGCAACGGCAGAATTGATATCCTCGAGCTCTTACCAGCTTCTACTTGTTGTTTGTCCAAAGTTTAAAGCTACGGCCGAGCTTGTTAGTTGTACCTTTCCCAGACTCCAGTGCCCTTTTGTGAGGTTCCGTTTAAAATAAACTGCTGGTCTTGATTTCAGAGTTCCAGGTTTGGCCATACTGCAACATGACATCCTAAGAGGCCAACCCGTTTGCGGGTCCTTTACATGGAGCGACTGGTAACCCGCTGGAATTCCTGCACACATGGCGGGGCTGAGAGGAAAAGGAATTCCACAAGTACATTAAAGTATATTGTGTCTTTTTTGAGGGTACTGATTGAAACGTGTGTTGGAGTGCTGTTAAAAGGAAACTAAAGGGGATGCCATCATTTTCGGGGCTCCCCTTAAGAAAGACACGCCCATATCTTGAACATCCAAACCCTTGTCCTTAAAGGGGAAACCAAAAGGCTGTTGAAACCGGTGCCTTCAACCCATAGGACCCAGATAGATCCTTCCCATAGCGGCTATTGGACTAATTAGAACCCCAGGCCGTCGCTATTCGCCCCTATTGGGCCCCAGACTGACAACCACAACCTATCCCACGACCCACAAGGCCATCAGGGGGACCTCTAGCCCCAAACGACCTCCAATTTGCAGTGGGGAATAAAGAAACAGGACTCAAAGCGCAGGACATCTCGAGCAGTTTCACTATCGCCCTCTCTATCGATCAGCTGAAGTTGCGCCGCCCTCGATTCGGAGTTCCGGCGAAGCGCCCCGCCTCGCTTCATTTCAGCCATGGTTTGCGACCGAGGTCGCCCTTCAGGTTCCTGTCATGTTCTTCCCAAGTTCTTCCCAAGTTCTTCCCTTTTGGATTAGTTTGCTATAATTTAGCTGGGGATTGTTGATCCGAGGAATCGGCCAACGATAGCGACTCCGTGGGGCGATAGCGATAGCTTGAGCTCACGGCGCTGGTTTCGGAACCCAGGGCCCAATTTACCACCAGGTGGACCTTAAGCCCAGGGCTTGTTTGAAACAAACTAAATATTGCGTTTAAGTCCGCCTTGAAACAATCCAAAAAGTGGAACCCCGTGTAAACCGTTTGGAAGTAAGTACCTCCCATTGTTACAAGGATGATCCCGCTAAGTGGGGCGCACTTTCGACAAGACTCCCCCACAGATAGTTGCGTAGTTGATTATTCATCAGGGGTAAACACATCGAAATTGGCCGTGAAGGTTCCGATTTTGGCACCGTATTTCAGGTTGATAAGTTATTGGGCAAAAGTGTAGCCGTAGGTGCACTTGACTTAACTTATTGTAAGGGTCCACTTGAACACATTTTGGCTCAAGTGGACCAAACCAGTCTTGTTCTTGATTTGAAAAAAACTTTCTTTCCCCTTATCCCCTCGTAAGGCATGTACGCCCCTGCCTATTCCGGAGCCACAGTTGCAGAGGCCAAAGCCAAGGCAAAGGCTTCCATGGAGAAATACCCGGCAAGCCTTGTGCAGAGGGAGGAGGAAGGCTGGTCGGTCCTGCCCGAGGAGCACTTTTTCTCAAGTGCAGAGTTGGAGCAGGCCCCTGTCATCCCAGCCAAGCGCAAGGCGGAGGATGTGCCTATGGAGGATGAGGCAGGTGCCCTGATACGCCCTCACCCAATCCCGCTGGACAGCCTGAAGGAGTTCTCGGAGGTGTACAGCATTGAGCGCATCGGAGGGACATTGGCTGAGGTCAAGGTGAATTGGCGCAAGCAATGGTGGTGGCGGCCGTCTCGAATGGGCCTGCACCCCTCTTCCCTGGGTGCCGGACAGGTGCGAGGGCCCTGACATCCGCCCCAAGGGAGAGGAGGGGCAGGAAAAAGTGATCTACCCCCCATCACAGTGGACAACGTCAACAGTGTGGCCGGGCGCACATGGAGCGCGGCTTTGTCTTGAGCTCGGTCACCCTGCGGGAGCTCATCCCAAAGACCAAGGGGGAGACCCGGATGGGATGCATGCACCTTTTGAGCAAACGCGCGCACACACACACAAAGAAATGCTCATGCATCAGCTGGGCTTTGTCTCAAAACAGGCGGACCTCCAAAAATGCTGGTTCTCCTTTTGGTTTCCTTGAGCACCTCCAAAAAGGCACGTACAGATTGATTCGTTCCATATCCACATGTTATAAGAGAACAAGGGCTTTGAACAATCCAGACAAACCGGCTTGCTCGCTCTGCTTTTGCTTTTCTAGGCACTTGGTAAAAAAGGAGGTGGACAAAGTGGCGTCAGGCGATCCAAACATGAGGCATGTGGCCAACACACGGTTCTGAATGGCATGGATTTTGAGGATTCCTCGAACAAATCTGGGCACAAATTAGAAGGAGCTCACAGATTCGGGCGTAAAACGAGCCAGCTCACCATAACATTCCCTTTTTCTGGTTGCGCAGAAGTACAGGTGTTGCTAAAACAGGTTGCCTCAGTTCTAACCTGAACATTTCGTGTAAGCCGACCTACGACTATAGGATTTCACCAAAGCATTTGCCTTGCCCCTTCATCGTGAAGGTCTCTTCAGTAGAGTCTCTGGACAAGCTTCAAAAGCCCGATGCGTTTCTTGATGTTTCGCAGATTTGGGGAACTACCTTTTCGGGAGTGTTAATAAGACAACAAACCCAGCACTCCCATTTCACAGGCCGGCTTTACATGCTGGTCCCGCCAAAGGAGCAACCAAAAACGGGAAAGGAAACCAGCCCATGGCTTGCGAAGCACGGATTACCTGTGCGAACCCGACTTCAGAGAGCATTGGGGAAGGTCTATTCGTCAAAAAGCTGGCAATCACCTTTCTGAGGTGCAAGCCGATTGCACCGCTGGCGGCCGCAGCCCCAAAGGGTTAAAGCCGGAAAAGGGGCCAATTGAGTGGATTCAACACATTCAAGTACCACTCAGTAAGCCCCTAAACGTGCCTGACTCCTGGCAAATACTTTGAGATTTGCTTCAGGTTTGTTTGGCCGACCTGGAGTCAAGGAAGCAGGGGGACATGACCTCATGCCCCATGTTGGAGGGTCTTGGAGACTCCAGTGGTATGTTCACATTTTGTATTCTGATTCACATTCACTTCATGGACCGAAGCTGTTGAGAAAACAAATGTTTTGCTCTGCAACGCCAGGGATTAATTTGAGCCGCAGGATGAACGTTAAGGGGGTTGTCACTACCATGAACAGGTGTTTGATTATTTACCATGAGTTTTGACGACACCTTGAATTGCCAGGTAGGGCTTTAGGTGCAGTTGAAAATAGTGCGGGGATGTGCCAAATTTGCCAACGGCAACTCACACAATCACCATCCATTTTCATGTACCTGTGAGGGCGTGCCCCGCAACTGTGCCACCATGTGTTTGGACGCTATGCAAAAGAGGGGCAGTTGCATCTACTGGGTGCACCTAAAGGGATACATGACAGCAATCGTTCACAGAACTTCCGACACGAGGCACTAACCGCTTCCATTTTGGGTTAGTGTGTAGAACGTTCTTCTAGTCAAGTACATGGGCTATCCCCCATTGCAAATTTTTGACCTTTTAGTTTCCCTTTTTGGCCCATGTGTTGTGGCCCTATGCGGGGACCACCTTTTTGTTTCTTCTTCTTTTTAACGGGCTGGGGAACTGAGGGTTCCAATCTGGTGAAGAGTCTTTCATCTTGGTGTTTGGTTGTGTCAGCATTTAAGCAGCTCGGATCCGTTTGGCCCAGGCAAGCGAAGCACCCCCCCCCCCCTACCCCCAATGAATATATTGGCCTGGAGCCCGAGCAATACAATACTTATTAATAGGGTACATGTCTTTTGTAGAGATCTTCCGGGGGTTCCGCTACGGTCCTTGTCCAAATTGGGGGGCCTCCTCCCGTTCCAGGCCCACAAGTCGTTCAACATGGCACTTTCTGAGCAAGGAATTCAAACAGCAGAAATCTACGTCATTCGTTTCATTTGCGCTGGTTTAGAATTGGTTTGACCTTTGGTCAGTCTTGGTTCGGTGTTGGTTTGGTATTGGTTTAGTATTGGTTCTAGCATGTCCCCTGATAAGACTGGAGTTGGGGTCGGCGGGAAATTTGCTCGTTTCGAACTGGTTTAGTATTGGCTAATTCTACTTTAATTAGTTTTGGGAGATAAGGGGTTTGGGAACAGTATAATTTAGAATAGGGTGCGTTTGTTCACAGGGGCGAGTGATTCATTGTTTTTTTGTTGTTGTTTTTTCAATCATGTGGGTAAACGTCAAAATTAGGGAGCCTCACAAATTGTGGGTTTCATGTTTGTCCCTTCAACCCAGCAGGGATCCCTCAACAAAAAACCCACAACCATGTGGCTTCTTGATGCGCTTTCTGCAGGCCACCCTGCAATGCGTGAACCACGCCGGCAGCTCAATTAGCAGGCCGTGCAAGTGCTGCACCTTGTTCCAGGTTGGCAGCTCACCGACCCAGGGGTAGAACGAGCTCAGCCATAATTTAGGTGCCTTGTTGCTGGGATCCCCTTGTCTCAGGTGGAATGATTGCAGTTGCGGCTGGCAGACGATTCTTTTGTGAAGATGTCTCAGTTCGCTCGCACCCAGTTTTCCATGTTTGTTTGCCGAGTCTACCACTGCCACTGAAATGATCAACCCATTCAAGCCGTGCATTGGTATTGAAGAAGCTCTTTCTTGTTGCGCAGAGAACAACTGCCCCAAGATACGCAACTTCCCACCTTTCAACAGGTCGCATGTCCTGACAGGTAAGATGGTTGCCACAGGGGAAACGAGGTATTAGGGCGGTTTACATGTCAACACGGGCGCTTTGTTGGACCTGGGCGCGAAATGCCACCATCATATGGCCTTCGTTGCGCACCTGACAAGTAGTGTGTTCTTGCAAAACTGCTTCTAGTGCCTGAAGCGAATGTATAAATGGAATCACCATCTCATTCCTTACAACATCAATAATCCCTACATGTCCCCTTTGTAGATGCTTGAACATCACCCTTTCGGGGCCACTTAAAGTGCATGTCCTTTTGGTCGAGTGATGCTATGGGAAAGAAAAACAGGGAAATGATTTAACCACACTTTACGAATCCTTCACTTTGAGTGGACACCAGCAACCAGGGCAGTCTTTGAGGGATGGTCAAAATAAAGGGACTCTCCGGGCCCCCGAGCGCAGAAACCTTGTTGGAGGGGGCCAAGCTCTGACAGGTCTTTCAGCATGTCTACTACCCCGCTACCCCCAAAGGAATGGGAGTGATCCAAACACCTGCCTGGTGGATTTGGGCGGGACATGGGGGACTCGCACGAAAGCCAGCGGGATCACCAAGTGGTGTCCTCTTGGCTATGGTGACCATGTCTCATGTGATTGCAGCGACTGTGCCAGTCCTGACTTCGACTCTTATCTCACGCTGCACTACCCAGAGGACGTTGCGCTAGCGGCCGCATGTACCTGGAAGGGGGTGGTTCAATTAGGGACCCCCAAAACACAAAAAAAGCACAAGCACAACCGACTTTTTTAGTTGGACAGCTTGAAACTTTGATCGCGGATAGGTGGCTTTCCTTGGCTCCCCTCAACAAAAAACGATAAGAAGGGTGCCCTGAAGACAATCCCAGGTGCCACCCGGTGCCACCAACGATAAAAACATGTCGCAATGGGTGTGTGTGTGTGTGATGTGGGGAATTAAATAGACAATTCCGACGGGGCCTCTTGTAATTTAAGTTTACCCCAAGCAAACCTGCCGGATTGGTTCATTGCTGGGGAGTTTTGGGCAATCGCACAGGATATCCTCTCAAAGGTCCTCCTTATTAGTCAACCAGGGGGTGTTGATTTACGTTTGGGAGCTATTGCAGAAGCTGCAAATGGTTCTGCTGTGTCAGACACATTTCCCAGCTTTCGTGGCACCCCTTGTGTCCTTTTGTTTGATGGGTCTCCTCTGGGTGAGCCATGAATTATGACTTTGAAATCAGTCACCCTTCGGGCCAGGGTTGCGTTGAATTTCAGCTATCGCTGTCCCGCCTAACCACTGAGTTTCGCTTTAGTTTTCGCGCTAGTTTTAGTTGGTGTCCTACTGCAACGACAACTTCACTGGGTTTGGTGAAGGATCTTCCATTGGAACATCGTTTGCGCAGGAGTTGAAGCCAATGGGTTCCGCGACATCGGCTCGCAGCTGTGAAACTTGGGGAATATCCGATGTTCACCAAAGGGTCTCAAATTAAACTGATTTTCCAGACTTCCCCATTTTCCCACTCACGAGCAAAACAAGTCGACCTTCTTGCAGAGGTCAAACACCAACCTAGCTAGAAGGTACTCTCTGCTCTCATGCCATCAATGCTTCTAAGGGGACCCGGAGACCACCCTTGTCTAATCACCTTCTCAATAGCACCTGTCAGCTTTTGTACTTTGCGGCGTTCAGTATTGGCGCCAAAAGCGCGGGTGATCGCATCAACTCACAGCATGTCTTCGACCCTTTTCAGGTCCGAAGCATAGCACAGCCCGAACCAATCGAAACCAACCACCAAACCAACAAACCACCAATCCAAAAACCCGCAAACCACAAATCCACACCAACAAATCACCAGTCCAAACCAATCCGCACCACTACGAGGAAATCTGACTTGTTGCAACCGGGGGCCCGTGGCCATGGCGCCTCGCCGCTTCCTCCTGGCGCTTGGATCCTTGGTGGCGCGCGCAGATCCGGCAGAGCCGCTCGGCGCTGTGCGGAAACCGAGGGCAGTAGGTGACCAAGAAGCAAAAGGGAGACCATGGGAAGCATAGGAAACCAACCGGGTAGCCAAGGAAACTAAGGGAAACCATGGGAAACTAAGGGAAACCAACAGCTAAGAGGAGGTGACCAAGGAGAACGGCGGGAAGAATGGTGAGTAATCCAGAACAAGCAGCAGAAGCACCAAGGGAAAGCAACGGAAACATAGTGACCAAGGGAAAACAAAGGCTAGGTTTCCTACGTACTATGGTTCATGGTGCCCCCAAAAAGTAATCAGTCCAAAAACTGTTTATGCATCCCTGGGATTCGATACATCTTCCCCATTAATCCACGAGTTAGATTGGTGAGTGCTCGAGACTAACCAAGGGTATTCATATTGTAAAACATAGAGGTTGACATCCTGCTTATTCTATTGGCTTGCCTGGATCTACGGGGTTGCCTCTTTTCATAGGAGACCAAGGGAGGCCTTGGATCGATGGAGGATTTGCCTTGCCGGGCACAGGGACGGTGTGATGGTGTCAATAAAATTGAGGGCGCCGTGGGAATGAACCAGAGGATCCCTAACAACCAAGTTGGATGGGTTTTTCGTGAGGTTATTTCCTCATTCCCTGAGACCCAGAAAGAATAGGTGCCCCAACTCGGTGGGTTTTCAGCGATCGGTTTTGCCAAATAAAGCCACCTAAAAAGGGGTAGCCTCAAAAAACACACACATTCCGGCACTCCAACAAGCAGCCACTTTTGGCCTAACAAATGTGTCCACAATCACGGGGACCAAAGAGTGGGTTTTCTTCCGGTTGCTCTAGAACTGGCCTTTTTGAAGCTGTCCCCCAAATTGTTGGACAAGATTCCCGTGTTAACACGCCTGAGGTATTCCGAGCCGGAGGAGCCGCGATCAGAAGCCAGATGTGGGCTACGGGGTGCAGCAAATGAGCAAGTGCCAAAATCCAGCTCTTGGCCACTTTTAGTAGGTGGTCCTACCTTTCGGTCGTCGAATACAACATGAGCAACTGATGGGCCTACCCAGTTTGTGTGAACGCGCAAGGAGGAAGCCTATTGGCGACCATCGCCCCTTGGCCTAGACCACGAGGTGCAGGCGTTTAGCATAGAGTCACCAAAGGCAAGGGTGGGGCCTCGCCCTTTGCAACCAGCGAATGACTTGCGCGTCAAAGTCGAACATCAAGGCCTTGGGGAACACGCATCTCACTTTTTGCTTTTTGCTGGTGACTGACCATGAAGCAAGCAACTGTTTGCTTTGTATCAGGGCCTAGCCATGGGGCAAGAACTCGACCAGTTGCCTACCTACCCCCCCCCCCTCAGTGTGGTGAGCAGTTGCATTTCCTGCTTACTCTTGATTATAGGGGGCGGTTTCTGCTGCACTCAGCGACGTTGCAAGAACGTCAGGCTGCTCGGCATGAATTGAAGCCTGGCTGGGAAACCCACCGCCAACCCAAGAGCCTTGAGGCCCTCGGCTTCTGCGCCCTTCGATGCTCCGCGGTATGAAGCGAGCTCGCTCACACGCGCGGCGGCCCGGAAGAGCCAAAACAAGGCCCAAGGTTTGTTTCTCTGGTTTTAATTATGGACGAGCAAATGAGCAGGCCCTAGATTCCCTATCCCCTTGGACAGGTAGTATTTAAGGTCTTTTGGGGTCCAAGGCCGGGATCCTAGAGCAATGTTTGTTTGGTTGGTGTCTCTAATGCTTCTTCCTCGCAACAAAAAGCACGTGGTTTCCATGGTTGCAGCCAGAACTTCCAGATGGTCCCAAAAAGGAAACCTTCAACGGGCGCAAGAGGGTCACCCCTCCAACCCAGACCCGGCCCGAGCATGTTTTCTGGGTGGAAAGGTATCGAGAAGTTTGCATGCCCTTTTGAGGCCTCCAAAAGCAAGTCGGGGCAATGGAGGGTTCCCCAGCAAGACCGGGTTCGCCAGCAAGACCGGGTTCCCCAGCAAGACCGGGTGCATGGTTTTCATGGTGGACCCGCTTTTGGCATTAAACGGGAACCAACCATTCTAGGGGACCAAGACCTCCGCAAATGCTTAAGCAACATTTGTAGCGCGCTAGCTATTTGTTGGAGTTCCCCATAACCCACGACAGAGCGGTGCATAGTCAACCTTGTCCAAACGCAGGCTGTTCACGCGGGTACTCCGCCGAGACGGGAAGATAAGGGCACTTAAAAGGGAAATGTACCTTTTCTACGCATGCTTTGATTTTCTCTCTAAGCAACCCTTTCCCATTTTTTCACTTCCTGAGCTTCTGTACTTTCTACTTTTCGAGCAGACCGTTTTAGCACCAAACAGCATTTTTTCGGACTTGTTTGGGCCATCCACTCGGGAAGCGAGCTCTTGAAGGGGTCCAAGAAGTGTAGACGCGAAAATCGACGCGTTGTTGCTTAGCCCCGCCTGGCGGTCCCCATAGGATGGGCGTGCCTTCTTTTCAGAATGGACGCCTCTCTGTTTGCCCTCTAAAAGTGGTTCCGCCACCAAAAGATTCGTAGAGCAAAAGGGACCTACTCTCACTTGCCCAATTGAATCGACCTTCTGACCTGTTGGGTTTCCTATTCTGGCAACATTTGGCAACCTTTTTTAGTCATGGCCCCAAAAGGCGATCACCTTGCCTTGTATTTCCAGGTTCTTTGGGTTGCTTGGTTGGGGGTGGCCCATTTATGCCTTCCGTGGATAGATGGCATGTTTGGGACCCTCTAGTGTCGTCTTCACTGTATAGCTTTGAGATTATGGGTCCGAACTGGGCAACTGAGACGAACGTCTGAGGCCAGCGCTTTGACGAGCTGATTCGAGATGGCAAGGCGGGCGCCTCATGGAGTTCTTTCCATGTGCTGTCAACATGGCCCGTGCCAGCGCGTTTGAAGTAACTCTGAACGATTCGATCGGCTCAGGTCTTCGTGGTGCCCAACATCTCAGAGAGTTGGCAGCTGAAGCATTGGGATTGCGCCGCGGCCAGCGTGGAAGTTGAACGCGTTTGTTCTGGATCCTTGCAAACAGTGGTTGTTTCTTCAGGGTTTCTCAAATGTTGCACAATGTTGGGAAGACGTCGCTTTGTGTGACCCAGTTTTTTTGAGAACCTGGGATGGTTCAAACGGTTTTCAACAGCCCGACGCGTAGTTCGAGTTTACGGAAGCCCTTGAAAATAAATGCAGAGGGCGGTGACCCCTGAAATCCCACATGTGGATTTGACTGAGGAGCCTGAACTCACTCGGTTGTGTTCAGGTCTTTTTGAGCTTTGCAACATCTCCAAGCTCTTCTAAATGCAAATGTCCGCTTTGGATTGAAGAACGATCCTTGATAAACACAACAGAACAGGTGGGAAACCCAGTTAGGGGATGCCCTGGAAGCATTCCTGTGGGTGTGTGGTCTTTGGATTCATCTGAAGTGAACACCTCGTGTACCTTTACACCGCCAAGGCGACTTCTTCCAGAAGGACGAGGAGTTCAGGAAAGCGGCCTGGGCCCCGAACCATCAGCACCTCCCCGGGAAGGGAGACAGATCCCGGACACAGTGTGCCGCTGTGCCCTGTGTTCTTTTTCATAGCCAGGGAACAGGACATTTGCTGCCAAATAAACAAACACAAGGATCTCCGGTGTAATTTCATGTATATCTGGTATCGTTGGGGGTATCTTAGATTTTCCCCAAATCAAGCATGGAAGCGATAGAGGAAAGCGGTCTTTCTGGGATCACATGCTTCCAGTACTCTTAGGAGGACACTGAAATAAAGGAGTTGGACTTCAGCCCGAATTGGGGAGACACGATGCACGTTGCAAGAGGTTAACTTTTCATGGTCAGGTCCATGGGGAAGACGAGATGGAATCTCTGGGCTGTAAACGGGTAATAACTGCGGTGATACCTGATTCATGAACTAGAATATTGTAGTGGGCTATGCAAAATCTTTCTATCCACATATTAATGTACGTACAAAACGAGTCTAAGTCAAGTTGGTAGAACTACAGCCATATTGCTAGAAGCATGCATCAATCCCCGAACGTCCGAATTCCGTCTCTAAAACCCTCCAAGGTGCATCCTAGGAATGCACCTGGACCCAACAAGGGGTTTTGGGTCTTGGGATCAAAGTCAGGGCTATAACCTGCAAACCAGATGGGTAGAGCCATACTCGTTGGTTCGATCCATTCGATGGGTTCAGCTTGCCCTAGATTCAGTGCAAGGCCATGAATCACCAGTACGCGAAGGGTGGAGGAGCCGGAGATCGGATGCGATTCGGTAGGGATGGTCATCAATCCCTAGGGCAATTTAGACAAACGTGTTATGTAAGGAGGCTAAGGGAGGGAAAGCAGGAGCGGGTGTTTTCCTAAGAAACTTCTTCTGATCAACATGGGAATTTCTCAACGTGTGGCCCCTTTGGGTTCAGGGAATCCAAAAGAAAACTAAGCCTGAAAGAGGTGACCGATTCCAATGGAGAACCACCCATATACAACTTGGCAGTATCTTTGGGGCGAAGCCCCCCCTTTTAGCGTGGGATGGGAATTCCCGGATGTATGGCAATGCCAATCTGCCAGTCCAAGTCGTGGTCCCTGCCGCCAGAGATGCAGAGTTTCAAACCTTTGGATTCCCTTGTCAAACTCTTCAAGCATTGGTTAGGGTTATAATAAACCTACTAGTTGGATGGGTCCAGTGATTCCGTGTGTGCGAAAAGCTGGCAACCGGGGAGATGTTTTTGTGAATCTGAGAGGATGGCAGGTTGGACCCGCTGGGTTGAGATCTGTTCGGGGAGAAGCCGGCAAAGTGTTTGCGAGTCGCGAGGACGGGACCACAAGCTGGGCGACGACTGGCAGGGCGACCAGACGGAGAGCGGCGCCTTGGGTTCAGCACCCCGAAAGGGGCTGGCGTTTGCCCTAAGCTGCGGTAGTCTCAGAAGTTATTTCATGTTTGGATAATTGGCTAAATATGGAGCATAACTAAACGACTTTGTTGGGTGTTCCTTTCGGGTGGGCCACGCAAGGGTTCTGATTAATTTGGGCCCTCAAACAGGCCCATTTAAGAACCCCGAAGCAAGTCGGCGTGCAGTA
The DNA here is from genome assembly GCA_963377175.1 of Effrenium voratum. Taxonomy (NCBI): domain Eukaryota; class Dinophyceae; order Suessiales; family Symbiodiniaceae; genus Effrenium; species Effrenium voratum. The sequence continues at coordinate 254,506 of CAUJNA010003742.1, read as the reverse complement.
TGGGATAGAACCCTGGGTTCTCCACAAAGATTTCCAGAGCTCTTCGTGTAATTATTGTTGGGGCCAAAGGATGTAGGCCTTTTGGATTTAAAGAGGGTGGCCTACGGGATCCCACCCCTGAAACGTAAAGCAGAAAGGCTGACACTGATAGGAGCCTCCCCGCATTTTATACAACCAACCTGCCAGGCGCCTTGAAAAGACTGGGCGAATGTCAACCGGTGTTAGAACCTACAGTGTCAAGGGCATTGGGAGGTATGTTGATTGGAGGTAAGGCTTACGTACTACCAATATAAGCTTGTAAGGCGTTGTTTACCCCTGAAACAAGTGTTACATCCAAAACCTGTACCTGAAAATGCTGTTGACAGTGGGTTTCCATCCAAATAGAAGGATAGCCAAGGTGACGTTGGTTGCCCCTTGCTCACCCCTCACGAAAGCCTCCAGTTAAGCAGGTGTCAGGCACAAGTCCGTGGAACAAAGAAACCACGCGCCGTGTGTGTGTGTGTGTGTGTTGGTGTGTTTTGGGTTCCTTGTTTATTTGTTCCTTGTTTGTTTCATCTCTGAAAAGACCCAACATCCGCGCAGCACCGCGGGACAACCCCCACTGGGCATGACGCGTGACTCGTCTCCTCGAGGTGCAAAGAACGACACCGCGCCGCAGGTGGCGCCCTTCTACTGGGGGATCAAGGACTGGAAAGCGGAAGCGGCTTTGTCCCCAACCAGTTCAAATGTAGATCCCTTCCACCTCTTAACCCATCCTTTTTCCACTTTAGGGGAAGGGGGGATCGCATCTGAAATAAAACAGGGGGTCAAGTCCGATTTTTGCCGATGGAAATCCACGGGGTCGGCGCGCCTGTTCGGTTGAGGACTCCGCCCGTTCCTTGTGTTTCTGTGGGGGGAGGGGTGGTTTGTAGGTCCCCAAGGACATGTTGCCTACACATGTTCCTTGCAAATGGGGCTCGTTTCGTCCAACCCGAAGCACATTGGACCCTCCATTGGCAGGGGCTTAGGTATCTCCGTTGGCAGGGTATGAAGACTCCGAAGGAAGTGATCCGAACCTCAAATTTGTCCAATCAGATCATCAGATGTTTTGGGCGCTCACAAGCTGAAGGCCCAGTCCCATAGGATTCGCTGACTCGCTGACTCCGACGACGCGAGTCAGGACGTGCAGTTTGAGCGGCGAGACGGCTGGACCAAGGCGATGCTGAAGCGCGTCGCCAAGAGCTTGGAGGCGCCCTTCGGTGGGGTTAGCATGTGGATGCCAGGGTCTTGTGATTGGATTGCTTCGTTGTTTGTCAGTGGATGCCATTGGATTAACATGTGGATTTCTATGTGGATGCCAACATTGGATGTGGTTCTCAGGGTTTACTTCATTTCCATCTTTTTCATGCATTGTTCTTTGCAGCCATTTCACCAAACGTCTACACCGGGGCCTCCTCCAACATCTATTTTTTCAGTTTGACCGATTATGGCTGCAGTATTTGAATATGTCATGTTTTGTGTTCCCTGGACGGGGGTCGAGTACGTGGTTTTCTGGGACTGATGTTGGACGTGTGCAACTCGTGATGAAGAATTGGGTCATGAGGCCGAGTCCTGGTGGTCGGTTGCCCAGCTTTCTCTGCAAAACGTGGAGCCCGAAAAGAGGGCTCCAAAGATTGCTCTAAAAGCTACGGGGTCTTGGGTGTCTGAATTGGCGGGAGTCTAAAGTAAGGCTACTAGACAGGGATCACTGGGAAAGGGAAAGACGTGGCACTGCTGAAAACTGGGAGGTTCATGCATAGGGAAGCAGCTGTTGATGTGTGACTTGCGCTTTGGGTTTCCCTCATATCACAAACTGCCGGATGTTTTTCAGGGCACCACAGGCCAGCCTCCGGATCCTCCCAAACTGACAAGGTCTTTGTTGGTCTTCTTTATGTGACCCAACCCGTTCTGGGCGGGATTGCTTTTGGTTGTTGGTCAGTTTCTTGGGTAGGGAGATAGTTCGTTGTTGGGTCATCAATGTTATGTGCTTCGTTTGTGGAGTGGCGATTTATAGGAGCAACATGTTGATGGGGGAGTTGCCTCAAAAATCATCAGTTCAAAACGGTTACTGGGTTAGATGGCCGGCAGGTTCGGTCAAAGCAAGGGGCCAGGGACGGGAGATTCTTTTTGCTGGTGAGTGTTTCGCTAAATGGTGGACCCACTTTTGGATGTTATTCAAAGGTATTCCAAAAGGAAACCGACCGGTTTGGGGGACCGCCATTCTGAGAACCCCCCTGATTGCTTAGAGGGGCATGTCGGCCTCCAACCGCACCTTGCCGGTTCTGCTTGCATCAAGCATCATTCTTTGCCGAAAATGGCCAGACAACCAGTTTTTGTTTTTTTATTTGTGGAGTCAATTTGCAAAAGAAGGGCGGGTGAAGAGACTGGATCAAGCTTTTAGACCGCAAGCTCTGCACATGGGTGGTTTCCCTTTCTCTTTGGTTTCCCTGTTTCATTTTCAGAACTGCCCAACACAAGGTTTCCCGGTGAAAGTTCATCTTCAGTTTGCATTTCTACAAAATCTTGAATGGACCAAAGGCAGGGTCCCGACCGGACCCTCGGCAAACAGGTGGGCTCCATCTGAGTCTGAGGTGCCCAAGTTCATGGATCCCGGAAACCTGCGGGACTTCGGGGCCACTCCGGAGTTCTGGCCGCTTGTCTCTGGCCGATTTCGATCTGCTGACCAAGCGAAGTGAACTAAGCTGGGAGAGACTAAAGCTGCGGCTAAAACAAGCTCACCCTTAGAGGCTACTCTGAGCCTTACTTGTGCCCATCCTCATATTGACGGCCGCTTCCTTATGGCTCCCTGAAGCTAAAGCAAACGTTGGTGCCTCCTTAGAGGTTCCAGATTGGGTATTTTGATGTATATTTTGGTATTCCTTACTCGGGTTGAATCATAGTTCAAGGAAGGATTGATGGCGCAATTCCCTTTCTTGGGGGGGGCAAGTACTTTAAGGGGATGACTTAAGCCAACATGAATAAATTGTGCCATGCGCTTTCACCCAACGAAGAATTGCCTTGCATTGGGTCCTGTGCTCTCTTTGCGTAGTGGGCACCCCCCAACTTCCCAGAAGATTGGGATTGGCCACGCCCTCGCTTCAAACAGACCCACGTCTTGGGAACCAGAGGGACCTTGAGGAAATGGTTGCCACAGGTTGCGCATGTCGTTGACGGTGCACAATGGCCCGATTTTTCATTGTGTATCTTTGTGCCAAGCTACTGCTACCCCGAACTGTTTCTTTAAGCCAAAGGGAAGCCGAGGGGCCCAGAGCTTCACAGCTTCGCTTGAACCTTGGGAAGCCTCGGACATTCACCTGAGGTTCGGCACGGGCAACGCGGGGGCGAAAGCGCACATGGCACCTGGCCTGAAGCCGAATTAGACATGGGGGCTCAGATGAGGGGTCGGGATTTGGGAGGAAACAATCACTTTCATGCGCTTAAGGTGGCTGGTGTCCTCTTGGGTTTCCTTGTGTTGGTGTTGAAAGGAGGTGGGCGTGACTAGTTTTTTATGCAAGTGGATGAGTGGGCGTGGCCAAAACTATTCAAGCAAATGGCTTGTCTTCCCTTGGGCTTCCCTTCACGGCCGCGCATACGTGTTACCAATCTGAGCCGACGAGTTTTGGTCCCCACCATGTGGCTGACTTTTCGGGCATGTCTTCGATTTGCCTGTCAGCTCTCCTTTCTGTGTCCTTCTGACTGCTGTTCCCATTTTGCTGCTCCTATGTTTCCCTTGTTAAGTTCATCCAACCAGAATTCCTTGGATTATTTGGGCGTTTTTCGGCGCGGATACTCGTTGGTGGTTTGCTTGGAACATCAAACCGGACACCCCTTTTCCACGACCCCCAACGACAATCCAATTTGGGCTCCGTTTGAGACAGCGAAAAGGGTGGGATGGGGGCTCCCCATGAGACAAGCTCATTTCGATCTGAATCCGTAGTTTTTTGGCATGGCAAACAGCTTGAGTGGCTTTAGAGAGACAGATTGGAGGAAGCAAAACAACTCACCCCAGGCCTGGCCAGATCCGTGGCCACACTTGGAAGCAAATGCTTGGAGAGGTTGCAACAAACGGGTTCCCGCTTGTGCCGAAGGACAGCCATGTGCAGCGTCCGAAAAGTGCCCATGTTCCTTGCCAAAAGGACACCCTATGACACCCTGAGCTGGTGTTCTCCGAAGCCGAGGACTCCCACGTGCAGGCCACCTTATCTGTGCAGATCGCGGGGAAGAAACGCTGGCGCTTGATGCCGCTGCAACGAAGGCACGCGCCCTTCCTGGCGATGCATCCTGGCTGGAAGTTTACATGACGTGATTCCATTGGAGCGGTCATGGGCGTGTGCGTGTTTTAGGCAGCATCCAAAAGGAAAGGCACATTGTTTGCCAATATGTTGGGTCGCCCTGTTTGACAAGTATCCTCACTCGTCAACTTTTGGTGGCGATGTTTGCACGTTGGGATCAACATGGGTTCACTAAGTATGAGCCAGAATCAATGATATTATTATTAATGGGGCAAACGCTGTGGTAGTTTACCTGCATAGTAGGCTTTACCTGTATAGCAGGTACCCGCTCCGCGGTACCATACAGTGTAGCGGGTCCCTTCTAGACACTTCCCAAAAGTCAGGTACCATGGTGGATGGTATGGCAACCAAGGGGTTTCCTACCCTTCAAAACCAAAGGCAAAGTGGTTGGTTGCCCACCTGCAATCCACTGGGGCTGTCCGCTTGCAACATCCACGTGTTGCCCGTGGTTTGCCTTGATTACAAGGCTTGCCAGGGGGATCCACTGGCTTGGATATCCTAACTTTCCGAACGAGCTCACCCATGATTGTTTCTCAATTCATGTTTTGACACATCACCCTTGGACCCCCTGAGGTGAGTTTTCTTGGGAGTGAAGCTTTGAGTGAATTTGAAACATAGGCATTTGCACATCCATGTCATCAGTTAATTGTAGGTAGCCATATATGATATTGACACCATCGTCCAAGGGCACAGAATGACGATGGGTTCATGTTTATATGGGTGTTTCTTTTTCTGAGGGTACCCCTTTTGGAGTGGTTTTGAAGGAACCCAGAAGGACAACCCACCCATTTTGGAGGGTTGCCTCAAAAGAGACACCCATATGAGCCCATGTTCAGTCTGCGCTTTCTGGTTACTTAGAGATAGCCAGCCTGAGGATCTACTCTGACGGCCAGCCCTACGAGAATCCGGAAGGCGACGGGAATCCGATTCCCCTTTCGGTGGGGTCCCTTTTGCTTCCCCGCCTGTTTGGCTCGAGGGAAACTTCGGATCCCTGCTGAAAACGAATTGAGAAACCAACCATCCTGTGGGTCCTGTTTATATTCACGAGGGAGCACCAGTCAACATCTACTATCAGCACTTTTTTTGGACACCACTGTAAAAACACGCTTGTGTTTCGAAGCTCTTCGAGCGCAAGGAGGTTCTACTTTTTGATACGAGGAGCAACCGATCAAACCACCTCCCAACTGGGGTCTCCTGTAAACTGAATGCATGATTTATCTACCCCAGATGTGGGCCAAGTATTAGCCCCCAAGTTTTAGGTTTGTTTTGCGGGTTGGTTGTGGTTTTGGTCCCAAAGTCTTCAGTCCATGCGGGCCATAACCAAGCTATTCCCTTTGAATGCCTCACCCCTCCGAAGCCCGAGGGCCTAACCCCAACGCCCCTGCAAGTTTACTCAAAGGGGCACCACATCAATTCCAACCCACCGACGGTTTTTGGACCTCCGTGTGTCACGTTTTTTCTCCCGCAAAAACAGGTTTGAGGACGAAGGAGGCTCTCCTCGCACTTTCTGAACCCGCCGTTTGGCTTTTTGAGCCCCCGAACACATTCACCGTTTTGACCATTGAATGGTGAAGCAGGGGGACACGACCAACGGAACCCCAAATTCGCACCACCAGCTTACAGTTACTGCTACTGGCGCAGGGAAACCATTCAAACATACAAGCTACCAATGCTTATCATGCTCCATTTTTTGATTAGGACTCAACTGAGCATGAATGTTTAAATGCAGCTTGGAACTCCATTTTTACGGCGAGCTGATCGGGAAAAAAGGAGCACGAGTAGGTCGGGATCCCTTTCAGGTAAGAAGACTCCCCAAGATGGTGGGTGTCCCTTTGAGTTTCCCTTTGAAACCAAAAACACATGGTACCAGGTCTCATAGTACTCTCAGATGGCTTCCCTAACTGGAGGCTGGCGGCCTTTGTTTGACATCACCTTGGAGCCGGGGGACGGCCTCTTCTTCCCCCCGGGCATGGCGCGCTCGTTTCGCTTGGCTTCGGCTTTAGCAACGACTGCGGCCCCTGTCTGACCCAAAGAAAAAAGGGTCATGACCTCTGAGTTGTGGGTACGCAGCTACACGTTTCAAGGGTCCAGATATGAGTTTTCATGTCCTCTGAGCAACCCGGGCACGTATTGGTATCTAGCCTTGGGAGAGTTCAGACTTCGCAGTACAAATAGCTTTTGGCCAATGTTGTCTGCATGTCAGCACTCAGCACACTCATGTAAGTCACACCTCCAAACAAAGGCGCGAGTGAACTCGAGCAGCCTTTCATTTGAAGCACTGCTGGCCTTAGTTTGAACGTTTTGCCACCACCTGCCAGGCGCAGTTTTTCTGCCCGTGCTCATCTCCCTGCAACACATATTGCGGTTGTGGAATGCACGCTAAGAAGTAGCTCTCGTGGCCTTCAAATATTTGACTAGATTGGGCACGATTTGGCGCCATCTTGGTGCACCAGGCTCCCTTCTTGGGATGCAAGTGCTCCAGTAGTTCACAGACTTGAGGCCGCGTGAGGTATCTGGTCCCGTGGGAGTCCAAGGATGAAAACCCAGGACAATAGTTCGTTACTTGGGGATCTGATTTCAGAGCATAGAATGTTGAACTTATATTCCATATATCTCGCAATTGCTTGTTTGCTCGACTGTTGCTTCCTGATATCGACAGCATCCAGATCAGTCCCTTTATCAGGGCACGGGCCAGCCCCCAAAGACCTGCGGTGCACTTGGGAGGTACATGAGACCAAGAACGTGGGTGACGTGTGCACCTCCTCCGTCACCTTTCAGTTCAACCGCCCGCGCCCGGGACCAGAAATCCAACGCAAAAGGGGGGATTCCAAGAACGTAAATACTCCTTGTTGATGCCTGCAAAGGGCACCCTTGTCACTAAACAAACTTGACAGAGTCCGGGTCAACTGCTTCTGCGACGCTTGGCAGTGGGGCCAACTCCGCTTGCGGATAAAGTTCCATGTATCCCCTGAAATTGGACAGACCATTGGCTGGCTTGTGAAAGGCGATATGGGGACACCAGGCGTTTGCCAGAGCTTCCCAATTCGAGACACACCCTCTTTTGTAGCCACACTTATCAGTTGCAGGAGTTTCTATCAGGTAGGGCAGAGTCTTGAGTTTGGACTCATGGAAGTTTCAAGGCCCCATATGGAATATTGAGAGTGCGATACAACTGATATGAGCCAAACACATTAGCTCGAAATTTCGGTTTCCTAGCAGCCATCAACCCCAATATCAGGGTGGGTTTGCCTCTCTGGGTTCGTGTGTTCATTTGACTACCCTTCTGTTGTTTTCAAGGGAAACCAAAGCGAAGCTGACTGAATTCCGGTCCAACTGGTCCAAGTTTGGTCCCTTGCCATTTGGGTACCACGTGCCACGACTTCAGGTATGCCGCTCGCTTCTACAGGCGCGTGCTTGGTCGTTGCCCATTGCCGTGTCTGTGTTGCCCCGTCTCAGACCAACATGGAAGCCATTTAATTTGGTCGATGTGGTGGCTATGTCCGGGAAACACCCTTATGATTGTAGACTACCTTATGGTTATTTCCTAATGTATTCGCAGAGCTTCATGTTAAGAAACCAGTATAGACTTTAGCCGTCAACTTTGACAGTGGCTTTTGAATAAATCCTTCAATGGTCCGTTTGTAGACACCAACAAGAGCAAAGCCATTCGCAGGTGTCCCGAGCTCGAGTGCCATCATCCTGGAAGTCTCAGTTGCTCAAAGCCACTCGATTTGAGCTTTTGCAGGGTCGAACAAAAGCATGGTTCGCTTCCCGGCTCTCCAAACGAAGCCTCGTGCAAGCGAAAACGCAGTGCGGCAGGCTGTGCCAGTTATTGTGGACAACGCCCCTCGTGAGCCCAGCTGAAATCCCAAAATGCAGCCGAATTCTGCGAACGCTCCCACAGGATTCCTCATCCCGTTGGCTTTGCTCCTTTGTAGGTCCAGCCACCACAGGAAGGAAAAAAGAGCTTCGCAGCATACTCCATGTAGATGGCCCGGTGAAGCAAACCTGCTGCGAAGCTCAGAGATAGCGATCCTCAAGAAACACATGCCCGCGAAAGTGAAACGTGTGGCCGTGAAAGCGGTTTGTTAGTAGCGGTGAGGGTTTATGTACCCAGTGTTCGGCACCGCTCAAATGAGAACCAAGGTTTCTAGAGAAGAGAACAAGGCCACAGCGTTGTTTTATGGCATGCATGCTTCCTGTTTCGTTACCATGGGGTTGGGGGTGGGGGTTGGTGGGCGGGGGTTAACTGGCGGGGTGTGTTCTTGATTCAGGCACTTCTTCCCAAGGGTTCGCTACACAGCCGACATCGGCGAGTCCTGGGCTGCTCGCCTTTGTGAAGAGCTTACCGGGGTTCATTTGGGTGCGTGTTTTTCTAGGGTGGCCTTTTTCGGGTGTTCCAAAAGAAATCCAAAGGAAGAACAACAGCATTTTGAGGGTCCCATATTTTAATGTCCCATTTTAGAGGGATTTATACGGATGTAAAGGGCATCCGAATCACTTTTCGGGGAACTGTCTATTGAATTGGCGGGTTTATTAAGCCAAGGGCCAACCGTCAGGCTTGATTCGGGCTTCATTCGAGGCGAGGGATGGATCTCATCACCGCCAGGTTTTGCGAATCCAGGGTCGACATGAGCTACCACTCAACTGACCCTACACAGAGACTTAAGTCCAGGAACTTGGGGACAAGCTCAATTTCCATGAGGCCGGATGCCCTGGGTTTAGCTCATGCAATCCGGAGAAAATCAACCAACACCCAAACAGGCAGGAGTCTTGGTTCAAGCAAACGATGAGAACAAACACCTTCATGAACAGGGAGCTGGGTTTAAGTAAAACACGCCAACTGGAAAGTCATGCAACTAAAACGACGCAGCCGTGAATGAGCAGGATGCGCAAAGCGGGTTGGTTTCCGCCTTGGAGAATTTCTTTCGCCAAGATGATGATCCGGGACTGGGCGACCTTGGGCATGGCGGTGGACGAGAAGGGTCAAGGTGAAGGATATCAGAAAGCCAGGCGCGGAATTGCGGATCGTACGAGAGCCCGCATCCATTGCCAGACCAAAGGTGTACCATAGTGGTTTGCCTTTTTGGTGTTTCATCATGTTCCCTTACCAGCAAAAGGTGAACTGTTTTGCAAGGGGTTAAGTCTAGCTCCTTAACCAAAGCCAGTATAGATTCTCAGTAGATACCAACGCGTTTCGGCTCGCCTTAAACCATTTTCGCCTTTTCGCAGGGCTCATGACTCTGTCCCCAACAATCATGGAAGCTAACAGGAGGGTTTTGGAAGACTACTTTCAGTTTGGGAAGGATCCAGGAAGCCACATGCCCCCTTCCACGATTGTTGGACAGCCGGTAAACTCTTCTGCCGAAGCTTCGGGCGGGTTGTTTGCGGGTCGAGGTGTCCCTGTGCAGAAGCTCCCTACCTCTAGAGCTATGACCGTTTGTTGAATCCAACAGCTTCCATAAAGAAACGTGTCTCTGTCTGTCTTTGTGTTTGTGTGTATGTGTGGGTCCACCATTTTGGGAGAAAACCTAATTGTCACATACCCGATGAGGGTGTGTCGAAATAGTGAGTGAGACCGACCCCCAAACTCTAGGGGCGGTGTCTTTTTGGTTTCCCTTTAAAAACCACCCTGAAAAAGGCACCCAACAAAAGCAAACGGGCAACACACGCACACACACACCACACACACACAACACACACACACACACCCACACGCAAACGCACGCACACGCACAGGCACACGCAAACGCACAGGCACACGCACACGCACACGCACACGCGCACGCGCACGCGCACGCCCACGCACACGCACAGGCACACGCAGTCGCACACGCACATCACGCATGAAGTGCATAACACGCACCACACGCGCACGCGCATGCGCACGCACCCGCACTTCCACTCTCACACACACACACACCCATCAAACCACCCGACCCCATGTTAATTATGTAAGAAACACATGTCGCAAGCCCGTTGTCCCTGATGCAAATCCACTGGATGTCCTGCCCTTGGCGGTTCGTTGACAAAGCATGCAGTTTCGTCTCTTCATTTGCTTTTGGGGCCATTCGACTTCAACACGTGAGACAAGGCCGAAGCCTTCTACGATGTTACGTCCTTTCCGGGAACCCACGGCAAATTTTGGAAACCTACGGACAGGTTCTGCTTTAACACCCGCACCTGGCGCACCCTGTTGCCGGCGAAAGTTCCTTTTTCCTTTTCGTTCAGTGTTTTTTCGAACACCAAGCAACACTACGGGCAAAACCTTGTTTCAAAACCAACTTACTCCCTGAGTTCCACGAGTTGCGTGGCAAACAACACGCTTTGACTCTTTTTGGCCGATCCACAGACTGGAAGTGAGCCAATCATTTTAAACGAAGAGCAGGTCCAATTTTTCTCCGAAAACCGCAGACCGGGTTGCAGGTCGTTCAAACCCTTTAGGCAGATGCCTGGCTTGGAGCGGCACTTCCGGCAAGTGGACAAGGATCAGGACGGCCTCCTGCACCTTGGCAGACCCACAAAACTGATCTTCCAACGCCACGGTTGGGGTTGAGGTTTGAGGTTTGGGATTGGGCTTTTGGGGGGGTTGGGGGCGGGGGGGGAGGTGGGGTGTGAGAAGCAACAATATCCTTCTCACAAATGTTCCTTTGGAGTCTCGTTCAATGCCCGGATGCCCGGATGGTGAGAGGGTCAATCCTACCAAGGGAAGTAGAAGACCCACGTGTCTTGCGGAGTTGGGTTGGGAGATTTCTTCGTTGTGAGGAGGCTGCTTCAACCACCCAAACCCGTGACATCCTATCGCCGGGATTGGGGAGATCTATTTGGCTCTTGCTATCGAAGAGCCCCTACACCGTGACCCTACACCGTGATCGTCGGACTGGTTTTATGGGGATGGAGAGGTAGGGCCAAAAACGTCCGAATTCCGCGGCGTTTCCCCTTCGCCAGTCCTGAGCTTCTCCATGGATCGATCCCTTAAAAGGGGTGATTCGGAGCATCGATGTGGCCCTTAGTGACCCGGGCTGATTTCAAGCGCCCAATTGAGGTGTTGAATATGCTGGCTGAGAGTAGTGTCCGCCAGCCTTTGGCCAGTTCCCTGTATGTGGGGTTATGTGGGTTCGTCGCAAAACAGGAGGACCCCCGTTTAATGTGCAGGTTACCGTGTTTCCGCAGTTTTTGGTCTCAAACGAACGCTTTCCCTGAAGGGCCTTGGGAGTTCCGGTTTTTCAGGTGAATCGTTGTAACTTGTCCTCCCGCATTTAGAGCCCACATTAGCACCCCCAGCATCCAAGAGCCCGAAAAGAGCTTGTTTTGAGGCAACTAAAGCCTTCCATCCCTAAAAAGCGTTTCTGTCTTCGGGATGTTTACTCGGATGGATTCGTGGGCCTCAGGACGGCATCGGAGGTTTCGAGGGATGCCATTGCCTGGCACGACACAGAAGGGGATGAACGGATTAGCCGCTGGGCTGCCAGGGGCCTTTCAGTGGCAACTCACCAGGAAAGTCCAGTGACCCCACGCCATGACCCGCTTGTCCTAACTGCACATGAGGCAAGAACTCGCGGAGACCCGGAAAAGAGGTAAAGATCCCTTGGCTTGGTGACTCTTTGGAAGGACCTTTAAAACCTGTTGGCCTGTTGGAAAGGTCCAGCAACGAGCTTAACTTTTGCAGGGGCGATGAAGGGTTCAATAAGTTTCCATGGCCCGTGATTTTGTCGGGTCAGAAACCGGGGGCCTGTTCCTTGAGCAAAACTTGAGATATTGAACTACTGATTCCAGTTTGTTTGCTTGCTGCTTCCTCTGACCAACATTGCGAAACACATTTTGGAGGTGTCTTTCAAAGTGTTTGTTGATCTGTTACATCAACAAATCAAAGAGCATGTTGCTTTACTGGCATTAATGGACAACCAGGCCTTCATCTGCGCGATGCAAAGCGCTCATAGATCTTCTTGATACACGTGATTCTGAATGAGGTATGATAATTCGCCAACCGCTTTTCCGCTTTTCCGCTCTTCCGCTGCTCGGGCTCATGCCTTGCAACCACAGATGGGCCCATTGAAACCGGCAAGAACATCAGGCAATGGTGAGAAGCTGGCCTTGTGTCTTATTGTCAAATTCAGGACCGTGCACCGGCAAGCCTGTGCCGCCTGGAAACCACGCCTCGTAGCCACTCTCAAGCTGCAAAGCGGATAATCAAACATCCGCCCATGATAGTTCTCTGCCACCTCCCTTCAACATGGTCACTGACCATCCGATCCATGCTAAAACACGCCTCCATGCCAACTACAGCCGACCCCGCGAAAGAGAATTCAACCCAAATCAAAGCCGATAGCACCCAGTACATGGGGGCAGCTGGAGTGTCTGCTGTGGCGCAAAGGCCAACTGGGCAATGACAAATCACCATTGGAGCCTGCTTGAGCACGAGACCCTTTCCGCGTAACTTGGATCTTTCAAAGAATGCGGAGCCTGCCTGTGGGAACCCCGGATCATCCCATACTGAGCTCAAAAGGCTTCCTTGAAGCACTGGCTTGCTCCTGATTTCCCTTAAGCCACATGTCTGCAGTGATTTTAAGGAGCGCAGATACTTGGAAAGCAAGTGGTTTGAAAGCCCATGTTTTGTAAGCCAAGCCCCTTTCTCTCAGGTAAAGCTGGTTTTTAAGGAGTGGCTGGCAGCTTGGCAACGGCCCTGAGTTGGTTGCTTGCTTTGCTTTTCTTTGCTTTGGTTTGGTTGGTGCGCGCGCGTGGGTGGGTTGTTGCGTGGGTTGGTGCGTGGTTTGGTTGTTGCTGAATGGGCGATTTCCTCTCAAGGCCTGGAGGAGTTTAAGCAGGGCTTCGCCTTTTGGCCCGGGGCCCAAAATTGGGGCGAAGCAGCGCTTCCTTTTGGGTGGGCAGGTGGTGAGTGTAGCGAACGAGAGGGAACGAAAGCACTTTAAACAGCTATGGAGCCAGAAACCATTGTTTTTAGAGTGAAAGTCCTGTTGGGGGACGCTGCTTTTGTTGTTCAGGTCAATTAGTGCACCCTCAAGTGGGGTCATGACCATTTCATGCTGCTTAGCGCATGTGGAAAGCGTCATGGAGACTCCAGAATGACCCGTCTCCTTGGTCGCTTTAGGGAAATTATCACACGGGTGTTTTGTTCGGGGTGCTCAACGGCAAAGGCTGTCTTTTTTGAGGTGGGTTGGATACTCGTTCCCTCATTGCAGGGGGTGGTCGAAAGACCTGCTCATTTGGGGTTGGCCGCCGCATGGGCCTCTGAAACCAAGGGAAGGTCAATTTCACCCAGTGGCTCCGTGGCACCCTTCAAAAGGTTGGGTCGACGCCCCCCTAGACATGGTACCAACAAGGGCTCCTTTTTCTAATGGCGCCAGGGGGAGTGAACAACTTGTCAAAAGGAATTGTGGTCTTCAGTGCCACAGAAATGTGCCATAATGTGCCCTTTTCCCACCAGTGTCCCACAGCCACTGTGTTTTGTACAGCACGTTGACCCTGGTCATTGGCAGGTAGGTTTACCGGGAAACCTCAAGGACATCCGCTATTTTGGGGTGTCGCTAGTTTGACACATACCCTACCCTGGTCGACCCTTTGGATATGTGTGTTTATACATGGGGTTTGCAGCTCAGCGTTTGCTTTGGGGACAAACCCACTCCCCAAAGTCACTCCCTCTAAACAGCTGGGCTGAAAAAGCCCATTTGGGCCAAACAACCTGCCGACTGAGGCTAATGGTAGACCGCTTTTGAAATACGGGGCGTCTACTTTTGAAAGTTGTTTATCTAATTCAGGATTTGGGACTGGTTGGTGGTCATGAAGCATTATAAAGTTTGTTTCGCCCAAACAATGCGAATTCTCCGCAATACTAAATTGGAATTGGCAATGCTGAGCCAATCCAGGCAACCGAGACCCCCAACCCCACCTACTTGCTAAAGAGGCTCCAGCTTGGCAATGAGGGGGTGCCAACCATGGCCTCCACCCGCTTGCACAGTCGAGCGAATCAACCTTCCGATCTGGCTTTTTAAGCTGTTTTCCTACTGTGGATGGACAAAATTCATTTCGCACCGTAGGTGATGTATCAACCAGTATTTATAGGGTTTTCTATCCCAAGTGCAGGATTTGGTCCACCCGCAGAATTTCGGCCACCATGTTTGGTGGCCACAAGACATGATCACCTCTTACTTCTGCGCCGCATCCAGGGCAAATGAGGGACAAGCCTTGGATCTTTGGGGCCCGGGGCCCGGCTTTTCCACGGGACGAGCCCATTTCGGAGGTCTGATGTGACCCATCGGGCGGTGAAAGCCACGCCCAAGGCGCGCGCCTGATTGGGCCCTTGGCGAGGTGTCTGAATTGTTTGTCTTGCAAAAACGGGTGAGACGCCCCCCAAATGAGTGGTTTCCAGTTGCTGCGCCAGTCTCACAGGGGATGAACGGGGCACCTACACACATATACTCACATATAGATGCATAATATGTTGCGACAATCGAGGGCGGGGGGTAGTTGTTCAATCCCAAACCTTTCAGACCGTTGATTGTGGGAGGGGCAGGGTGATTCACATCTTGGTTGATTATGACCTCACTGTCCCAGTTTCTGGACTTTTGATGTGTTGCAAGCATCTTTAGAAGCAGAGGGGCGTGCTTGATCCATGCGCGGAAGTGAGACAGCCGTGAATTATAGTTGGGTGAGACTAGATGGCACAGTTCACCCATTTCTTTCACCGCAATGTCCCCTCCCAAAACAAGCATGGAACTTGCAGGAATTGGGTCTTAGGAAATTGGTTTCGGAACCTGCTTCTGTGCAGTTGCTTGGTGTTCTTGGGGAGGGTAGGTTCCAACTTGTCCCCACGCTTCTTCTCGGGTTACCCGGGAAGCGGACGAGTCCGCGACGTAGGAGTGGCGGAAGTTTCAGCTCTTCGGGACCATTGAGAATCTGGAGGACCTACGACCCTCTCTGGACGTGGGTTGGAAACTAGCTACAACAAAGCGGTGTAGTTCCTTTGTGACCATGCCAAAAAAAATGCAGTTTGGGAATGGTAGTTAGCAATTTGCCCAGAGCCCCGTTTATTCACTTGCTATGGGCAGTCTCAGGGGGATAACCTAGGCTTCCCTACTCCAAAGCCCGCACTTCGGGGTATATCATGTTTGCTGCAAGCGAATTTCAGTTCTGGATCGGCACGGTGGAGAAGCTTCTTCGCTTTTGGGATGTAAGCGCTCAAGCAGACCTCCGGTAAGGTCTTCTACTTGATATGCATGTTTTGTGCATACGTTCAATTTGTGGGTCCAAAAGGCAGGATGGGGGGGGGTGCTCCAAAAGCGGAGAGAGGCATCTAGAGAGGTTAAACTACATAGAGGAAGACTCGTTCTGAATCGAATTAGGTAGGTGGGGCGGGGGTAAACAAAACACGGAGCATCCATGCAGGTTCAACTTCAAAGACATGGGTTCCGTCTACATAACAAGTCTGAAAGGGTGCAAAAATAGAGTTCGGTGAACATAACCTCGGGTCGGGTTTTGCAAGTTGCAGCCCCCCCCAAAGAGAAGAAGACCCAACACCAAATGAAAGAAATGAGAAAACTGGGTCCCAACCGAAATGAGAAGATGTACAAACAGCAAACACAAGAGAAAGTCATCGCAGCTGTGTTTGGTGTTCCGTTCTGTGAGTCCCGCTTCGCTCTCGTTCCGAAGCCGACCTTTGCCTGCCATGGAGGACCTTCCGCCAAATTTGGCCAAAAAGATGCGGCAAGCCGGGCTCTCAAATATGTTGCTGAGTTGTTGGCGATTCTGTTTTTGCATATCTAAATACCAGAGCCACAAACAAGCTGGATTACGAAACTTGCTGGCTCCCATGTTTGCGTTTTGCCTGTGTTGGACATCATTCTGAGCCAATTTGAAGGGGTTCCTCAAGGTAGGTTGTTTTAACGGGGTGACCAACCTGTTGGGTGGCCAGGAGTTGCTCGCTAACAAAAGTACCCAGTGTTTGATGCTTGAAAAATCGACCGACACAGCAGTGCTATCCGTTTTTTCCCACTGGAGGTCTGGGATGCATTCCGGTGAACCTTCGAAGCCCTTGGGCCGGTACAGGTCATATATTGGGCTGAGGTCATCGCCTTTTTGGCTATTTTGAGGCGAGTCTTCCTTGGCAACATTTTCAGGTGAAATATAGAAACCCGGTCTGGGAGGTCAACATGACGGGACCCAACCAGTGGTTGTGTTTCCGTTTGGTTTCCTTTCGAATAATGTGAGAGGGGTACCCTCAACAAGAAATGCACCCGATTGGCACCCATAATTTTTGCGTTTTGCCTTCAATCTCAGTGGATTTTGTTTGGACCGGACCGGGTGCCCGTTTTGCCTCACCGCTTTTGCGGAAAAGCGAGGCATCGATGCGGGCCGAAGCCAAGCTGACGAGCTCCGAGCTGTGAGAAGCAAAAAACCAAATCGCGCGCGGCTTTGCCATTTCGCGATTTGTGTCCGTGACTTGAGAACCAAGGGAAGCAAAGGGAAACTGGGAATTCCTGGACTTTAAACTTTTGGGACCATTTTAGTGGCAAACTACAAATATGGTTGTTTTTTGGCTAATCAACTCGGGAAGTGAGCAAAGCACTGGGCAAAGTTGGTTGAAAGAACAAGCTCCGTTTCGGTATTCAAGGACTGCCGAAGGGGCTAAGCCGAAGGTTGTTTGGTTCCTGGTACCACTGGACTTTAGTCAATTTTTTTGTGGGCTTTAGTCCAGTTTTTGGTTTGAGTCAGTGGCAATCACAAAGCTTGGACTTGTTTCTTTTGCCAATCCATTTTTTTCTCGGGTCCAAGTGAATCTGGGCAACATATTCCAAGCTCACCGATCCGGGGGTAAAGCGAGCGTTTTCTGCTTTGAAGGTTCCTCGGGGATTCCATAAATAACAGGTTTGAACATGATCTGAAATTATTGCAGAGTGAATCCAAGATGTGGCAAGCCACTTTGGTTGGCAGGGGCTTGCCTGGATGCACCAGGCGGTCAGTCATTTTGCTAGGAGTTTGTGCGGGCGCTTTTTTATATTTGCGACTCACTTGCCAAAAACCGAGCTCTTGGCCTTTGGCCAACCAGTTTGGTTGACTCTTTGTCAGGAGTGTTTCTCCTGGCCATGGCCAGTGGCAATTCAGCATGTCGCGAACAGGAGGGTATGGAGTGTAGCCTAAAGCCTTCCAAGGCTGCAAATGCGACCCCGCGGCTTCCACATATGAAAGCAGGTCACAACAACCAGAAGCTTCACGACTCGCTACCAACCAATCGCAGCACAATCCCAAGGTTTATGCCCTTGCAGCTGAAATCTATGTGAATTTAATCTGCTTTACTGCCATCATCACCCCCCAAAGGGTTTGGGCTGGAACAGACAAGGGCCTAGGGTGCTTTGCCATTTGGGAGACGACGGGGCTCTTCAGTCTCAAGTCCCGACAGCCGCGCTAGGCAAACCGCCAAAAGCTGAGCCCGCCCAAGAAACTGACAAACGCCTTGATTTGGCTATGGTTCCTCCAAGAAAACATGGCATGCGGAGTCCCTTGAACAGAAATTGATGTTCTTGGCGCCGCTTGACCCCTGGTAAACTTCCTGTAACACAGCCTCCTTAGGGTCGTCTTTAGGGTTCACCGGAAAATCACGAGGCCCCCGTATGACGTGTGTGTGTGTGTGTGTAGGATGATTGCTTTCTTTTTGGGGGACCCCAAAAAAGGTGGCGTTCCATTTGGTTTCCCTTTTACACCACTCCTAGAGGGTTCCCTCAAAAATGCACACCCATAGTTGGAGCCAGTTTCAGTGTTCAAATCATATGGCAGTGGATTTCGCTTCCGAACGGCTCGGTTTTTCTCCAGGAGTGGGACGAGGAAGAGAATGACAAGGACAAGGACGCGGTCCATTTGCTTCTGGAAATGTGGAAGGCGGAGGCAAGGACTTTGGCATCCAAGGGCCGTGAGGTACGGGACGACCTGAGTACCAGTGGCAGGTGTCCACTTGGGAGGATCATGGCAAGTGTTTGGTTTGATGAAGGGGCTCCCATAGAGGAAATCCATCACTTCTTTTTGGAGGAAAGGGGGAACACAGCTCCTGTTCATATAGGCAACGAATCTGCCGAGCTCAATGGCGCAGGGGCAAAACGAGCGTTTCCACCCACGAAACGAAGGTCCCTGACTGGGCAACCGCTACCCTGATTAGTTCAGATTCAGTTGCTTGGCCGAAGACGCTCCACCAAGGCACCCTTCGAGCTTTCGGTTTTCGCGTGGTCCGTTTTGAGCCTAGGCCCCAATAGGTGATCACCTTTGGCTTCCAGGTCCTTGGGTCACTCTCCCGAGCAGGGGGGAACGCCTGGGTCGGATCACAGCGGATAGGACGAGAGAGAAGCTCAAGGCCTTAGGCGGCCCCCCGACCCCGGTTGCACGGCCGTAGAAAATGCGGGTTTGTAGAGCAACATGCTATGAGGGGACCGAGTAGTCAGCGAGAATCACAGTTTGGGATTTCATAGTTGGCTGTTGGGAAACAGCAAAGGTTGGCGGAGGGGGGGAGTGAAATTGGGGGAGGGCTGATTATTTGAAGGCAGGACACATTCTGAGTATATCCCGAAACTGGTGGAAGCCCATTCGGGTTCATGGTTTGAAGTTCTGTTGCTCTTATTTGCTGAAGATAATCCTCTGGTCAGTCCGGTGGCCTGTGAACAATACATCGCCTGTGTTGCTTACGACAGCTGTGCGGCACTTTGCTGTCGAACATCTGGAACTTTCCCAGGAGCAAAACTTGAGACAGAAAGGGAAACAGTCTCCAGGAAAAATATGCACCCTTTGGGATATCGACCCCCTTTGAGGGTTCCTTTCAGTACTTTGCTCCCAGTAATTCCACACACCTTTACCGTAGATAAGTCAGGCTGGCGCTCAGGCAAGGACGGATTGACCCGTATGAGTCGGTTTCGGGGGATGCCCTTCCGGTTCATTCCCAAACCTTCTGAATCGATTTCTTGAAAACCAGCAAGTGGCGAAGCGCTGCCGGAGGATCCTTTGGGTTCTGTGATTCCATTTTCCTGTAGTAGTTAACCAAGGGAAACAATCTTTACAAAGCACAAGAGAAACATGGTTGGTTACCTACCGTAGCTCATTCACTGAGGCAATCCATTACTTCTTTTCGGGGGGAAGAAGGGAAGAAGCAACACGCCTTCTATTTCAATGGGCACAAAACTCGCGGCTTCTTGGGCTCAAATTCGATCAGTTCGCCAGGTGAAGGCCTGGTTCGACAATTCTTTGGGAGCGGTGTATAGCGACCGGACCTTCACCAAGAGGATTCAGGAGACGGCGATGTTTTTTTTTTGTGTGTGTGTGTGTGTTTTCTTTGTTTCCCTTTTTTCCCCAAACAGCGAAGCATTGGGGTTCTAACTTGAGGTATAGAGAATGGGAAAGTGTGACGCCGGCTCCGGGATCATTTTTCCCGCTTGTCTTCCTGTCTCCCAGTCTCTCCGGTCAGATGCCAGATGCTGTGACGCCGGCTCCGCGGTCGTGTCTCCCGCTTGTCTCCCTGTGTCTCCCAGTCTCTCGCCTGTCTTTTTGTGTCTCCCAGGCTCCCAGTCAGATGCTGTGACGCCGGCTCCGGGGTCGCTCGCTTGTCTCCCTGTGTCTCCCAGTCAGATGCTGTGACGCCGGCTCCGGGGTTGTGTCTCCCGCTTGTCTCCCTGTGTCTCCCAGTCTCACGCTTGCTCCCAGTCAGATGCTGTGACGCCGGCTCCGGGGTTGTGTCTCCCGCTTGTCTCCCTGTGTCTCCCAGTCTCTCGCTTGTCTCCCTGTGTCTCCCAGTCAGATGCGTGTCTCCTACTTGTCTCGCTGTGTCTCCCAGTCCCTCGCTTGCCTCCCTGTGTCTCCCAGTCAGATGCTGTGACGCCGGCTCTGGTCTCCCGCTTGTCTCCCTGTGTCTCCCAGTCTCTCGCTTGTCTGCCTGTGTCTCCCCGTCAGATGCTGTGACGCCGGCTCCGGGGTCGTGTCTTCGCTTGCCTCCCGGGGTCGTGTCTCTCGCTTCTCTCCCTGTTTTGTCCCGGGCAAAACCAACTGAAGCTGCTTCTTCTTTGCGAGTTTTGGGGCTGACCTTGCTTGCTGCCAGCTTTTGTTTAGTGCTTACAGCCCAACAGGGTCCCGGGCAAAACCAGCTGAAGCTGCTTCTTCTTTGCGTGTTTTGGGGCTGACCTTGCTTGCTGCCAGCTGGCTGTTTTCCTGCTTACAAAATGAAGGTCCCGGGCAAAACCAGCTGAACCTGTTTCTTCTTACCCAGTTTTGAGGCTGACCTTGCTTGGCATCCAGTAACCGGCGTTCGGCTCCCTTCGGCTCCCTTCGGCTCACGTGCGCAAGACCAATTGAGAAGCATGAAGCTAGAAACATAGATTCGACAAGTCAGCAGGCACCACTTGCAACAATGCTTCGCAACGGGGAAAGGGCATGTCGCAGATTTTGCTGCTAGCCCGTGTGCAAAGGATGTGCCTCTCTCTTGGTCAAGCGCAGGTTTGTATCCTTGTGGAACATCGTTGGAGCCAGAAGCAAGCAATGTCGAGCCTTAAATGTGTTTATTTTTCTCGATAAACAATCAAATCGTGTCGTGACATCCGGCTGATTGCTTTGCTCAGGAAACTGAGCTGCTTTTTAGAAGCCAGTGTCGCACTTCTTGGCCAAGTGCAGGTTTGCATCCTTGTGGCGCACCAGCAGGGCCCTGTCGAGCCTTTAATAATTAATATGTCTATGTTTCTCGATAAAAACAATTATATAGTGACATCAGGCTGGTTGCTTTTTGGAAGCCAGTGCCGCACTTCTTGGCCAAGTGCAGGTTTGCATCCTTGTGGCGCATCAGCAGAGCCCTGCCGAGCCTTAAATATGTAGACTGGTTTCGATAGACGAATACGGCTGATACTGAGCTGCTTTTTGGAAGCCAGCGCCGCAAGTTTGCATCCTTGTGGCGCATCAGCCGAGCTCTGAGCTCCAAGGTTTTTTCTGAGCGTTTTCCAGAAAGAATTATCCTGGAAGTAAAGCCTGGGTGAGTCGGGTCCCCAGCCAAACCATTAGCTCGTAAGAGTTGCTTGCATCGTCCCTGCGCTTGTCGAGTTCTCCTCGAAAAACTTGGTTGATGCGTAGGAGCCTTTTCCTGGCAACCTACTTCGCTGACCTTGACAACTTGGAAACAGTTCACACACACACACCCGGCCAGGCCCAGAAGTTGTTGCCAGCGGCGTGCATTGCAATGACGGCCGCCGGTCGTTCACCACACATGTGAACACCAATCTGCGAACCATAAGCACCAACTCCAAGATGAACCCGGCCAAGCTGGTGGTGTCCACAGCCAGCATTGGTAAGTTGGGGCAAAGTTCTCACACGTTTCCGAGATGGAGCAGGGCTGGAGCTGACGCTCAAAGTCCAGAATGGAGCGGCGTTGGGCGCATGGAGCAAAGCCATGTGTTGGCTATCTTGGGAGCATGCGGCGCGCTGGACACGACAGAGATGAAGGCCCTTGGATGACCAAGCTACTGCCGGCTCAAACACTGAGGATTTGCTGGAGCTGCGCCGGGTGACAGAGGTGCGCGCCAAACGGGCACCTTTGCTGACGCTTGCAAATTTGGCGCGGCGTGTGTTTGCGTTGCTAGGCGAGGATGTCCCGGCCGTAACGCTACAAGGCGCAGTCTGCAAGTTTATGCAAGTGCTCCCTTGCTTTGCTTGTGGCAAGACCTTTAGCTGAGCTCGAGAAGAAGATAGAAACCAGAAGTGGCATGTGTCCAGTCTCGGCCGCAAGCTGCTGAGACTGATGCGCAAGTTTCAGCAGAGTAGCGAGACGGCCACCAAATGCTGCGGTGATGGAAAAGTGCATTGAGTGTCCGTACTACGAAAGTTCCTTCAAAACTTCCTTTGATTAATTTTAATGCCAGGTGTTAGGTTGATTCACCCCGAATCCCCGGGGCCTTCACTCTCGAACATGGCATTGACACGGCATTTGCCCCTCGAAGTCGATGAGCAACATCGATGCTTTTACCCGGCGTCAAGGAGATGGATGGACCCGATGTGTCCTCTTCCCAAAAAAGGGGACTTCCTACAGGGACACACATGGACTGATTGTATCTATGTGTTGCTCACATAAGCTACTCAATTTCGCACCTTACATGAAGGAGACAAGCCTTTTTTGGGTTATACAGACCTGTCATGTGTTTTTGCTGTTTGGGGTCGAGGCTGGTGTAATTTAAGGGGGTGTGGGGTGGGGGGGGGGGGCGTGTCTGGGTAATTGGTGGGCAGGGTTAGTTGCAATATTGGGCTAGATTTATCAAAAAAGCCAACAAGATGCTGGAACGATGGCCCCAAGCATCTTGGGACCTCAAACAGGCCTAGTTTGAGGCCACCCAAGCCTTCCAATCGAGATCCGTACAACCCGAAACCCTAGGAGGGTCTTGTCTGACTAAGGTGATGATAAATGATGAATTCAGCAAAGTGCTGGCCCAACCCGGGGTTTGCAAGTCCGACCATATCCCTCAAGTGACGTGGATAATCTTCAGAGGCGAAAGGTATCCTTCCAGGAAGACCGACGAATCCATTTTGGGGGCCCCTATTTCGACACATGCCCATGCGTTTCTTTATCGGTATATGTGGTTCTGTAGGGGAAACCAAACGGCCATTTGGGGACAAACCATCTCTAGCGGCCGAGGTAATACTAACCCAATAAAAGGCTCAGTCAAGTGCCCGTATGTGGGGTAGAATTCATTTATTCAATTGTGCTTGTTTGTCATTACCATTATTGTTATTATTATGTTTATATGTGCATATTTATTATATTATGTATTTTCAGGTTGCTATTTGCTTCTGTAATTTGATTGTTTTTGTTCATGTTTCATTTTATTTGTTAAATAAATTTCTTAAATGTTTTGCTGTTTTCTGTCTGTGTTTTCCTTGTTCCTGTTTCCCCTTGGCTACTGTACCTATCGGAGTGGTGACTGGAAGCAGTGGGCCAGGATTTATGAATCACTTATTGGAAGGGCAGAATTGATCAGTCAGGTTGACTAGTCCGGGGGGTTCTAAACACGGGCCTCTTTTACACAGTCGAGACCCATAGGGTGGTTTGCATGCGAAAGATTGCCCTGGGTGAAGCTTCCTCTTTTGAGGCCGGAAAGAGGGACCTTTAGGAGACACCCTTTTTCGATCTCAAGGAAAGCAGAGGGAAACCAAACGTTGGAGGTTCCATCATTTGGAAGTTGTTGGTTTCCAGAGCATTGGAACAAAACGGAGCCAGGATCACATCGCCGCGCTGATGGGTACGCCCTTCGAGTCGGACAAGCCCCGGAACTGCGTGATGGTCAAGGCCTTCAGTTCCGACTCCGATTCGGAATTTGACGTGAAGCCGGTTTGCGTCGACGTCGGAGGAAGATGGCTTGTAACCTACTGGGGGACCTGGGATCCATTCTACAGTCTGTCATACTTCACATGGGATTATGGCGTGCTTGCAAAGATGAATCTTCGGGGAGAAGATTGGCGGCGCTTGTGTGGCACATCATGTTTG
Source organism: Effrenium voratum (assembly GCA_963377175.1). Classification (NCBI taxonomy): domain Eukaryota; class Dinophyceae; order Suessiales; family Symbiodiniaceae; genus Effrenium; species Effrenium voratum. The sequence goes on along the minus strand of CAUJNA010003742.1, from coordinate 230,692 downwards.
TCGGATTGTGACCCAAGTTGTTGGGGGGTCACTGCAGGGTTTGTCAGACTTTCTGGACTCCGTCCAGCCTTGAAGGCTACAGTATTCGGCTTGGGTCCATGCTATTGCTGAAACTATTGCTTAAACGTGCTTAAGCCGCTTAAACGCGTTGTGGGCCTCACCTGTTTGCAGGTATGCTGAAGGGGCACATGTGGGTGTGTGTGTGTGTGGCTAAACTCGGGATGTTTCATTCAGATCCCTAGGTCTCACAAACACACAACCGATATACTGCTTCTGTGATCGTGACGCGGGTTTCTCTCGACATGCATATATGGACATCCAAAATGCTTCGCTTTTTAGGGCCGTGCTTCCCTTTAAACCACCCAACAGGGGGTTCCTTCCCAACCAAAGAAATATACAGGGGTCAACATTACTCTGCTAAGATCAAGGCACGGGAGGGTACCTGGAAGATCAATTTATTCTTGAAGGGACCCCCTGTTGGGTAGGGTTCGGGCCAGCCCTTAAGCTTCTATTCGTGAAGCATCAAGAAACAACCACCATTGATGCAAATCCTGTGTTTTTGCAGCGGCGTGTTTGGCTCAGCACAAACATATTGCCTCGTCAGGGGATTGGGCTTCAGGTGGACCATATCCTGATCCCCCGCGCCAACAAGCACACCAGCTGCAGGCCGTGAACAAAGCGGCAGGGGTGCCATGTGTTTGGTTCGGGGAAGCCGACACCGGTGGTTTGGCTTGGTTTCCGGTTTGGTTTGCCCGCAAAAAGCAATCCCCCCCCCCCCCAAAAGAAAAAGGCCCCTCAAATAGGGACGCCCACCTTTTGGAGCGTGCCGCCTGATAAATGGGGGGGGTCCTTTTCAACATGGCTCATTGTCAACACACCTGAACCTGAGTTGTTTCAACTCACAGGTTCTTGTAATGTTGCACCTGGGTTTAATGCTGGTACCCTGAATTATGTCAAGTGTCCTCAGCTGAAGAATGAACCCCCCCAGCTGTTTCGGTACCATGATGTATGTCAAGTTGTTGTTGACGAGAAAATATCCGAGCAACAAAAACGGGGGCAAACAAATCACTACTTTAAACCAGACAATACTAAGCCAATTGCTGGGAGTCTAAAAGTAAGTCCTGGCAATACCAAACTTTGAGTCGGCAATACTAAACTAAGCACTGGAAATCTGAGAGTAACTCCATGCATTTCTAAGTTTAAACTAGCCAATACTAAACTAAATGGTGGCAATGGAAGTGCCGGCAATACTACACTAAGTATTGGCAATACTAAAAGCAATACTTAAGTCATCCAAGCTCCTTGCCAGACCAATTTTCAGGACCCCCGAGCACTAATTTGATTGTCCTGCGGAGAAGGGGAGCCACATTAAACAAGGTCCAACAACACCACTTCACTTGTAAGATCAAATGAAAGGTAGGTCAATGGAGCCTTTTGCGAGCACGGCGGTTTCACGGAAAAGAAGAAGACCATGCAGCTAGCTCGCCTTCGAGATCGCCGCGAAAGCTTGGGAGTTTGACGGATTTGGTTTCTGGGCTTCATTGAGGCACGGACTGTTTGGAGCATCCTTTGCTTGGCGCGTTGTGCCAAGGGTGGACTTCATGAACCACTAGGGTTTTCGTGTGACGACGAAACACATTTGCCTGCAACAGTTGGTGACATGTTATGGCGAATTTGCAGGCGGGATTTGCCAGTTAAAATTCTACTAAGGGCAATTTACGAGGCCCTAAGAAGGTGCAGGATCTGCAAGTCAAAGTCGATTTCACTGCGTGCACCGGCTTGGCGGGATGATCGGAGGACCAGCGAATGTTTGAAGAAGGACAACACACATCCATACATCAATGCACCCATGTACACAGACACCCGCACACCCATGCATCCATGCAAACATACACCCGTGCATTGTACACATCCACAAAAGTCATTGATCGATCCATCCACTATCAACTGCATCTTGGGCTTAAACCCACCTGAGAAGAGTACCCTCAAATCAGCACCGAACCGAATGTCTCTTTGAATTAGTTGACTAGACGTTTCAACCAGGAGGGTTTCCACCATGTGAAATCTTGAGCAGAACAAACAGCTTATTGTGCGGCATGCACGTACATTATAAAATAAAGTATTGTGTGCTTACAATCGGGTTTATAGTCGCCATGTGAAAGGTCCATACTCAAGGTCTATTTATGGTTCAGCATATTGAATCCGCTGAACTGGTTGCCCAATCGACGCCTAGGTCTTTGGGTGTACCAGGGGCATTTGTCTTGGTTTCTAGGGCCTGCAACTGAGGTGTTCGGGTGAGGGGATCGACGATCGAGGGTTTGTGGGTGCCATGTCTGGGCATCTGGGAAACTGCCTCAACTTTGTTCCGGAGTCGAAACCATCTCCCGGAAACTCTGCGAGTTAGGGGACCCAAACCGGGTTCTGCGAGTTAAATGGTTTCTTGGACAGACCTTTTAGCATTTCGAGTGAAGCTCCTCATGGCCTTCCCGTGACGAAAAGCCGAGAGTCACGATTCAAGTAGGTGCAGATATCTTCCTCCCTTTTGCTTTTTTAACATAGGTTTTGGGTAGACCCAGGTTTTGATTGTTGCTGACAAAGGCTTAGATGAAGCATGTTCCAAAACCCAGCCTTGGAACTCGCTTGACACTTTGAATCGATGTTCAGGCAACCTCTCGCACAGAGCTTGAAGGGCAAGAAAGTGTACGTCACAGTGCTCTATGAGATGCTCAGCTGCACGGGGTTTGGGGGTTGGCCAATGTTGACTTTGGATTTATCCGGAGGACCATACTAATCAGGGGCGGTTCCCTTTTAGTAGGGAAATGTTGTATTTCAGTGGGCCCCCGACACTAGTAGCGACCTCCGGATGAATCCAAAGTTAACATTACGTCAGTGTTTGCCACGGCTCCTCTCTTACTGACGACTTAGCTTAATTGTCTTCCCTCATAGTAAGGCCTGTTCCCTGAACTGCCAACAAAGGAACCCTGCCGCCCTCACTTGCAGTCAATTATGGTGCCCCTTGTGAGAGCTGACATGTCCGAACACAAACTGAGTGACTACTGGCTCCCTTCTCCCCTTAAGAAGCCAGAGTAAGCAGCCAACGGCAGAACGGATGAAAAGGTCGGCTTTGAATCAGTCCATTGTTCCCCATCTCCATGACCCATTTCAAACCTATCGGAAAGGCCCTCCGGAAGCTACTCACTTATCGGCATCCGCAAAAAAGCACGTGCTCATTTGAGAGCCTGCTTTGGAGGCTCGTGATTGGTTTTTGCATTGGGGGCAAGTTGAATGTGTTTTCTGCATGGCTTTTCTAAAACAAACAAGAAGAAACCGGGATATCCCAACTGGTCTCTTTTTAGGCCCCTGTGGCCATGTATAGCCGACACCAAGCTTATCTAGCTGGTCGTTCGTGTGTTTGGTTCCCTGCCATCATGTCATGCCATGGGAAGAGCTCCAAGCATTGATTGCATGCGTCAATCAGAGGATTTGTGCTCTTTCTGTTGGCCACGCGCGCACGCACGAACACAGACACACGTGCACATATTTCAACACATCTGCAGAACCACACTTTGTCACCTACCCTACGGTTGCGGTCAATGTCGGCAAACTCGAGGAATGAAGACTTCCTTGCCGACCTGCCGCGCTGGCCCCAGCAACTTTTTGCGGGTGAGGGAAGACAAGAACTGAGGGTGAAACAAACGAGGTCCATGACAAACTTTCCTATTTTGGGCGTCCCTGATTTCAGGGTGGTGAAGCCTTGGAATTTACCTGGACTTGTAAGGAAGGATCTTTGTAGGGGGCTTCCTCTTTCTGGATCAAACCCCAGCGATTGAATGGTCATTTAGTCAGAGGCCAGTCAGTCTGCAGGCTGACGCCCGTTTGGAGCTAGTCAGTATATTCTAATGATTCGGAGTACTCCCCTCTTCTTTGCAGATGTCATCCAGATTGACCTTGTCTTCAAAGAAGCGGGGACGTTTCCAACTATTAATACACCTGGTCGACAAATTCCTCGCCATGGCTTCGGATATGCAACATGTGCCTTTGAATCGCCTGGATTTCCCAACAAACAAACACATCACAAGATTTCCAAGGGCTGGCTTTTTTGCAGCTCCACAGGAGGGTCATGAGAGGGGCTTGAGGCTTCTTGATTGGTGCAGTATATAGCTCAAACAAATCTAGAGCAAGAAACATGTGCACGACCTCTGCAACTCCAAGCTGCCATAGTCTCACCCAAGAACTCACATTCATAGTGCCCCAAAGGACACATCAAAAGGCCGCACCGGTGTCCAACTCCTTTGGATCCAGGCTGAGCACCAGTGAAACGCCTGAACCCAAATTAGTTGAAGGACGTGCCAATTGGCAAACCCAGATATGGGTGTTTTTTTAGGGGTACCGCATGTTTGAGAGGTGTTAAAGGGACACCAAAAGGAAAACCCACAATTTGTCCTTTTCTAAGGGTCCCCTAAAAAACACACACACCCACATTCCTTGATGAAAAGCCCGATTCCCAGCGTACATCTCGTCAACTAGTTGTGCTTGTGGGAAAATCCTACCATTTGTTTCTCGAGAATGCATGGTGTGTTGGCACAGAATCGGCTCGAACTGTTTTGGCCAGATGTCAAGGGCGAAGTGTCAGGAATCGGCTAGCTTGAGTTGGTTCTCCACAATTGCTTCATATTTGCTTGTAGCTAGCCCAATAAGACCAGGGCTGAGCTATAGCAGGGGTTACTATCGAGTTTGCACATTCGAGCGTGTCTTTGTTCATAGCACCGTCTGTTCCGTTTTGATCATCCAGGAAAACCAGGCAACCGAAGGGGTTCATTTCAAGACACGCCGGTTGAGCCGTAGATGTTTTCAGGCTGGTGCTCTGCCCTGGGATTTGGGTTGAAACGGTTGTGTCAGTGAGTCAGAAACAAAACCACGCCGTGTCAAGAGAAACCATGAGACTTGTCTTGAAACTCATGATGAATCGTTTGTGAACAGTTCTGCAGCTTCTGTTGATACATCGGTTCTTTCTTCTGCAAGCCCTTAAAGTGGGCTAGGGAACCGGGGTTCTCCGACCACAAATCCATCTGGATCCGGGTAGAGACATTTTTCAGGGTTCCCCATACTTCACGTTTAAACATCACCCTACCCAAAGGAAACGCACTTCGAGAGGTGATGTTGGAGATCTAAAGGAGAAATATAAGGACCCATGTTTTTCCGTTTCGATCGAGGCCGGACCGCAGCAGCCCCTTCGCCGTGCTGGTGCCTTTCCCGCGACGTCGGTCGCCCACTTCTGCTCGGTTCAGGGACCCAGACTACCCAGTTGGTTTTCTCCTCCCAGTGCTTCCAGTTATTTCTTTTGCAGGCATCCAGGCAAAACCATCATGTCAACCTGGATTGATAAAAATACCTGGTTACCTACCCTTCGTATTGACTGGAAGCACTGAGCCTCCCTGAGCATCTTGCACCTCAAGAAGGATGTTGATCTGGAGGTCCTGACCAGGGTGCAGGTACTTGGGGTTGTACTCATCTGCACATCGGACTGGATTTCGCTCAGTATGATTCCTGGGTTCCTCATTTGAACCTGTGACGTGATTCCAGGGTTCCAGGCTTTCTGCTATTCGGTCCATGTTTCGTGTCCGAACATGTTCAAAGAACTATTTTGAAACCACCTCCTGACGGTATCCTTTAGGGGGGCCAGGGTTAAACCATACTTGGCCGAGCATGGCGGAGAATGGGTTTCAGGTTTAGTTTCTGTTGAGTGAATCTCCTGCCCAAGCGGAGGGATTCCCGCCATGGGCTCGGCCCAACAAGTCTGAAGCGCGCCAGGAGGAGATGAACCTGGAGATCGTCGAGAAGGAGCTGGCCCATGCGAAAGAGGAAGAGGGGAAGCCCACAGAAGGTGGCAGGCTCTACAGCCGAGGCCTCAGAGGCCCAAGCCACAGAGCCGATCTGCGCAAAGACGCCCGTAGCTCTTAGCTGTTGGAGAAGGGTTCCTAGCAAGTTACCTTTTTAGAAAATGCTAGCAAGCGAAAAGTTCAGACTGCCAAGACACTCAGAAAGTGGGGACTGGGATCTCGCGTGAAGTGTGATTTCGCATTGGTCTGGTTCAAATCGCCAAACATAGACCAGAACGACAGACCCTTTTTGGTTGGAGGGCAAATTCTGAGGTAAGCACAAGTGCTGTCTCTGTCTCTTTCTGTCTCTATCTCTCTCTTTCTTCCTCTCTATCTTTCTTTATTTTTTCTTCCTTTCTCTGTTTCTTTCTCTCTGTCTCTCTTCTTCTCTCTTTCTCTCTTTCTCCCTTTCTCTCTCTCTCTCTCTTTTTATTTTTCTCTCTTTCTCTGTTTCTTTCTCTCTCTTTCTTTCTCTGTTTCTTTCTCTCTGTCTCTCTTCTTCTCTCTTTCTCTCTTTCTCCCTCTCTCTCTCTCTTTTTCTTTTTCTCTCGTTCTCTCTTTCTCTCTTTCTCTCTTTCTCTTTCTCTCTTGCCCTCCTTCTCTCTTTCTGTCTGTCTCTCTTTCTCTCTTTCTTGCTTTCTTTCTTCCCAAGCGGAGTCGAAAAAAAACGATTTGGTTGGTCCCCGCTAGAGTGACAAAGCAGTCATGAAGATAGCCCACTGTCGTCACTACGTATGAAAGAGCTGAGCAACAGCTGGACAATGCGAGAGCTGGGGAATGGAAGCAGGCCGCAGGCATGGCCCAGTGCGCGAATTTGGCTTTTCCGCTTATGTGCAAACCACCTCGGTCACGGCGCCTGTACGCACGACGGTCTCGGAGCGGACTCAGAGCGTCCGCAGTTGCAAAAGCGAAGCGACACTCGAACAAATCCCAGAGTTAGCTGTTTGAGGGTTGCGAGACAGCGCACGCAGCCACACCAATGGGCCCCTCGCCGAGACCGGGAAAGACCAAAAGAAAGCGAATATAGACTAGAGAAAGAGAGAAAGGTTACGAGAAAGAGAAAGCGAAAGGGAGACAGAGAGAGAGAGAGAGAAGTGCGCTCCAAGCTATGTTCCTTCTGTTTTGAAACTTCCGCCTCCGGGCTCCGCCGGCTTTGGATAAGTTAAGGGAGCGAGAGAGGGAGGGAGGGAGGGAGGCAGGACATAGCCACGTTGAGAGGCATCAGGGTACCAAGTCAAAACTATTTCCAAAAGGCAATGTTTGTTTGCAACACGCCTCCCATCCCGAGCGCATTGCGGCGGGCCACGCGTAACCTACCTGTGTGTAGGCATGGAACAAACTTGCCAAGTAGGCAAAAGTGAGGCGTCTTACGGCTTGTCCCGCTTGGATCAACTGCGGACTGCACGCTAACAGAATGTTTGATGTGACATTTTTGAAGATCCTCTTTTGAGGGGGCACATTAAAGGGAACCCACCCGTTTTGGGGGGAAACGCCCATTTGGCCTGGCTTAGAAACAACTAAGATGTTCCCCATGCCTCAACACACAGGCAATTTACTGCTCATTTTCGCTTCTAGCATTTGCCTTGCTCGCTCTTGTGTGGGTCACAGGCTAAAGGGCAATTCCCAAAAAATCTCGGCTGAGCTATCTCCCCATGAAATCATGAATTGTTTGAGGAAGGCCGTGCGGGTGTCGTGCCCCTTGTTCATGATCCATGAACCTGGGTTTCTTGAGGGTACTCATATAGGGGTACTTATGTAGTCTTTTTGCGAGAGGACATTGTGAACTGAACAACGGCAAGGTCTTGGTGACATCTGCCAGACGTGGGGGCTGCCAAACCTAAGAAACATTTACCTGTTTTCGGGCAGTGCCACATAAAAGGGGTACTTGGAGCCTGCCTGGCCCTTAAAAGCGGGTCATCATCCTTTTATTTTCGGGTGTGAGACCCATGCTTCAAGGGTCTAAAGGAGACTCAAGAGCCCTAGGGGTAAGGTCAACTACCCAAGTCCCTTGCTGCGCTCAGAATTCAACGCGCTTCTGGCTCGGCGACTCAGGGGCAGGGTCGTTGTTTCCCATAATTGGGTTCAGGGCCGGTGGTGCGGAAAATTTGGGTTTCATCCTTAGGGTGGTTGTATGGTAAAAGAACAAAACGTGTTGCAGGGTTCTTTAATCCTCCCTCTGGACCTCCTGATTTCTTTTGGTGCGAACGAACCAACCTGCTGATGTTCTGGAGACTACTTCTCCATTTAAAATATGATTGTGTTGTTTTTTTGTTTGCGGGTCAACATCCAAGCCCAACCTGGCCGTCCAGCTTGGTGAACTAGAGCAACCTGCGTGCAATTGTGACGTTCTAAAACCACCAAAAGATAGGGTCCCTGTTTGGTCTGAAAAAGTTCAAACCAAGGAGGTCGTTTAGGTCCTTCCGTTTGTTATTAAAACGGGACACACCTTGTGACTTAGGGACTCTTTCCAGGCAGGTGCGACATGACCGCGCCCCCCCCCCCATTTTTGGGGTTCCGAACTGCGCCTTAGACCTTGTGAAAACTAATGGCTTCTCCATTGAATTAAACCCACAAAAAGATGATCGACCTTTTGCTGAGAGCGAAGACCGGCCCAGTTTTGCGCCAAAAATCGATGAGTCGTGTGTGCATCAGTTGTGTCCGATCTCCGTGGAATGGGTGTGGTGTTGCGGGTGCCCCCTTGTTTGTGGTTTGTTGTAAATGGGAACCACAGGGAACCACGATTATATTTGTGGATCCCCTGAAAGAAGACACCCCATAGGGCCAAATCGGGTGGTCCTCAAGAGGGCAGCGCCAAACCAAACTCGGGGCCTGTCGACAAGGGCAAATGGATCATTTGATGGACATATGTTTGGATTGTTTGTTGAATGGTTGCTGTTCAACGGTTTGCCAATCAATTTGAGGGCTTCCTTTTGCCAATACCTGCGGAAATGGCTGGGAACTATGGCAATTGTCCCAGGCCTCCCTGTCCCCACAGGTGAATGCTGCAAGTCCGGCAGAGTCCATGTATTTGTTGCTGGGCGTGGGGAATCCGCGTCTGGTTAGTTTTAGAAACCAAAAAGGGAACCCGCAAGAGAGCCAAGAGGAATCCCTCATTTTGGAGGGTCCCTCAATTTTGAGACAAGACCACGCTAGGTGATTGCAAGGCAATCCCGTTTCCAGGTACGACCTCACAAAGGATTTACCCATGGTTCTGGGCGGAGCACAGCGACCAACCGCACCTAACCAGTGTGTGCCAGAGGGATGGCATGGGGATTTCGCGCCAAGTGTTTGCATCGATGGTTGGTTTGTGGACCCTGTTTTTACAATCCCACAACCTGTTTGTCGCTCTCTACCTGTCTTCTGGTTTCTGGAGTCCGCAAAACAGGTTGGCAGGTTGAACAAGCAGGGTCCGCGTTTGTGTGGCTCGAGGAAGAAGAAGGCGACGAGGATGGGAACTGGAACGATGCATCGAGGTACGGCAGTATCGCCGGGAGCTCGGCTTGCAAGCCGCCTGTTGCATGAGCGATTCCACTGAGTCAAGTCGAGACGAGTGAGCACCGATGATGATCTTGCTTTGCTTGGGGTTGCCTTATTGTCCAGGTCCTTTGGTGAGCCAAAAAGTACATAGGGTATGCCGAGCATCGCTGGTATACCGGGCGTAACTACCCGCCATGGGGCCATGAGAACCGAGGGCCGATGGACTCGATGTGGCTTCCCAAGGTGAATCTTTTTGATGCCCGGGCCGGAAGTTAAGTCTAGACACAAATGGGTTTGTCTCAAAATAGCGGACCCCCCCCCCCAAATTGTTGTTATCCTGTTGGCTCAAAACAGGGATATGCAAGTAGAGCCATAAGCCCTAGAACCTCTTAGCAAAAAAACACCCTGTACACCAAACGGGTCGACCCTTTGGCTTCCATTCGGACTGCGGATTTTTTGCGCCGCTCCGATCCGAGGGCTTCTGGTGCTACCCGGGCTGCGAGTTCAAGGTGCCGATCCCCCCCACCGTGAGCAAGGCGATCCTAAGACGCGAGGGTCGGCTTCTTTTGGAAGGGAAGCCACACCCAGAGCTTCCAGAGAATCCCACAGGTCACCAGGCATGTTAGACCACTTTCGGACGGAAGGGAAACCAACCCCACCGCTCCAGGCATGTCTAAGTTTACCTCAAGGTTTTACATGGTTTCCCCTGGTTGCCTGCTATAGCGGCTTGCCTGGAAGCCGGCGCTCAAAGGCGTTTCCAACAGTGTTCGTGTTTGCGGCCTGATGAAGCCTGGTGCAAGGGCTCGCTCAATGCGATGGACCTAGCCAAACTGTTGGTGGTTGTTGCGACGGGGGCTTTGGGGCTTTGGTTGATACTTTGTGTTGAGTTGTTCATGGCTGCTCATTTGACCAGGCGTTGTTGGTTTGTCCGTAGCGAGAAGTGTGTGGGATGAGTAATGTGAATATATGATTATTGCTCTTTTCCAGAGGGAAGATTCTTGTTTCAAAGCCTTCCATAGTTTTATTTGTGCTAAGCGAATCGACATTTGCACTTTTATGGTTTCCGCTTTGGTCATATTTTTAGTCAAGGTCCCAAGAGAGTAACCTTTCATTACTTCACGTTTTGCGGGTGCAGGGGATGCACTTAAAAGTCAATTTGACCGTGGCTCATTGTTCCATCAGGAGCCCTGACCTCCAGTCCCCTCATGTTCTTTTTCAGGACGGGTTTCTCTTTGAAATCAAGTACCAGGAAAAAACTGTCCCTTGTCCGGTTTCGCTTTAGAGGGGTGCCGCATTTTGAGGGTGTCCTTTTTGTGTGGTTTAAAGGGAAGCCAAAAGTTTAAAAGGAAAACAACCATTTCACAAGGCTAAGACACTGCGCGGCTTCTTTCGGTTTCTTTTGATTGCGTTCTCCCAAGGTGCCTGCGTCATCGCTTTTGTGTTCCTTCTCTTTTTCTCTAAGTCACGTTTTTCCTGGTCGCAGACACCCAAAACAGAATGTTGGGCGCACAAAGGCATTGGGGAAGCTTTGAGGGGTACTTACCCGCCACGAGAATGAAGCCAAGGGGGCCGGTTTCTTTTGTCGCGCAGAAGACCCCACACCGGCTCTCACGTATGGGAAATTTGGTGGAACGCTGTAGATGCCCAGGTCTTGGTTTGTGAGTGGTGGTGTAACTCTTGAACAATTTTGGGCATCACGCACTGGCTGCCAAGTCAAAGATATTCAACGCAAGCTCCTTTCGGCGGGGTACTCTTTTTGAGGTTGGCAAGTTGGCAGAGACTCTTTTGCTAGGCCAGTCGCGCTCCTCTGCTCACCCCGTATGGCCGTCTTTTTGGGTCAACCCCGCGTATTTGACCATGTATAACCATGTTTTCGATTATTTGCGTATATGATCAGTTTGAAATTTTGAAACCCGTGTTGTTCAACACGTTGAACAAAGCGTATGAAGCTTTTTGTTATTTTTGGGTCAAAGCCCGCATGACCCACAATCGGCCATATAGGGTCTCAGGCCCACCCTAAGGCTCCACATTGTATTTCGGCGGGCTTGACGGGTCGGGGCTGCCCTACTACGACTAACTACTACCTGCTATTATTGCCACTACTAGTACTATTACTACTACTACTGCTGCTACTACTACTGCTGCTACTACTACTACTACTACTACTACTACTACTACTACTACTACTTCTACTTCTACTTCTACTTCTACTTCTACTTCTACTACTACCACTACCATTACCGCTACCACTTACCCAGGCGATTAAGCGGGTTTCTTTTCAATCATCCGGTTCGTCTCTGCAATGGCCATGGCTACAGCCCCACTCATCAACGAGTGTTTTAACCAATTGATTTCCCAGGAATGTGAAATCATACTGTTAAATTCGCAGGACAGCTTTTGGGCACGGGGCTTGTTGACGGGTACCCCTGTGCATTCCATGTTTGGCCGCCTCTTTGTGTTTATGACTTGTAACTAAGTGGGTTTATAAACCAGTCAAAATGTTTTTGTAGACTTGTCTAATGATATGTCTCGCCCTTTTCGCCTGCCCAGTTCAAGCTCATGGTCTGGGCCCAGCACACGGAACCCGACGGCAAGCACGTGGAAGAGCTCCTAGGGACCGACGTGGCTTTAAGCGAATCGAGGGGGGGCGGCGTGTCTGGGCATTTTCAGAGGCACGGGGTTTCTGGGGGTCTCCTCCAAGGCGATTTAATATGTTTAGGTTGGACGAACTGTGGAAGGAACACAGAAAATCTGATGGCCTGTGTGCAGCTGTAAACCAAGCTTCGGTGGAGGCCACAAAGAATTACCGAACCAGAAGGGATACTGGCAAAGAAGCTTGTATTGGTGGTATTCTGAGGAGGCACAGGCTTGGTTGGACCAGTTTCCTCTGGAGGGACCTTCTGGTGAGTGGCATGTTGGTGGGAGGTTCTTTTGCATGGTGCTTTCAAGGGAAGCCAACAGGAACCCTTGACGTTTGGAGGGCCTCATGTTTGGGACACAACTAAGTGGATCCAGCCACAAAACCTTGTCAAATTGCTGTGAATTGCGGTATTTCCCCAATTGTTGCCGACTTGCAATCGATCGAACCCTCTCTTTTCTCTCTTTCTCTTTCTCTCTCTCTCTCTCTCCTCTCTGTAGAGGTTGCGTAGAGGCCGAGGTGACCGACACCCCCCCCACCCGTCGCGCCAAAAAGCCCACGGCCACGCGATCTTCCTACTCAGGTCCTTTCATTTAGGAAGAGGAACTATTGCAACCAATCCATCCATTCAAGTGCTTGCTGGACGGAGACCCAACGCAAGCCAAGCAATTTCTCCAGATTCCGTCGCCCAGCTTAAAGATGGACTTGGGGATCAAACAAAGGTGAAAGCTTGCCCTTGCCCGTTTCGTGCAATGGAAGAGATGAGTTTCCTTCGAATGACTTTACGGGGAAACTATCATGGAACTCGAGACCTACCCATGTTGGCCACTTGATCCATGGCTGGTTCCATTTGGTCCATAGCCGGACACGGACACAACCAAGTTACGCAATTTTGAGAGCACTTCTGAGATTGTAAAAGCTATGTGGATTTGGGAAAGCCGTCCTGAAATATAGGAAAGGGGGACATGCTTTAAGCGCAACTTGCCAAGCAGGCTCACCGAACTTCTTCCAGTTGCTCGCAAGCTCAGGGTAGCTTGGTCTTGCCCTGTCGCTGTTGAGGGTTGAGGATTCAATTGCCCTTGAAGGTTCTCAAAAAAAATACTCTTGGGGGGGGTGTTCCGTTCAAGCCACAATTCAGCTGGTATGTTTGAGGCTGTCACTTGAGGGGACCCAGTTTCAGGATGGTTTGTTGGGTTTTCACGGTTTGCATGGAGATCTCCTAGGAGGTGCGACGCCCTGTTTCCGGTTGCCGGTATAGGTACTGCAATTAACCAGGGGTTCATCGGCTGCAACCAGGCAACCTTTGGCGCCTTCCCTGCAGGATCTCAGAGTCTTTCGACCTGATGCTCCCCGAAGAGGACTTCAGAAGCGAAAGGGGGCAGAGAAACAGGCATTGGACATGGGCATAGGAGACTGAGCACCAGCAACAACATGTGCCGTGACAACCCGATTTGCATTTGAAACACCCAAATGCCTTGCCATGTGGCTTACTCTCGTCACCATGACTTTTTAAAAAGGGAACCTTTGCGGATGTCCGACGGGTGCTGGATTTGTAGAGACGTGGACCTGCGTCGGGTAAATAGCACGGGTTGCTACATTTGTGTGAATGACGAAGATCTCAACTTCCGGGGCCACTTTCAAAGCAAAGACGCAGGGACTGGCAGAGGAAGGACTGGGGGAAGGTTGTTGGAGCAGTCGATCTGAACAACTTGTGTGTGTGGGAGAAGTTCTCGAAGGTACCCTTTGCACCTTGGTTTGACGGGAAGCCAAAAGGCCGCTGGATTCGCCGCTGGACTCATGCGCTCGGTCCCAAGTCCGCGCGGTTTGCCCAAAATGGGATTGTCCAGAGGCGACAAAATGGTTCCATCCTAAATCTGCAGAGTTGAGTCACGGGCCCACGGGCACGGAGAGCAACTCTAAAGTATCGCTTCGGCTTCAGTGGCCTCGTGCGGACCAGGTCCTTGTGTGGTGGTTCCGGGGGATCCTGGGCGGGCGAGCCATCACCGACCAGTGTCAAACGCGGTGAATCCAGTGATTATATGGTAACTAAGGGGAATGTCATGTAAAGCGCTACAAAAGCTAGAAGTCAAAAATCCTGGTTGACAAAGGAAGAGTAAAGCCCAAGTAGTCTTCCAGGGTTTCCTTTCTCTACCAGGCTCACTGGGTCAATGTTGACCCCTGTTCCCTCCAAAGACTGAACCCTTGCAACAAGGGGGGCACCCCCGCCAATCAACCAGAGGTTTGACTTCATCCGGTCAACTTCGCAGGACCAGATTTGGGCGGAGAAGGCGGAGGACATGGCGCTGGGCACAGACATGGCGCGGGTCCCGAATCGAATTCCAAGGGGGGATTCTCGGTTTTCCAGGTCCCGGCCCCGGTGGGTTGCAAGGCCCGGTGTTGTGAGGGGCGCAAATAACTTGGCCCCCTTTTGAAATCGGCCACAGAGCAAGGGTTTGGTTCCCATGGGCAATGGGGAAGGTAGGAGTTGACAAAGGATTTCACCCAGACCCCTAGTACAGTAGAAGACTGTGACGGACAGCCGGGTCAACCCTGTACAGTATTTCTGTTGCACCCACAAAGGAGTGACATGTTGGAAGCCCTTCATGGAGCAGAATCTACTTTTTAAATGTTTGACCTTGCTGTTGGGGACCCAAAACTCTTACACCTGGTGGTACGCGTGCGGGCTAAACGGGCGTCTGCTGGTTCAACTGGTCTACTGACGCGCCAACCGAGGAAGACAATGTGCTATGTGTGTGCACCGGGCCTCCCAAACCACATGCCTCGTCGAATTGGGCTTGGGCACAGCCAGCACCTTGGTTTCAAGAAATTCGGTATGGATATGGGGTTGTCTTTTTGAGGATACGCGTTTTGGGCTTGGAAAGGGACACCAAAGGCAAACCGAAGCCCATTTTGGGGAAAGAGACAAACAACCATTCTCCAGATACTTGTCTGAAATCAGCACGAAAATCACAGAAAACCGAGTTTCCAGCCCGCAACACAGGAGTTTCCTTTTGATTTCATTGATATCAGAGGATCTTTGGGAACGTTGCCTCGAGTTCTGTGTGCAGATGGCTTTTCCAGCGGATGAGGTGTGTTTCCAGTCACTTGTCGCTCAAAACCTGGGGTTCTCCGAACAAGAATGCTTCGGACCCCCTGCAACACGATCAAAGACTGCGCTGCCAAACATTCCTGCGATCGTGAATTGTGTGTGCCTGCCACACAGGCAAAAGCAATTGCCAAAAGCCATTGCCATTGCGCTTCTCCTGCGCCCTTCTTTGTCATGGCCCACTGCAACGTGAGAGCGTTCTTCCTTCAGAACTTTCTTTGGCACAGACAATGGCGCAACTATGAGTCGAAGGTTACTCACACGTGCCATGCGAATATCACGTGCCCACTGGCAACTTGCAGCCGACGCAAACCCCCAGCCCAGTCTGAGAGCGCAGCGGCGTCCAAGCTTCTCGAGGGTATAGGTAACAGACTTGCGTGGCATAGTGAAAGGCAGAGTCCCAGTTCGGCGTGTCCCGCTTCATGGGTTCCAAGCAGCTCCAGCAAGGTGCGCTACTGCCCAAGACTTCAAACTCAAGCAATGTGCGAACACGTGTCTCTTCAGACCAGTTGGTAACCGCAGAAAGCTGTCCTGCTTAGCTAGAAGGACTTTGACTGGTGGCAGGCGACTACTGAAGCGGCTCTTGAAACTCTTGGTTGCCTGAAGCCGCAGCTTTTCGTGACCGCTCACACGGCGCCTTGTTGGCAGGTGTAGTTAGCACTTTCAGAGTGCCGGCAACAGAGCCAAATCTGGAGAGAACTGCCAAGCCTTGCACCCTCCTACGCAACGCACGCAAGAAATGTGTGAAGCATATGGGTGTTTCTCAAAATAGGGGCCCATTTTACGGCTTGCTTCCTTTGGGGCCCCTGCATAAGATTCAAACTCCTTTGCACTTTTACGCGGTTGCCCCAAAACCATTTTGGAGGAATCTCCCTTGGGTTCCATTGGAAGCTGACCCCCCGGCAAGCAAAGCACTGTCTTCTTGAGTGTTAGCTGCAGCCGACATTCTTACACCTGCAAGGGTGGGTTGTTGGCATGCGCAGATTGAACAGCCAATAGTCTCTCGTGCTTTGCTGATTATCAAAAAAACAAAATCACACTACAACATGATATTTGTTTGTTCTTATGAAATATACACATGTGCACATAGATGGTCTTGGAAGCTATACTGGTACGGACCGCGGATTCCCGGGCGTGAGACCGCCCTGCCAGGCCGACCAGAAGCGCCTCCCCATCTTTACGAGCTGGCACGCTGACAGCCGCAAGGGCCTGGTAAGGATCAAGGCAAGGCATGGGAACTGGGATGTACCACCATAAGATACAGTTTTTAGAGTTTATCCAACCCACTCTTCTTGTTTTTTGGGGGGGAGTGGCTTGGGGTGGAAACATCTTACGAAACGATGGGGGTCCTTGATTGGAGGGGCTTCCCTGGGAGAGAGACTCCAGGCCCGGCCACTTTTGGAGTTGCAGCTCTTCCCCAAACTGCAGCGTCGACTTGGGCGCCAAGCTAAACCTTCCGTTTCTGTGAAAAGTCGCAGCAAGGGGAGATGTAGCACGGGCCCCGCTTCTACTGAGCTCCGCCTTGTGCCCAAGCGGGCTTTGGTGGTCCCTTGCCAAAACCGAGCGCGTCGGCAACCCAAGGCGTCCAAGGCATGACATTCCAAATTGGAGCCTTTGGCACCGGAACGGCCAAGCAGGAAAGCGCAAGTGGCGAAGATTTGAGTGCTTGCTGCATGCTAGGGGATGAGAAGTGTCGACGGCGGACCCAGCAGGACAGGTTTAGCCCAGTCAGGCGCACGGAGCCCTGTGAGCAGGCGGAGGACGTCCAAATGCCAAGAACCACCTGTGCCTGCGCTGGGCGTGAGCTTGGTAATTACGCGGAACCTACACTCAACTCCCAGTGATGCTGACTTGGAACAGCAGGGATCTGCCTGAATTCCAAGTTCGAGGGTTGATTGTCGTGCCAAATCGAAAGTTTCAGCGTCCGTTTCACGAACACTAACTTTAGGCTTTGATCGTGTCTTTCTTTGAGGGTACCCTTTTTGGTTGGTTTTAAAGGGACACCTAAAGAAAGCCAACCATTTTTGGGGATCCCCTAAAAAAACATCCATATTAGACTTGCTACTTATCCCTGAGCCCGCTCGAACCAAGATCCGTTTTCCTTTTTGTTTGGTTCCCCAGTAAAAATCATTGAGCGGAAAAGGGCCAGTCAACACCTCTTAGATATGCTGCTTTGTTGGTCACGTTCCTTGAAAGACCAAGTGAGGGATAGACTTTGGCCCCCTCTACCCACCCGAATGGTTCGAGGACCCCCTGTAACCCCTTTTGAGAAGGTTCCTAGAACCGAGCCTGAGATGTGGGCGGAGGGTTTTGGGATGTTTTTCCGAGAAGAGCCCCGAATCATGCCCACTTCAAGAGGTCCAGATCCCGCAAGACATCCTTCTGGCGAGGCCCTTCAGCTTCCATCGCCCCCCTCTTTCTATGGCTATCATTGGGGAATCCGGGGCTCCAAACAAGTTGGAGTTGATGCAAATGATGTCCGCCAAACTCAAATTGAGCAGCGCCCAAAACCCACTGACTTTTGGTTCTACTGAGGTCGTTATACAGGTTCACATTGGCTTTCCTACAATCCCCATTCAAGCAGAAGGTGGAACCCCATACCAACATGGCCAACATGTGTTTTGGGCACTTCGCAATTCACCCTCGTACCCAGTGCTTCCAGTTATCAATGCAACAGGTAGCCAGTCAAAACCATGATGAGAACCAAAGAAGTAAGAACCACTATAGTATAGCAGGCACTGGGATGCATTCCTCACAACACCAATTGTTCTTAGAGCTACTCAGCCAACTCAAGACCTGCGCCATACTGTCGATGGACAAAACCCGCTTCGCACCAGCCACTAGGTGAGAGTTATACAAGGCTATTCCTATATCCAAAACCCCGAGTCTGTCCAAAAAGCAGTGGTTGGGGGGTTCTGTTTGTTTTTATGTTGACCATTTGTGCCCTTTGCCCTGTTTATCCACCATCTGGCTGAACGGCCTTTGCGGATGCGACTGAAGGGACTCTGGTCATCCCTGATCCACAGATTCCAATAGCCGAGTTCGTCGCCAGGAAGATGATGAAGGAACCGAGGCCGGGCGAACGAGTTTCCCTGTCTCTTCTGAGAAGTCGGCTAAGTTGGGAGTTGGTCATCCCAACAAAGATAAACCTTTTGGTGGGTTTAAACATCACCTTTTTGGCCTAAAGTGAGTTTCTTTGGGGGGAATATATATATATATATAGCACCCTGTTTGGTGGTTCGGATTGGTGGCCCTTTAGGTTACCTTCAGGCAACCCTCTGATGGTGGTTTTCAGTGGGTTTTTTGCCCCGGAACAAACACCAAACCACCAATGCCAACCACCAACTAGAGGACAACTGATATATTGAAGTCAGGCATTCATCGTTCAACAGGACTTTTGGGGGGCGTTTACTGGGATGTGGGAGGCTATCTGGGGCAAAGCTAACCACTTAACTATCGTTAGAACCCCCTTTTTGTTTATGTACGTGTGCGCCGGGTTTCGTCCATCTTGACTGGTGCAGTAGTTTGTGCCAGCGGACCAGAAACCGCGCTCAACGGCGTGCACTTTTTTTTGCTAAATCCCTGCATAGCACCCCGCTCGTTTGCTTCGCCCTGTCGCTGCGCGCACGCGTGACCATGGTAAGGACACACGCCCGACTGCTTCGTTATAACACTGCACGCACGCCTGACCATGGTAAGCACACCCGCTCGACTGCTTCGCGAAAGCACTGCGCGCACGCCTGACCATGGGAAGCACACCCGCTCGACTGCTTCGTGAAAGCACTGCGAGAGCGCCTGACCATGGGAAGCACACTGGACCGGGGCGACGTCCACGCCCCGCTGTGTGGGAACGATAAGGGGAAACTGGCCTCTCGGCCGTTCAAAACCAAGTTCTTCAGCTTTCGGTTCTTTCTTCTTGCTTATTTTAGTAGAGGTCCCAAAACGTTCACCTTTCATTTCCAGGCCCTGTGGGCAAGCAAGGTCATTGCGTACAAGGGCAGCACCCACAAACACCTCCGGGCATGGCGGGGCAGCACCCACTTCACATACGTTTCCCAGCACCGCGACATGGACAAGCGGATGGAAACAATGGCGCGGATTGTTGGGAGCTTGGACTTAGCATCGGCGGAGGAACTGCAAAGTCTCCGCATTGAAGCGAGAGCCAGAGCGGGCGACCGCGGCGCGCCCATGACGCCGCAGGAGAGCTGCAGTCAAAACGGGATGGCCCGAGGTTTTTAAGTGACAGTCCCAAACGCAAACGGGTTCATCGGCGGAACAGTTTTAAAACAGGTTTGGATTCCGATTCAGGAGGCGGCGGCCAGCTGTCAAGCTGGCTTCCGTTACTTCTCGCTGCTGTGCCACTACGGTGTCGTGGATTTGGTTGTCGTGCCGGTGGAGGAGCTGGCCCCATCGTTTCGCAATCATTAAAGTCGCCCCTGATAGGTAGGTTAAAGGGAAACAACTCTGTTCATTGACTTTGCCAACCCCGAGAAACAGACAAAAGAACGACCCCGGAGGAGTGGAAAGACCAAGTCCGCGAAGCATGGGCGGCTTTCCAAGCTCTCCCAGGCGAAGGGCCCGGCACCTTCCGCCCGCGGCAGAAGGCGTGGTATCGCCTTCTTGCCGCCCGGGCCATGCTTCCGGGCAGTGGTCGCGGGCCATCTTAGCCGACCTCAAGGGCGAGGAGGACGCGACAATTAAAAAACCAAAGCCCCAGAACCCTAAAAGTCCTACGCCCTAAGCCCTAAGCCGCGCGCGCCCCAAGCCCCAAGCCCTAAGCCACAAAAATCCAAAACCCAAAGCTTTCTAAAAATCCAAGACCTTAAGCCCTGAGCCTCGAAAATCTAAAACCCTAAGCCCTGAGCCCCAAGCCCAAAATTTCCAAAGCCCGAAGCCCCAAACACCAAAAATCGAAAGCCCTAAGCCCGAAGCCCTAGCCGGAAAAATGAAGGACACGACTGCCCCGGTGGATGTGCCTGCGCCCGCAGAAGAGCCGCAAGCCCTACCGGCTGCGCGCGGGCCTGCCCCTGGAGAGGAAGTTTGTCTAGCCAACCCGAATACGACGAGGTAACCAGGGAGGGATTGGCCGGGGCCGCCGCCGAGATCTTTAACGCTCTCCCCGTGAAGAAATGCAAGGGGAAGAGGCGGCCGCGGGCCAAAGCTTCGACTGCTTCGTTATAGCACATGCGCGCACGCCTGACCATGGTAAGCACACCCGCTCGACTGCTTCGTGAAAGCACTGCGCGCACGCCTGACCATGGTCAGCGCACCCGCTCGACTGCTTTGCTATAGCACTGCGCGCGCGCGCCTGACCATGGGAAGCATACCCGCTCGACTGCTTCGTTATAGCACTACGCGCACGCCTGACCAATGCAAGCGTACCCGCTCGACTGCTTCGTTATAGCACTGCGCGCACGCCTGACCAGGGCAATACCCGCTCGACTACTTCGTTTTAGCAATGCGCGCATGCCTGACCAGGGAAACACCCGCTCGACTGTTTCGTTATGGCACGCTCGCGCGACAAACCATGGTAAGCACACCCGCTCGACTGCTTCGTTATAGCACTGCGCGCGCTGAATCAGTCAATCACGGGAAGGGAGAGTTTGTCAAAGATGTTTTTCGCGGACGCGAAAATTGAATAGGTTGTCTGCCACACTTGCATGATAAACTGTATGTCAAGCTGCAGCGCATATGTTCCGAATTCGCTGCCTTCATGCAGCCCACATGTCCTTTTGTATGTAAAGTCTTGGCAGTGGCGCTATGTCTTGCGCCAGCGAGATGTGGAGCAGCAGACTGTTGTTGCGATCGCAAAGACGTTAGAAAGGATAAGGCAGGAATGGGCGATACAATTTGCGTTTCGCGTCAGCTAAACGCAAAACGCTCTAAAACTGAGCCCTTTTTTTGGGAGGTTTTTTGGGGACTCAATGAGCGTTTCGCTGAGGTGAAAAGCGAGTTTTTGTAGCAAAGCGGCAAAACGCGAGCGCGGTTTTCGGTCCGCCGGGTAGTTCGTGCATCCACAGAATCTACCTTCTCCGCTGCAACTCAACGGAAGGAACATAAAAAGGGTGTGAAAGCAGATTCCTCCACAACAAGTGTTGTTTGATTTAAGGTTCTACGTCAAAGGGGATTCAGGATTGATAAAGCCCTATACACCCCTGGTTGATCAATCGGGGGTGCTGCCATTTAGCGGGATTCATCACTATGCAGCGCAACACCCCCATTCATAGGACGTGTTTATTTTTCCAGGGTCAACATTGCATCATTCTACAGGGGAGTAATGTCGTAGTATATCAACGTCTACATTCAGCATTTGGAATGCTGTGGAATCTCTCAGTTTGCTCGCATCCCCCGAGCAAGAAAGGTCCCCCGAAAAATATTTGTTCCAAAGCCCGAAATCCATCAATACTACGCTAGAAATGACTACTACAAGAATGTCCCGTCAGGTCCAACCCCAGTAGTATCATGGTTCTCCTGAAGCCAGTCCTACAGCAAGTCCAAACCAAGACCAAAAACGCAAAGCGAGTGCATCATTGTTTGTATTTCAATCCCTTGCTCCGCATGTTGGAAGGTGTTTTTCCTTTTGCTGCATTTCAAAGGCCCCCAATAACGATTAAACAGCAATTATATATAATATATATATATACATATATATATATAATTGCTTGTTTGTTTTGTTGTTGGGGGGGTGTTTTATTCCAAGTTGTTCAGTGGCACCCTCTTTCTCTTGATTGTTTTGGTGACTTCCCTACTAAGAATGATCAATTTCTATTGTCGCCTGAGATCTGGGCAAACTATCACGAGCTTACCCGGCAAGACGGGCTCTTCCGTTTGGGAGTTGTAGAGTTTGTGTAGATTCTTTAGGAAATGCGCTGACCGTTCATTCCAGAGATCATTTCTTTCTGCCTGTTGTTCTTTCTTTCTTTTTCTTTCCGTCATTCTTTCTTCCTGGAAAATGCGTCAAAGTGACCCCGCTAACAGGTCTCTGAAAAGAAGGATGGGCAACTAGGCAGAATGGGTGATTTGCCCTTCCAGGCTGAACCTTTCGAAGCCTTCCGCGACATTGCGTAGCTGTGCATGGCTGGCCGCCGGTTTGGAAAATTGAACGGGCCCTCTCCACGTGTAGGACCACCCCAGGGAAAGGGACTTGTGAGCAACGCTTGAGGCCATCACGGGCTGCTTCGCAGAGCCAGGGGCCGATTGTGAGACACGGCGTGAAGTGGATTCCTTTGGGTCCCATAAGCCGTTGGGGTTCTCAAAAGTGTGATGTGTCGAGGATGTGTCGTTCACGGCTCCTAACCGACGGAAACAAGGCCCGGCCCACCGCTGTTTGAGCATGCGTCTTGCCCCAAAACTGCTGGTAAGACCGAAATTGAGACATCCCCTTCAAAATGCTTCAATTCCAAAGGGTAAGTACGGTCCTTCGAATTAATAAAGATAAGTCAATACTCAATCCATGCAGCGTGGGGCTTGCCAGGCCAAAGGGGAGTCACTGTTGACAAGCACAGTCCTCCGGATTAGAATTTCAATTCATGCGACATGTGACTTGCCAGGACCGAAATCGACCACAGTTGAAAGGGCCTCGATGAATGGCCAGACCCAAATTCTGATTCACCGTGCCTCGACATGACTTCACGATCGGGTGACATGGCGTACCATGTTGGGGGACATCCCGTTTGGATGGTTTTGGTTCTGTATACTTAGATGACAAGTTTCAAACACATCTTCTGAGTAAAACTGATTTTTTTGGTTCTGAGCACAAGGATTTTTGCCCACACACAAGTCACTTGAGGCCCAAGGTCCCCTTCCCATCATTCATTTTGGACCCCCTTCCCCCAAGAACTCTTCTTGCAAGTCCCCAAATAGAATTGGGAGTCCCCAAAAGGATCTTGAAAAACATGGGGGGCGATCAAACATGTTGAACTTCGGGGAAGCCCTTTGCACCTAAACTTTAAAGGGACGTCATCAACAAGAACGAGATACATTTGGTGGGGTCCCCACCCCAAATATATTTCAACGCACACCCCTTGTTTACCGTCGCAGATCATCCACTAGGCTCACAAGAAAAAGCGCCTGAGGCAGCGCAAGCGTCTCCGGGAGTACTTCTACCCCACCATCAACAAGGCGCGGCACCTGGGTCTCGGAGAATATATTGGATTGGGGGTCGCGGGATGGAGGTCTGCTTGGATTTGGGGTTTCATATACCTCAGGATGACTATAGTTGCAAAACAAATCGCACCTTCAGTTGTTGTCTCTCTTAGTCTTTAGGTGTTCAGGGCAAAAGCTGTGACTTAAGGTCGGCGGGATATGAAGCAGAATCTGCAGCCTTTTGTTTAGCAAAAGGAAACAAGCAGGGAAAAGCCACAATGCGGTTGTATTTGTTGAAACTAATACCAAGTTTTGGGTGTTCCCCGGGGTTGCCCAAAGTTGTTGTCTCACGCAAGCATGCCAACCTGGTGCCCTGGTTCCTTTGGTCTGCACTTACTGTAGTTGCTTGAAATGGAAGATGGTCTGAGACCTCATGTGCACTGGCAATATTGTTGGTCTACTGTTGGTTTGGGGTGGGGTTTTGTCCGCGCCTGTTTAGGTGTTTCTGTGGTCAGGAGTGCTTGTTGGTTCGGGGAGGACAGTCTTGTTGCCGCGCAAACATTTTCCCATAAGCTCCATAATATGCCAAGTACTTTGGGAGGCGCCTATCAGGGGTATGCGGTTTCTCCTGGAGTGAGCCACTGGTGGTATCCTGCCTCAACTGCGTCACCAGAGCTTTAAGCTACGCAGTCTTGCATAGACGCCCAACCTCAGGAGAAGAAAAGTCGGAACTCCACCATCGCCCCCGCAACAAAAACGAATGGCTCTCAGACCAGAAGGTTCCTTCCGAGCCTTTCCTAGTTGGTCCCAGGATTCTACACAGTGCAAGCAATCGAAACCCCTTCAAGCGAAAGGCTTTCGGCCGAGTCGCTACCGTCGCCGGCGCAGCTCACGGTCCACGAGTGCACCGGCTTTGTGGACGTCTCGGCCGACAGCTCGGTGTGGTTGCGAACATGTTGGGCAGCGTGCATTTTATTGCAGATTCCCAGGGAACCCACAAGTCATCCATTCGTAGTTGTTTTTTTTGGCTGAAGAAACTGGGTGTTCAATAGCCTGTGTTTGATGTCCGCGACGGGAAACTCATAAAAGACCAAACATAGTAACAACAAGGCGCTGAACCCTTTGTTTCTTCTTTAAACAGAATGATAGCAACCAACTTGCCTTTTGGAGAACCCGTTCAACGCAACCATTTATGAGCCCACTTGCAATCCACTCCTTTTTCGACCTCCAGAGGTTTCGCCTTTTCCCTGTAGGTTTGTGTCAAAGCAGCAGCAACACAAAGAATCTAGTTCTTCGATTTATGTAATAATTATGTTTTGTGTTTTTCAAGGAATACAGTTAGCATATTGCGTATAAGGGGCCAAATACAAGATCTATTGGTTTGCGCCTATGACTTTTCAGTTTCGAAGCACCCTTGGCCCTGGGTGCAAATGGTTCATCTGTTGGAATGTCTGCGGATGTCTGCGCTATGTTGCGCTTTCTCACGGCTCGAAGGGGTTGTCCTAGGGTTGGTTCAGGGTTGGCTTGGGGTTTAGGGTGGTTTCTACTGGATCTAGGGTTGAGAGAGCGTGTGTAAACGGTCCATTTCGGACTGAACTTGGGTTCATTGTGCGTCAAGGCTTCAACTGGATCCTGTTCTTGACCAAGGGAAATGGTCAACGGGCATGCCTGAGCTTCCCTCTTGGGACCTTCAAATGCAGTAATCATTGGAACCCGTCGCATATAGATGCTTGAGTTTTGGTTGGCCTGGAAATCCAATGACCCAACACGCACACACACACACACACACACTCACACCTTACCTTTGCAAGGCAAAAAAGGCTTGCCCGAAGCATCTTGGACCTCGAAAAGGCCTTTGTTGAGGTCCAAAACCGTTCAATGGAGATCCTGATCTCTCCAGTGGAGGGTCCAATGACGCTTAGGGTAAGACTTGTTGGGACATTGAGTGCCGTAAGGTATCAGCTTTCAACACGGGCCCATTTGTGGGAGCCTCCTTTGACTTGTCCAAAACGAAGCATTCAAACCTTCAAACTGTCCTTGAGGAATTTACATTCAATAGTCTATTTCGTACTGGCGGGTTGGACCCACTCAGTTTAACCTTTAAAACCCATTCGGATCTGAATCAGTAGGCCTGTTGTTTGAGTTGTTCTTCGGGCATGGACCATCGTGGAAGTATGTCTGTCAGGCCTGTTGGAGCAACGGCCCTGCCAGGGTTGCTCCATCTGAACCGGACAGAATATGCTATATCCGGAGTTGTCTAAATATGAAGCACTCCGAACATGTTTTGTGTGTGTCATTTTTTAGGGGACCCCAAGATGGTGGATTTCCCATTTATAACATATAGAACCGCACAAACGAACGAGGTAAACAAACATAGCATTGTTTTTGGTGTACGTTCCCTGGTGGGCCAAGCTATATAGGGTGCACTTTGTAGAAGCGGACATCAGCCATTGTTGCGGAATCCGTCGCCGTGTTCCTTTGGTTTTCCGAGAAACCAGGGACCATGTTGGTCACCCTGCCGGTCTGTTCCTTGCAACCTGAAAGCGAATTGACTTCAATCTACCAGACCCGTTGCCTTGTCCATTTTGGCCGCGCATTTTGTCAAGGCGACCATAGCTGATCACTGATCACCTTCAGGTTCACCTGGTTATTCACCAGATTCTTTGAGAAATGTGAGCTGTTCCCATTAGCTTGAACCAACACACGATTCGCGTCATAGGAAAAGGTGATCAAATAGGTGAGACATGTTGTTTTCCAGGTGCTTTGCACAGGGTGCCTATCCACCAACCAGGAGATCCTCTAAATCACCCGGTTGCGTGCCTTGGGGTGCGCTGAGGTTCGGCCCCTGACGAAAGAGGAGAAGGATGAGGACCAGGGGTTGCGCAGTTAGTGTAAATCAGGCCACCTTTGAACTGGGGTCTTCCAATTAATTTTAAGCGGTAGCCAAATATGGAGCATAACCTGAGAATCTCCCGTTTTGATGTTGCTTCAACTTGAGCCGCCCAACCCGGAGGACCACAAAATGCTGGACGCGGCGAAGGCGGGACTCGGCTTGGCGCAAGAAGTTTCAGTCAAAAGGGCAAGGATTTGTTTTCTTTTCTGACTGGATAGTCTTTTCAGGTTGCTTTCAAGGGAGCTCAAGACGACAGCCTCCATTTTCTGGGTTGTTCTGCACACACAACCATACCCGCAAAGGGGTGAATAGTTGCTGACAGGTTGCTCTTGTAAGCAGTACTATGACTGCACTTGGTTTTCTACCCGCACATTCGTACACAACAGCCCCAATGTATCTATGTTTAGAAGTTATTCTGGAGTACGCTTGCACGGGTTTCTATTGTGTTTGTTTGCCCGAACACATTTTGATGGCAAGCCTGTGCGCTTCCATGATCTTCTATGTGTGGTGGTAGCTGGATATCAATTGAGTCGTTGTTTAGTTGAACTACGGCGACACTAGGCCGTTTTTGGCAATGCATATTTTAAAACACTCGGGGTTGCTAGTTTAGTCAGTTAATCCTCTGAGCAGGGATGGGACGCGCAGTGGACGGGGGGATGGGACCCTCGGCTGTGGGCATGCCAAGGTGTCTATTGGATTTTCTTTCGGTTCCACCGATGAGCGAAACCCAACGGCCACCGTTTCTCGAATGACTGATCAGAAGTAGTGAAATGCCTTTGCTCCAGGATGCACAGCGGCAAAAGTCTTGGACACACTGTGCAATGAGGAGCATTCCCCTCCTTCCAACATGGAAGTGGAACAGGAACCCTTTCAAAATTTGGTCGTCCAAAACCAAAGGTCCACTTCCATTGGAACGAGGCTATGGTTCCCTTTGGTTCCCTTTGCCTTCTTCCAGTTCTACGTGAACCCGTCGCCGCGTGTTCGTCGGGGACGTATGCGCGAGGACGTGGTGGTGGGCGCCAGCGAGATGAACAAGTCCAAGCCAGGGGGCCAGGATCATGGGACATTGGGCGTGGATCTTATAGAGTAGCCCCCCTTTTTTTAAGAATGTTTTTTTTTGTTTTTGTTTTTGTTGTTTCCAACTCATGAGAAGCCCAAAGAAAAACCGAACTCCATTCTGGGGGCCCCCCAAAATAGACACCTTTACATTGGGTGGTTTGAGGTTGTGATGCCAAGGGAGCCCGGTTCCTTGAAAGTGACCAAGCGCCATGAAGATGGCAGCTACTTTGGTATGCAAAGAGTCGTTTCTCACAACGCTGCTTCAGAACTGGATGCGTGTCCATTGGACTGGGTTTCTCCGAGGCGTTACTGAAAGAGTACCTTACTTAGGAGGATCCCACGAAAACAACACTTGAATTTGAAGAATCTCCTCCCAGACACCTTGCTCGGGAGAAGTTTGCCAGGCGGTGGGCTTTGCTTCGAGTCCACCCCCAGAGTTAACTCCATGTAAACCATTGCCAGGCTCACCAAGCATGTGGCTACCCTCCGGGCCAATCAACCGTATACCCCAAGGCCATGGGTAGACAATTGTCGAAAGTTGCTCAGCATTTTCTTGGTCTCCCTCAACCAGTAATTCCCTTGGAGCAACCCTGAACACTGCAACCCTGGGACCCCAAAGACTAGAGACCCACTGCTTTGGCCGCAAGTTTGGCCGCATCGGCACATTTGGATCGTTGAAAACATCAGCCCCAAGCAGAGGCCGATCGATAGACCGGAGGCTCCTCTCATGTTTTCATGTGTAGCCATTTGATTTTTGCAAGGGACCCTTGTGTCTGGACTTTTGGAATTCGGTTCCGCGGACTTTGGCTGGAACTGGCTTTGTGTTGAGTCCGCTCCAAATGTTGGCTTCATGAAGGTTTCCTGGTAAAGTAGACCATCACGAGGTGCCAAGTTTGTGTCCAAGCACTAGGAAACCCTTGTGGTGAAATTTAAAGGGAACCACGTGGAAACCCACCAGTCGTAAGGGTGCCGTACTTTTTTGACCATTCCTAAGAGTCAACCGGCTGAGGCTGAGTATGGGAGGAACAGATGAAACGGTGTGAGCCAAGTATAAACTCATTGAGTTCTTCTTGAGGGAGCTTGAATTCCCTCAAACTGGTAGTCTCAACTCGAAGCTACGTGTTTGGCGGAGAGAAACCCATCCCTTGCGTTTTGGGTTGAGTACCTTCCATGGATAGAGTTTCAACACGTGACTTGTGATCGGCTCAGGCTGAGGCGGCACTTGGACCGCCGCCCGGCCACTGGGCTGAAGAACAAAACTGGGAAACAGCCAAGCCTTCTGGGGACCAAATTTGGGTACTAGTCCCTTTATGGTAACTCTAGTTCCATTTTTTCTTGAAAATGCTTTCAAAATTCCGTATAAAAATATTTAGATATCTCCTGAGCCCCATTATGATCTACCTTGTCTGCTTCATGTGTACCATGTGCGAGTCACACTGTGTCATGTTCCATGTGCAAGCAAGACAAGTCTGCGTCATCTCTGTCACATCTAGAAATCCAAAAAAGCCTCCTGCTTATTAAACCCTACTCAGTTTCCAGCTTTATAAGGATCTTTATTCACCTGAAAGTCATTGCATGTATTTGCTGCCTGTGTGTGTGTGTGGGTGTGTGCGTGTGTGTGTGTGTGTGTGGGTGTGTGCGTGTGTGTGTGTGTGTGTGTGTGTGTGTGTGTGTGTGTGTGTGTGTGTGTGTGTGTGTGTGTGTGTGTGTGTGTGTCTGTGTGTGTCTGTGTGTGTCTGTGTGTGTCTGTCTGTGTCTGTCTGTGTCTGTCTGTGTCTGTCTGTGTCTGTCTGTGTCTGTCTGTGTCTGTCTGTGTCTGTCTGTCTGTCTGTCTGTCTGTCTGTCTGTCTGTGTGTCTGTGTGTGTCTGTGTGTGTCTGTGTGTGTGTGTGTGTCTGTGTGTGTCTGTGTGTCTGTGTGTGTCTGTGTGTGTCTGTGTGTGTCTGTGTGTGTCTGTGTGTGTCTGTGTGTGTCTGTGTGTGTCTGTGTGTCTCTGTGTCTCTGTGTGTCTGTGTGTCTGTGTGTCTCTGTGTCTCTGTGTCTCTGTGTCTCTGTGTCTCTGTGTCTCTGTGTCTCTGTGTCTCTGTGTCTGTGTGTGTTTGTGTTATGTTCCATCTGCAACTTTGAGTCAACTCCATGTTATTCTAGAATATAACTTGTAAACATATGAAGGTCTACTCAACGTATGGTTAAATTGAGCTGAACTCCTTTTGGAACATGAATTCATGAATCACGTCTAAATGACAATTGGAATAATGATCAAACTATATGCCTGCTAACTTCTACTAAGGCAACATACGCACATGAAATTCATGATGGGAAAGGGGTTCGTCTTGAAATTAGGATTTTGAATAGAAATCCTACATAGTGTATTGTTTTAGCGATATGCATTGAGAACTTGTAATAGTCAACAGCTGGCTTTAAATTCTTGCTCAAGCCTTATAAGGCTCCTTGCAAGGCTGCTTATAAGGCTCCCTTGTCCTCTGAATCCGAAGTTGATTGTTTTACTCTGACTCTTTTGAGCAAACCATTGCAGACCTCCAATTGGTTTTCCCTTTTTACAACTTGCTTCAGAGGGAGCGATCACCCATGGAACTCAACCACCTGTTTCTCCCCTTTTTTGCTACCAAACACAGGGATTCACTTTCGCATGGAAATCCACTGAACCTTTGGGGTCAAAGTCTTTTCGTCGTGGCAATCGCCTTTGATCTTTGCGCCCCTTGATGAGAAAAACCACGGGGTCCAGTGGTTGGGCGCCCTCCTCAATTTGGCTATTTCGTACCCAAAGCCTCCAACGCCAGTCGGGAGCCCAAATGGGTGGGCTCCTTTTTTGGCCGTTCTTTGCCTCAAAAAGCGACCCTTACCCAGGATTGTATATGGGGTCTTTTTAGGTGCTCCATGACCCTCGAAACACTTGAAATTGGGTGCGCTTGGATCGCTGGCAGTTACAGGCTCCCTTAAAGTCTCGCGCCCAGATCTTGGCCAAGTTCTTCGGCATGTGCCTTGGCCCAAAGCCGCGAGTTCAGTGCCCCCGGGCCACTCGTTGGAAGCACAAGTCAACCCTCGAAATGTGTAGAACCCTTTTCCCCGCCTTGTGGCAGGGTTCTCTTATTCTACCAAGCTCACTCGACCACCGGGAGGCTCAAATTCATTCTGTTCTTCGGGCCAAAGAGCCACCCAATAGATGCGGACCCTTGTGTGCAATCTTTCTGAGCAAATTGTGGCAACTTCACCTACTGCGTGTTCGCAACCGTAGAATTGCAGGTTGGTGATGTTCTTCTATTGTTATCTATGTATGAGCAATAGATGCATATGTCTCGTTCTCGTTCTCCCGGAGATGCACCCAGAGATTCGCCTGCTTCATGCCCAGGACTAGATCCCCCCAAAAGGTTCTGTTCTTGACACATCGGTGATCTGTGAGAATAATCCTAACAGGTGGCGTGCGTTGTACACACTGGGACCGGGGTATTGTAGACCATGTTGGTCGGTTTCCTGTAAAGTCCAGAAGCCCAATCCCCAATGCCCTCAGGATGAAGACAGGCAGTGTTTGTTCGCAGGGCCATCCAAACTTGACCAGTAGGGTCTGTCTTTTTCGAGGGCACCCCAAACATGTGCTTCTTGTTAAGCACCCTGGCATTGGTACCATGTCCCAAAGACAAGACGCCCCATATGATCTTGCACTAACGTGGCACCTATCAGGGGGTTCATGTAGGAAGTAGTCTTCCAGGACCCCCCCCGGTTCCATGTGGATTGGAGGGTAGATCTTTTGCTTCGGTTGGCAGAACAGGGAACCCCTTTGCTGGTGGGTTTCAAAAGGAGAACCAAAGGAACACCATTTTGGTGGTCCAACCTTAGAGAAGACGCACCCACCTGGCCCCCTCTGATTGGACAACTTGCCCAGCCGCATCCCGAGGCCGAGGACATACTCCAAAAAAGTCGGATCCCCCTCCCCATATGGCCGTGGCTCAAAAAACCGGTACCAAAATGGAACCCTGTTAAGTGGAAAAATGAACCAGCACCTGCGCAACCCCTCCTGTTTGATTTTGAGCCACACCCATATGTAGGGTCAAAAGACCGGTCCCTTTACTTGGAGTTAACAGGGACGGTCATCCTAGTCGGGATCCTGAATGACCAGTTTAGTGATTCTAATCAAGGCAAATATGACTGTAGGCCATATCAGGAATTTTGACCCTGGCACATGTAATATATACATAGTGCATATATATATATATGTATTATATATATACATACATATTCCTTGTGCGTATGATGGACATAATGTGATTCATGTAAGGAGGGTTCCAAATGGGGACTTTGGGAGACAATTGTAGAGGGGCGCGAGAAAACATGTTTTTTCCAGGGACCTACCCCAAAGGATTCCACAGAAAGCCATACAGGCGCTAAAATGACCTCTACCCGAAATCAGGAGGCCTCTGTAAAGTGAAAAATCAGTCATAGGGTGGTGATTCCACTTTGGGATTTCACAGGGAGAAACAAAGCAAGGTCCGTGTCGCCAGGCGCATGCATGACGAATGCTTTCAGCATCTCAAGGCGGGAGTTGCATCCAAGCCGCGCATGAGGAATTGAGTCTTGAGCTCTGAAATTGAATTTGGAAGCCCCAGCTGTCTTGGGGTTGTTGGTTTCCTTGAATAGCCTTTCTCAGGAGTCGGATCTTCAGGAGGCACCGACTCTTGCCCAAATGCTTTCCGTTTGGTCCAGGGAGTCCATCGTGTCTCGAAGTAGGACATGGGCCCTTTAGAATTGTGATTCCGCCTTTAAACTGTATACCAAAAGGCACACCCCAAAGCAACAAATAACAAATGCCTGTCCTTTCTTTTGCTGCAAAGGATCCAGGGGCTCTGGTAGGCACTTGCTACGAACAGGTAGTTGTTTGGGCTATTTTGCTGTCCCTTCCTTGTGAAGAAAACAAGAAGGGATGGATGACTCAATCTCAGACCAAGCTCCCGTTTCCCCTTTCCCCCAGTTGCTGTCCATTTGTTCAGTGTCCCCCTTTTCCCCCTTTTTTGTTTTGGTGGCTTGCTGGTCAACCCCAAAAAGGGGTTCGCTTTTTCTATCGGGGTCACTCAACCGGGCTGTTCTTGTGTTTCCGCGGCAGTCCCACCTGGAGCGGCTGAAAAAGTTCAAGGTGGACAACAGCATGCCTGGCACTTGAGGGTGATCTCGTTGCCTTGCAGCCTCAGGGCTCAAAGGGAAAAAAAATCCGACTCCACAGGCCTTCTAGATTGAATATGAATCTGAAAAATGTGGGCCAAGAAAAGGCTCTGTCCCCACCAGTCTGATTCCTAAGTTGAAATTAAGTCCAATGGGTACATGATGGTCATGTTCGAGAGCAAGCCAGTACTCCCTGCCTGCCACCTGGTTGGTTGTCGCTTTTGGTGAAACCTCTTTGGTGGCACACACAACGTTTGGACTCGGTTTGGCCAATCCTCTCAAGAAGTGAGGTCATTTACATGTGCATTGAATACTAATCAATATTCTCCCATAAGGTTGGTGCTAATAAATCCCCAGCCAAATGATGTTCACCAGTGTGTTGTTTCTGAAAGTACCCCATGTTCGTGGTTGTCAAATGGAAACCACAAGGAGACCCATAATTTTGGGCGAACCAACCTTGAAAAGGACACGCCCACCAAATGGTCCCCAACTAAAATCCACACCCACTTCTCTTTTCGTTGGGGACAGCTTCGCTTTGGGTACCCAGACCCAGAAAGCGATTAAACAAATAAATAAATAATGTTTTGTCTCAAGTTTCAATGGTAGTTGCAATCTTTGGTCAAGCCCAGACCCGAAGTCTCCTCAGAACATGGCTGATACGTGTATAAAACAAAAGGCTATATGACACATTCCTTTTTTTTCAATCAGTATTAATTAGTTGTCGTGCAGCCATTTGGATTGTGGTCAACCCAAGTGCTGGCCTTATGTCCTTTTTGAAAAGGGGCTTCACTTCAAGCACTGCTACCCGAATAGGGCACACTGTTTTGCATTGGTGGTTTTGAGTGTACGGGAATACCTCTTTGAACTTTAGTTTCGACAACATGCTGATGTTTTTGTTTTTTTTGTGGCGGGCCCATTTTGAGTCACCCATTTTGAGGGTTCCCCTATTTGATGCAAACCCATGTGCAGGTTGAAATCACCAACCAAATGCAAACAACCCATTGAGTGAAGTCTGAAGGGATGCGTTTGCAAGACACCACCCCCCAAAGACCCCTTGTTATAAGCAATCCTGACGGCTAAGTGTCCTCGGTGAGACTGTCGGCTAGGTCCTCGTCTTTCGATTTAATGACGATTTGGTGGACCCAGTTGTTGTTCCGTAGCACCCTTTGGACCTTTTTGTTTTGCGGGTTCCCCTCAAAAGTTGTCAATCCCAAAAAGAGTCTTCTTTTGGTCGGAACCGTTAGGAGGTCGATGGAGTGGTCGAGGAATGTAACCCGCACTTCTACGGAGATGGAATGGGCTCGTTCGGATTTGCTAAAGTGCCATGTGCTGCGGCACATCTCTACGCTATGGAAGTGAAGCTATGTGATCAAGATAGAGCAGGGATCCGGCTGGGGGAGGCATTCACAGTCTTAAGGGGTGAATAACAAGGCGTATTTGGGCAAATCAGCCCAAACTGCCAAGTAAATACAGCTAAGCTCAGCTAAGGCCAAGGAGGACCAAATAAGCTCGGGTTTTGTTGCTCGATCGCCATCAGCCATCCCAGGGACAAGGGAGTCATGGGCGGCATGGTGGACATGGCCAGGGACATGGTCTCATCAGGCTGGATGGAAGGAACAGCCAGGCTTGTGCTGTAAAGCCCTGACCTTTAGCCCCCGTAAGGACCGAATTGGGTGGTTTGGTCGTGAGGACACCCCCTGTTTTTGGTTTTAAAAGGAAACCAGAAGGAAAACCAGCATTCCGGGGGGGGGGCCCTGAAAGACACACCCAAGTCTTGGAAACAAGCGGCTTTTAGGTTAAGCATACAAGAAGCGGCAAGTTGGACTGGGAACTTGATAAGCGACGCAGCTAAATAGCGAGCGTGTCGCTTCTGAGTTGGGATTGAAGACCCTAACCCGTTTCTTCAATGTGCCTTTTGCGGGTACTGTGGTGCGGTTCTTACAGGCTAGGATACATTCAACTCCGACCATGCGCATTAGAATTTGGAAAGCAAAACTTTCTATGGGGCTCAACAATATTCGTATCATAGTCATGGACTAGATTGATTTTAAGGCCCTCTACAACCCCATTCTGATTTGTTGGGCGCTTGTAGGTCACGTTTGTTCGGACCCCCCGTGCTTTCCTTGTAGGGATTGCAGGGGTTGTAAGGAGATTGGACGATCTGAGTGAGGAACGGAGCCCAGCGACTGGTGGTTGTCAGGTTTTTCAGGCAAGCCATCAACGGTATCCAAGAAAACCATTTACAAGTGGAGGACATGTCATCAGTCCATTTGCAGTCTCAGAAAAGTATGATGTATGTTCAGGTTGACTGGATGTGGACCAGAATCAGAAAAGAGATGTTTATACTCCAAAGCTCAGCCAGGGAAGTCAATGCAACGCGGAATCTGGGCTTGACGTGGCTCTCCATGTGTAGTCCATACCGAATGCCGAAGGAAGGCTATGCAAGGCTTCGTGGGAATGCTGCTTAAGTGGTGGTTCCTTGTAAAACATGTATCACACCATGGCCTGGTCGTCCAAGAATCGGTCTAGGTCTCAAGCCTTTCCCAACGCATGTGGTTTCCCTATAGTGATTGTTGCAGGCCTGTCTATTTGGTTGTTAGAGCAAAGTGTTCTAGACATGCTCAAACAAGGTGTGGCCCTGGTTGATTCCCCATTCTTCTCTGGCTTGGTCACACAGTACCAGCTGACAAAAAAACAAGATTATGCAATGCAGCAGAAGGCACCCATTCTACTAATTTTAGGTCTTGCCGCTCGAACGGTTTAGTGCCTTGCGGTTGTCTTTGTTGGCCCTTCCTATAGTGGTTTTGGCCCAAGCCGTTCTTATTTTGGGTGCGACCCCTCGAGCGAGCGAGAGCCTTGGGGCTTGTCAGGCCGACAGAACGAGCTGCAATCCTTGCTGTATGATGCGGACATCCGGCGATCTTTGTGGAAGGAAGAGGCCGGAGAATCGATCAGTTGACCATGTGAGCCCTTATTGGTGCTTAAATCCCTCAGTGATGGGTTTGAGGGGAAACCCAAGTAAACCCGCTTGAACAGGTCCTTTGAGCGAGCCTCTTAAATAACAGAACACGTCACCCTGAGTGAACATAGGCATTTGGAAGCGAAACATGGAGGAGTTCGCATCTGCATTTGCCTCTGCGTTTGCATCCGGGTGCTGAACACGTGTCTCCGCCATACGGCCGAGCACGTGCACCAGACCACAAAAGTCGCAAAAGTTGTTCCGTGGCACGTTCCTTTTCGCTTTGGTGACTACCCCGAAAGGGTTCCCTTTTCTTTCAGGGTCACTGAACAACTCCTCCCCCAAAAGGGCATTTAGTGGAGGGTGTCTACCTTCCTGCAGGTGGTATTAAAGCGGAGAAGGCTCTTTTTGTTCTTCCCCGAGGGTACCCTTTTTCTTGTTCGTTTTAAATGGACACCACTTTTCTATTTCTGTTTTTTTGGAGGGGGGGTACACATGCACCCCCACATAAACTTGCATAAGCGTCGAGCCGACTCTCACTCGAGTCGGCTCGGGTGGGTCCCGCTCTTTCGAGGAGATGGACGCAGCCATCGCATGCCTGGAGCAGGCTTTGAAGGAGCAGGATGAAAGGAGCAGCGATGAGGCATTCCCGTCGATGATCTCGATGGGGCTGAAAAAATCAGAATTCAAAGGGCCACCCTTTTTTGGGCTGGGTCCCTCCTATTTTGAGAAAACCCAGGTAGGGAATCGTGTCCGGGGGGTTGGGAATGAACTTGTGGATAAAATACAGTTAAAATACGGGGGATGGCTCGCAGGGTTCACAAGGGGTTTGGCACTGAACGAATGGATCCCTTTAGAAGATTCTAGAGGAAACCACGAGATGTCTCATGAGGTGTCGCAGTGAGTCAATTTACCGGCCACGTGTGGTTTCCTTCAGAAAGGGATCTGGTTAGGTCGAGGAAAGGTCAAGGCTCAAACTTCCCTTGATGCTTTGGGTCCTCAAGCCCCCTGAGTTGGGGTTCTCCATTGGGCCCCGAAATATGCGTTGGAGAGCCAGACCTTTCGATGTACAACCTCACACAGGCAGGCGTTGTGGCTACCGGGGCTAGTGAAAAAGCAATACACCTCAACCCAAGTCTGACATTCAGATCATTTGGCACCCAAGACTTCCAAGTCCAAAAGAAATGAGCCGATACATCCAAGAACCACCTGGACCTTGACAAGAGAAGCCGCAGTACCAATGTGAAGATGATTTACACGGGACAGAGTGGCAGAGTCTCTCTGCGTTCGGTGAAGCCCATGAGCCATGATCCTCATTCGCATGGATTGGCCGCATGAGCGCGCAACTCGTGACATGTCTCAATGTCCGTGGCCAACGCTCCGGAATATATTTGCTCGTACCCACGTCCATCACACAACACATGGGGTGGATCGAAAGGTGCTTTGCGTGACCAGAAACTGACACCAAGACATGACATTCCCACCAAATTGGGAAAATTGCCATAGAGTTCTTTTGGGGCCACCCTACATGTTTTTCTTCTTTGGGTTTCGGGTAGGCAGGTCTTGCGAAGCATATCCGAAGCTCTTCCCGCGCCAGAAAAGCAATGCTCCCATCGAGAATTACAGGCGAGGGCCCGCGCCTTCCCGCAGATTCGACGTGGAGTTTCTGGTATGATGTTTCCTTCGTGTGTGTGTGTGTGTGTGTTTTTGTGTTTCCTTTTTTGGGAACCCGCGGCCCAACAAAAAC
Organism: Effrenium voratum; assembly: GCA_963377175.1. NCBI lineage: Eukaryota > Dinophyceae > Suessiales > Symbiodiniaceae > Effrenium > Effrenium voratum. Next base: position 193,678 of record CAUJNA010003742.1, on the reverse strand, counting down.
AAGTGTTTTTCCTCTTGGTTTCCCTTCAAAGCCAGAAAACCAGGTAGCAATGGTAGCATCGAAAAGACACACCCCACATCCTTCTCAGAGAGCCATTGGAGCCCAAGAGTGAAAGTACGGCTGTGTCTTAAACTCGGGGACCGGTTTTTGGGTTCGACCGCGCAAAAAAAACAAACATGTTATCATTTGATTTGCACCTGCGAGAATTGATTCTCTTTTATTTTGAAAACCGCCATTTCCACAGCTCCTCTTGTGTTTTTGCATCTGTCGGGGCTGAGATGGGGGTCTTGCAAAAGCACTGCTGCCCCGCATAATTTGGAATGCGTGAGGTCTGCTTGCACCACCCTAAGATCTCACTGTGCGGACAATTACTCCGTTCTGGCGTTTATTCTTAAACCGTGTTCTGTCTTCGTAATTCGAAACATGATCAGCTGTGTTTTTTTCTTTTCTCCGCAGGCCTGGTTGCAATTGAGCAAGGGTATGATACATACCCCCCCTTCCACCAGAGCACTGGGAAGGAGGCCAATTTCTTAAAGGGAACCCTGTCAGGTGCTATCTCAGTGGGAGGGTATGACTGTGGATGGACAAAATCCTGCGCCAGTTGGGATGGATGAAACCAAATGAATGCGGGGTTAAGCCATCTATGAAGAGTAACTGGTGCTGGATTTTGTCCACCCTCCCTTAAATATGCTTGGGCGCTGATATGTGTTTAGCTTAATCAGATACGCCCAGGAAGGCTGGGGTTTTTTCAGGTCAACGTGACCAACGGCTGCACAGCCTTAGGTCAGATGCGGTTCAGTCATTCAGGGTTCCCAGGCGATCCGAGCTTAAAAACATCACCTTTTCGGTTGCCTATCTTGGACCCTCTAAGTTAGGCTACGATGTTCCCCTTGCTATGGCTCTGAGCCAGTATTACTCGTTCACCAATCTAAATTGAGGAAATGTTGAAAGGGAACCGGAAAGCTAGCTAGGCAGCTTTGTTGGGAAAGGTGAGCTGGGCTTTCGGCACGTTGCATTCAATTAATTCTAACTGTACATGTTTTTGTTTGGGAAGGGGCGGGGGGTGCAAGGACAGGGTCTGCTTTTGTGATGCAAGCGTTTTCCCTCGCAAGTGCCAGATGTCCGTCCAATGGCAGTGTCCTATGCAAAAGTCATTTGGGGCTCACTTGCCAGCGGCCCTTTTGACCTCTGAGTTTCGCCGTGGTCCAGTTTTAGTCATGGCCCAATAGCTTCAACCTTTTATTTCTGGCGCCTTTGGGCATCTGGCCGAGGGGTGAGTTTGACACATCGGGAGCAGAGCCAGGATCCAGGAGCGCTGGCGAGGCCAGAGACGTTTCAGGATCACTCACAAAGAGGACCGGCCGCGTTGGCATCCATGATTGAAATATTGCGAGGTGCGTTTGTGTGAGTGTGCGTTGTTTGTGAATAGAAGTGTAGGTGCAAGGGTAAGTGCAAATAGTTTGTTTGAGGCTCGGTACTTTGTTTTTAATTAGCTGAAACGGAAACTAGAAGGACACCACTTCTTTGTGCGGGCTCTCCCCGTTTGGCACTGGGCCCCTGTGGCAGCTGATTTCTCACGACCAACGGGACGCAAGCAAACCATAATATGTTTTGTTTCAAGAACACCACCTTGTGATATATTTTGAAACTTTCCAGACCCATGAACCTTTGGGCGTGGGTGCATATACGCGTTCACTAAATCATCTGGGTTCATATGTCCCATTCCCTACCAACAGCAAGTGAGCTTATCCCTCGAGAATGTCCAGGCCCAAACCGTCAGCCTCGGACCTCTTGAATTGGTTGCTCGGGAAGCGCCCAACATCACAATTCGCCTCTTTAGGAAAATGAGTTCTACCAAGTGTATACGTGATACCGATGGGGTTTAATGCAATGCTTCCATGCAGGAAGGGACGCCAGAGTCCAACCAATGAAGGGTCAACCTCTTGTCCAACACCACTTTGGTTCAGAGCACTGCTTCCTGGTGTTGGGTCATCATGGGGCTCATATAGACCTTTATAACGAGCCCTGTAAGTTTGGAAGCCCCTGTGAACTGTTATAGGCACCTTACCAAACGGCTCCGGCTAATGGACCCCGTTGCTGAGATGAATCCAGGGCGTGGCAAAAACATCAAGCTTTTTGCCCAACAAATTGATCCGAGATCCCTAAGCCACATGGCGGAGTTTGACTGAAGCCAGGCGTGCCAGGGGCAGCAATCTTGAAGTTTGGCCATGGCACCGGCAAGACGGCAACATGGTAAGCTGGGGGGAAAGGTTTACGTTCGATGAAAGAACCAGCTTACCTCTTCGGATGACCACCTCTTGTCCCATGTCCTCTTGGGGAGAAAAGCAAATGCTCGGGTGGATTGACTCCCAGTCGAGCCGATGAGGAGACAGAGGAAGGGAAGTTTGAGGCCACCTTGCTGGAGCAGCTCAAAACCTTTAAGAAGGCCTGGCAAAGCAAACCCAAACCTGTAGACTTGTGGTTGGCATCTCCAGTTGTTTTGTTTGCAGGGGGCAAGGGAGGCCGAACACAATTCATGGCCTGCGAATTAGGAGGGGCCGAACACAATTCATGGCCGGTTCCTTTTGGTAGGTGACATAGAAAAAAAGGGGATACCAAAAAAAAGAGCCACTCATTCCCCCCCCTACAAGAGATCTTTAAGGGTTCCATTGGTTTCCTTTTGCTTCCTCAAGCGTCCCTGGAAAATGGGTCTTCGGTTGCCAGTTGGTATCTCAGAAAGCCACGCTAATCCGTTTCAGGGGCCCAGACTGGGATTTTGTCGACTGAGCCCAGGTTCGGCCAATCAAAGGGCACGTGATTTGGCCAGGACGAGGGCTTCCCGGTGATTGCGGTTCCTGCGGCTACAACAACCTTTTTTGGGTGTTGTTTTGAGGGAAACCTAGAGGACACCACCCATTTGGCGGTTCTATGATATGAGATGTCTAGTGGATCCAGTCACACCAAACCATCCAAATTTGTTTGGCCTCACCATGGGCTCATGTGAAATCAAAAAGCCATCCTGCTATGTTTGCCTGACACGGGGAACTCACACGTGGTGTTTGGGACGAAGGGACTACCTCCCGGGTAGGGACCTACCCATACAACAAGAGGAATGAGCAACGGTCAAGTTCAACCTTCTGTGGGAGGAGCTCAGATGGACTACTAAATCACCAAAAAGACGGCTTACCCAAATGAGCCAATCTCCCACAGAGACTTAATTGTGCCATCACCGTATTTTGCCGGCCGAATTCGAATTCGAGGTCTTGGGGCCGGGATCCTTATCTGGGTATCTTTCTTTGAGAGCAACACTTTTCTTGGTCTAAGGGAAACCAACAGGAAACCGCCAAATTGGGGTCCCCAAAAAAGGCAGCCACCTATAGCCGCTTGGGAAAACCATTTCGACCTTCGGGCGCTTCCGTAGGCGCAGTCCCGGGGCGCCAAGTCCATCCTCCACTACGTGGCCGGGGGGTCCGAGCGAAGAGAGGGACCAAAAGCCCAGTGGATCCACCGGGTCGGCCAAGACTTCCTGTGGTTGCCTTAGCCATTCCAATTGTTGTTATGATTAACCTTACAACCCCAAAAGGGGGGGTTGACCACAGGATTCATTTGTACGAGTGCGTGTTTTGGAGGAACCCTTGGTTGGGCTTTCTGAAAGCGAAACCAAAGGGGCATCGAAATGCATGTTCAAGGCGCCCCCCCATCTTGAGACATACCCGTTTAACTGTATCATGTCATCCCATTTTTCATCAACCTGGTGCGCTAATTTAGATAGTTGTTCCGCCTTGGGACACATGAACATATTCCAGGGGTGGAATCCTGGGTTCTCATCAGGAAAGCAAGGGAATGTCGGCAAGGATGGCAACGGGAAGCCACTGGGCTTCGCCCCTCAACAAAACCGCTGCCGCTCATCAGGCGAGTGATTCCAGGGGTGAATTTTGATAGGGGACCCTTTGGAGGACATCATTTAGGTGGGCAGCCATGTCCGCCAACCACTGAGGTGGTTCCAACTCTTGCAATTTATAGCTCCATATGAAGGGAATTTCCCAGGTTACCAGGTGCACCACGGTTTGGCCCACTTTCGGGACGTGATATCACTGCCTATGGAACCCATGTTCTTTTGCAGGTTCGACCATGGCTCAGTTGGTTGTGACTTTTGAGCCACCGGAGTCAATCGTGCCACCCTTCAAGACTAAATGGCTGGTTGCCGCTTCTCACTTGAGCGCGCTGAGATTGTGGCGGACCACCTGAAGCCCAACAAGGTCTGGCCCGGGCCTTGAACTCACCGACGATCGACTGCTTCCCCAAAAAGCGGAACGGTCTTTATCAGTCTGCCAGCGCCCTTGTCGTTTCATATGTGCAACTATGTATTTGAAAGCATACATATATATACACACATATTAGCTCTACCTTTATATACAGAAGAGTAAAGGCCAGGCGGAAGCATGTTTTGGGTAACATAGTGAATTAGACTTAGGTGCAGAACAACGCAGGAACACACCAACACGAGATAGGGCTAGGCCATATAGTTGGTTGAGATCACACACACACACACACATGCTGCGTTGGAAAACGCAGTCAATGAGTCCAAACGGGTGCAGGCTTGGAGCAAGAGGTGGGAACACCCGATCTTTCAACCATGTTTCAAGTATTTTCCGCAGTTCATATGCATATATATATACTAATATGTATTTACATATATAGATATACGTTGCTCCAATATACGCAAATATACACACCTTTCTTATGCTTGCCTTTTTAGTGGATTGTTGCGTTTCTTTTGTGTGTGTGTGTGTGCGTGTGTTGTTTTGTGATTTGTTTGTTTCGCTGTTTGTCGGCCCTTGCTTTGCTGATGGTCTTTGTTCGTTCCAGGCGTACGGAACTGGTTGTGTCCCAAAGTGAACTTTCCGGGCTCAGATGCGTTGGGTATCCTCCTCACCACTTCACTGTTTTTGGCGGCGCCCCCCCCCCCCCGGCGCTTTCAAATACCTGAGTGGGGTTCTGCCACCAACCAACCCTCGGTGTACTATTAAGACCGACCTGAAGCAGTTTCAAAAAGTTGGGTTGCATGTTCAGTCCCGACATGACAGTTCACTTTCCGAATCCGAAAAAGTGTTGCTAAGACCTAGGAGGCGTGTTCGCTTTATCTTTTGGTGGGATGCAGTTGTTTGAATCTTTCATGATTTGGCAGATACCACCAGAGTCGGTAACCAGGGGACACCACCATGCAAAACAGCAAGGCCAAAGTCCAAGTGGTTGCCTGCTAGAGTTGCGCAACCATTGGGATCTGGGTTGGTTCGCCTTGCGTATGATCGCTTTCTGAGGCGCCCAGATGCGATCTCTCCCCACATCTGCGGCATCATCACCAACACCATGCAGGATGTCCCGCTCGCACGGCGCTGAGAGCAGTGCAAAGCAACAATGCGCCCCAAGGTACAGTCCAGTTCTTTGTTGGTGGGTTTCTCTTAAAATTGATCCAGCACGAGTTGCATAGTAGTGGCCTTTTTTCCTTTTGTTGTTTGGGCTGTGGCGGAGAATGCTGTTTAAATCCGCGAACAGAAGAGGCCGAGTCCTTTTCGTTTACCCAGCTGCCCAGGGGAGAAAGCATGTCGAACTGTCCGGCCGAAACACCAGACAGTTAGACAGGTGCCGGGTAGAAAGCCTCCTATAAGAAGAGCCTTATCAGAACTCCGCACCCCTGCAAACCGTTCAGTTTCAAGGGTTCCCTTGTTCTATTGACACTTACAGATGCATCCCGGCCGGCCGACCACGACCTCTAGGCTGCTGGTTATTTCTCACCAAAACCCACCGCGCAGTTTTCTCTTTTGGTTTCCGCGCAAAGCTCCGCTGAGATTCGGATGAAGTGCGAGCAGTTCCGGGACATCACCTTCTTCCGGGAACAGCTGAGCTCCCGCGAGGCGGGTAACGAAGAGGTGGTGTCTCGCTTCCTAATGCCTGAAACGTTGGGGCGAAAATATGTTACTCACTTCCTGAGTTCCTGGACTTAAAACTGTATAAAAAGGCCATGTTGCTTGGAAGTCTTGCCAGGGACCACATTTCCAGAGGGCCCTCTACCTGCGGTTCTGTGGAAAGGTTGTGGATTGTTCTGAAGCAAGTTTTCTTGTGAACGTACATACTTTTTTCACAACAGGGGAAATGGGGGTGGGAGGTAGGGGAGGGGGATAGATTTGAATCTTATGATTTCAGTGGGTAAAGGGAACCGCAAATAGGCCCAGACCTCCAGTGATGGCCTTTTGTCTCCAAAGCGTGCGGTCATTTCTTCCTTGGCCACCAGAGGGTGCTGGAGGTTTGGGTCTTGGAAGTGGACAAGCCGTTGAGTGAGCCGTTTCAAGGGGACGGTTTTCTAAAACCCTCCCTTCTTTGAACGGGAGTTCGGCCCCTTTGCTTCCCCAACCCCAAACAAGGGTGCGTTTCTGGCTTGCCCGCCAACCTTTGGAGGACTTTGGAAAGCGGAAGAAGGGGTTCCAGCTACCAAGCGTCTACATGGGTATGCATCAAAGCAGGGGGACCCCACAATGGTTGGTTGCGTTTTGGTTTTCCGTTTTCCAACGGGTACCCTCAGAAGCAAACGCACACACACACACAAAAGCACACCCACAAAAACATACCCACACGAACAAAGGAATGAACAAGTGAACAATCGAACAAGTGAACAAACGAACAAGTGAACAAACGAACAAACAAGCAAACAAGCAAAGAAGCAAGCAAGCAAGCAAGAAAGCAAGCAAGCAAGCAAACACACAAAGCAACACAACAAAACACCAACACGACACAACAAAACAGCAAAACAACAACAAAATAGCAACACACAGCACAACACACACACAAACAATCAAACAATCAAACAAACAAACAACCAAACAAACAAACAGACAAACAAACAAGCAAGCAAGCAAACAAACAAACAAGCAAACAAGTAAACAAACAAACAAACAAACAAAGAAACAAATAATCAAAGAAACAAAGAAACAAACCAACCAACAAACAAACAAACAAACAAACAAACAAACACAAACACAAACACAAACAAACAAACAAACAAACAAGCAAACAAACAATGAAACACACAAACAAACAAACAAACAAACAAGCAAGCAAGCAAGCAAGCAAGCAAGCAAACAAACAAACAAGCAAGCAAGCAAGCAAGCAAGCAAGCAAGCAAGCAAGCAAGCAAGCAAGCAAGCACACAAACAGACACATGTACACACACAAACAAACAAACAAACAAGCAAACAAACAATCAATCACACAATCAAACAATCAAACAATCAAACAAACAAACAAACAAACAAACAAACAAGCAAACAAACAAACAAGCAAGCAAGCAAGCAAGCCAGCCAGCAAGCAAGCGAAGAATCGAACGAACGAACAAGCAAGCAAGCAAACAAACAGACATCCGTACACACACAAACACACAGACACAAACACAGAGACACAGACACAGACACAGACACACACACAAACACAAACACACAGACACACACACACAGAAACACACACAGAAACACACACAGAAACACACAGACACACACACACACACACACGGAAACACACACGGAAACACCTACGAAAACACATGGAAACACACACACACACGGAAACACACACGGTTTCCCACACGGAAACAATCAGAAACACACACGGAAACACACAAGCACACACACACATCAATATGTCATTGTGTTTAGTGGTGTTCCCTGGTACACAGACACACCATACGTAGCACTTGGTTGATACGTCATTGTTGTGACTGGCTCATATGGGTACCCTCTCTTGGAGTCTTTCAAAGGGAAACTGAATGGAAACCAGCAGTTTTAGATGTGACACACACAGACACAGATATATCCTTGAACAAGGTGTTGTTGCTGACAATATATGGGTAGAGTATGTATTGGTGTTGTGCCTTTTTGTTTAAAGGTCTCATTTGGTTGGAGCTCGTTTCCCACCTTTGACTTGCCCGGCCTGGCAAGTGCTCATTGATTTGACATGCCTGCAGCACAGAATGAACCTGGGCGTGACACCCATAATTTTCATTGGGCAGACCAGATGAAACTCGGGGACCCGCAACCTTTGCTTTTTGATTGAGGCTTCTTGGAAAAGTCGGGTTTTGCCCCCAGTGTAGCTCTACTGGGGAGAGCTGTTAGTGAAGTATTTGTGCTTTGTGTCCCTCTTTCCGCATACTCCCCAAACGCTGCCCGCACATTTGGTTGCCAGGGTTGTTACATTCTATTTTGCTGCTTGACCAACAAATGCAGTTTCCTTCGCAGGAGCTGCCAGCCTATGTGAACGCTCGGCTCGTCTTCAAGGCAAGGGCTTACCTTTGCGCTGCGGGTGATGATCGGCTCCAAACTTGAACGTCATACTTTGGGGACAACTGTGTGGCGGCGTTGTATTTGTCCCGGTTTCTCTTTTGGTATGGGGGTGCAGAGTCATGATCAAGGACAATAACAACTTGTCCCTTAGCATCGTGCTCCAATCATATACAAAAATAATGTACATATTTATATATACATATATTACAATATAATATACATACATTATGTCCCTTGCAAACTGGTTGGCAGGAGCAACGTGCATGCCGCCGGGTTATACACAAACAAACCTCAGGGACCCGACAATCCCCTCAAGAACCTCCAAACTCCACAGGTTAGGAGGCGAGATAGGTTGTCAAACAAGGGCTTCACAGTTGGCGGGGTTGGTGTGTAGGCTCCCTGTATGTGTTTGGTGTGCCGCGAATTTGTGGGTTGTGTGCGTATTTTGTTTGTGTGTATTCCCGGATGTCCGACTCCTCTCTCGTCAACAAATGTGGAAGGTCAAAGCAGAGTTTTGGAAGGCGAATCCCCACCCTCTTAGCAATGAAATTGTCGAGGGGGGTGACTCTTAGAATTCCATTATGGTTCTATGCTTCCTTTTTGCGAAAGACCGCCCCCTCCTCTGTGAGGCAGCAGGGATAAAGACGACTTTTTTTGGGGAAGGCCAGTACACCATGTTTGTTGGTCTTTCCATAGCCCCCCCTGCAGGTCTAATGCACTGTATGTTTTGTCCCCGGGAAACCAACAGGTGATGGGACATTTTTTGCCAGACAATTCCATGAAACTGACCATTTTTACCCTGACTGATTTCTCCATGTTTGACACCAAATAGCCCAAACAAATGTCGACTTCCCCACAAGGGAACCAGAGGGGGATAGATTCTTTCAAAACTTGGCTGTTCGATTGTTCTCCTTAAACCTTACCTTGGGTTACGCCCGGAACCAGCCCCCTTTGTGGCTTCCCTATAGTTCTGGAAAATCGGACAAGCCTCGATTTTGAACACCAAACCTGGTATTACTCCCCTGCCAACCAACCTGTCTCTTGGTCACCTGGTATTACCTCCCTGCAACCTAAACTTTGTCTTCGTCCAAACAAAAAAACTCCAAACCGATTTGGCGTCTTGGCCGCTCATTTGCCCCAGGCCGAGGGAGCTGAGGCGGCCAAGTTCTACGAGCGCCTCGAGGCGAGGGGACGCTGCTTGGTGCGCTTCGGGGATCTGGGAAGCTCCCATGTTCTTGAGAATGCCCTTTTTGGGGGTTTCGCTGGTTGGTTTTATTGGGAATCTGTCACTACTGGATTTTGTTTCTTGTTTTTTTTTGGGGGGGACTTCAGCAACTGCAGGTTTTTCATGGAGCCCTGTTTTGGGAGTGTTTAAAAGGGAAGCGAAAAGGAAAGCGACAGTCTGTTGGCATTCCCTTGACGAGCTCACCTGTTTAGTTGCCCTCCGGGCATCACTTGTGTTGGTGGTTTGTTGTTTAAGGATTGTTGACAAATGTGGATATTGTTTTGTCACTTTTACTGTCCCATCAAATTACAAGGAACTCACCAGAGACATTGTTCCTTCAAGGGAAGATTGTGTTCCAGGACCCCCAAGTCAGGATTCATGTTAGTTGATGGGAGGGCAGTTTCAATTGTAAGGTTCACCACATGTGGACCATGATCAAACATGGTTTGGGACTCTGCAACAGCTGAGGTAGCCAAAGGGCATCAAAGGGAGCAATGTGTTTTGGGTGGTTCAAGCATCATTTTTGCCAAAGTTGACGAGTTTCCCGGTCGGTAGGGTTAGTTGTTTTGTTTTTGTTGGGAGACACACAGACAAGGAACCCTGTTGGACAGCAGCTGAGACAACCGAAACTCCGTTCGTTGCTTCGCAGCTTGTACGTGGGTGGTTTCCCTGTGGTTCTCACCTCAGTCATAGGAACCGACGGTGTTCCTTGAGTTGCCGGGGTGTCTTGAGCCTCCTCAAAACAGATTTAAGCATAGGTTGAAGCTTCGAATTGGGGGAGAGCCTGTTGTCATAAATTAGTGCGGAAAGCACACAAGTCCAGACTCTATTGATTGCTTTGTCCAACTTGTTTTGGAGTAAGTGGACTTGGCGATTCCAGCTTTCCTTATAACTTAGTTATTCTTGGCAGTGTGAGTTTCGTAGGGCCTACTTTTTGTTGAAGGTACACTTGTTGCACTTGTTTCGAAAAGGAAAGCGTCCGCAAACCGCCTTTTCTTGTTGGGCCTCCATGTGGGAGTGTCCAAACCACTTGGATGGTGTTGAAAGGGAAGCCAAAACAAGACCATAAAAAATGGTTTCCAATAATTTTAGGGATCCATATTCAGCCTGACTTTCGCTAGCTGAGGAATTCAATTTCGGGGCTGGAGCTTGAGTTGATCCGGCCATTCCATGATAGCCCATGGGTAAAGGGCATTTTCAGATGGGTTTTGGAGGCATGGAGGTTATATATCACTTACACAAGAGGAAATTATATACTGCCTTTCCAGCTATCCCTCCACCCATACCTGAAATTGCCATTCAATGGTGTATTGCCTGGAAAACATGGCCTGTCCTCCGAGACCTCCAGTGGTGCATGTGTCCTTCTTTTCGGAGAGGGTGTTTAGTCATCCAGTTTTGGTCCATGTGCGGTGAAGCTCAGGGCTTTTTGCCCACTGGGACCCCTGTCCAGACGAAGATCGAGTACAGCGACGGTTGGGCCAGTGCCGTTGCCGGCTTCATGAACGGGAAGAGACTTGGTCAAAGCGAGTCTCTCTTTTTGCTGGCTTGGACACCACTCAGTCGCCGTTTCTCGCATTCATAGGGACCCTTATTTCAGGTGGGAGTATTCTGGTCTTTCATCTTGAGGGATTATCTTTGTAAGGTTAGGTTTAGAACAACCCGCATAATATGTTCAGCTCGGCAATTGCTATTTCACCCCACATCAGGGCAGTAATTTGCGACCTCCCCGATAGATGCGTCTTCATAGCGCCTTTCTAAGATGGTTTCCACTACCGCAAAACCACCCGCACACCAGCCACGAGCTGAAGGGTACCGCCTTTTCTCGGTTTGGGGCTCCGGGATATTGGAACCCATTGTCCCTTTCGATGTCTTGGGATATACCACACAGCCGCTTCTCCTGAGCGCCAGTGGGATATTGAAGCCCATTGTCCCTTTCGATGTCTTGGGATATACCACACAGCCGCTACACAAAGGATATCAAGTTTTTCTCCTGAGCGCCGGTGGGATATTGGAACCCATTGTCCCTTTCGATGTCTTGGGATATACCACACAGCCGCTACACAAAGGACATCAAGTTTTTCTCCTGAGCGCCGGTGGGATATTGGAACCCATTGTCCCTTTCGATGTCTTGGGATATACCACACAGCCGCTACACAAAGGATACCAAGTTTTTCTCCTGAGCGCCGGTAGGATATTGGAACCCATTGTCAATCCCGATGTCTTGGGATATACCACACAGCCGATAGTTTTTCTCCTGAGCGCCGGTGGGATATTGGAGCGTATTGTGCCTTTCGATGTCTTGGGATATACCACACAGCCGCTACACAAAGGATATCAAGTTTTGTCTCCTGAGCCCCGGTGGGATATTGGAACCCATTGTCCCTTTCGATGTCTTGGGATATACCACACAGCCCTTACACAAAGGATATCAAGTTTTTCTCCTGAGCGCCGGTCCCATTGTCCCTTTCGATGTCTTGGGATATACCACACAGCCGCTACACAAAGGATATCAAGTTTTTCTCCTGAGCGCCCGTGGGATATTGGAACCCATTGTCCCTTTCGATGTCTTGGGATATACCACACAGCCGCTACACAAAGGATGTCAAGTTTTTCTCCTGAGCGCCGGTGGGATATTGGAACCCATTGTCCCTTTCGATGTCTTGGGATATACCACACAGACGCTACACAAAGGATATCAAGCTTTTCTCCTGAGCGCCGGTGGGATATTGGAACCCATTGTCCCTTTCGATGTCTTGGGATATACCACACAGCCGCTACACAAAGGATATCAAGTTTTTCTCCTGAGCGCCGGTGGGATATTGGAACCCATTGTCCCTTTCGATGTCTTGGGATACACCACACAGCCGCTACACAAAGGGTATGAAGTTTTTCTCCGGAGCGCCGGTGGGTATTGGAACCCATTGTCCCTTTCGATGTCTTGGGATATACCACACAGCCGCTACACAAAGGATATCAAGTGTTTCTTTCGAGCGCCGGTGTTTCGGGTGATGGAACCCATCTTTCCCTCGAGGAAGACGGAGGACTACGACGTTTTCAACCGCAAGGAGCAGTTGATGCCCTGGACGGCGGGGAACGTGAGCGCCAAGGACGAGGACTTTCCCTTGAGCATCTACTGCAAGGCCATGGGCACGGGGACTCAAATGGCTGTGGGTCAAAACCAATGGTACCATGTTGGGTGCACCACCCATTTTAGACAATTTTAGAGGGGATTGGGATGTTCACTGGGGGTACGGGTTTTTGACCCATGGCCAAATGGAGGATGTTATTATAAGAGGCTTGATGGTTACTAATAGTTTAGTCCTATCATCATGAATAAGTTTGGGGTTGAAGTACCCCACAACCTTATTCAAATGATTCGGGCCCTTGTAGTACCAGTTTTGAAATGGGGAAGCTTGAGGGAAACCGGTGTTCATTCACGGTTGGGCAAGGGATGGCACAATTGCTTATCCCGAATTGCGCAAACTAGAGGCCGTGGGTCGATTTGAGTTTCGGTCAAATTTCCTGATTTGTTTATGTTCGTTTGGGAGGGACTATACAAAAAGAACAGATGGGCTTTGAACGATTCCCCCAACTCAGAGGGTAGTTTGAGCGAAAAGCTGGCAGGTTCTTTACTTACTTGGGACTCTTCTTTCAGGTTTTGGACATATTGTCGAGTGGCAGCAAACGACCTTTAGGTTGATAGACGTTGGGGTTTAAATAGTGGGGGGTGAGGGGGTTGGGGGGGACAAGCGCGGAGTAAAGTTTGCAGACAGTTGTGCTCAAGTTACTTGTGAGCACCTGTTTCATGTGATGCAGGGATACGAGGGATGCTGGCTGGGGATGTTGGATAGTGTTAACATGTTAACTGATTTGTAAAGTAAATTATGTTGGAAAGAAACTGCACTTGTTCAATGTGTTGGCATGTTACCTGATGTGTAAAGCAAATTCTATTGGAACGGAGCTCATGTGCGGAATTTGATTTGAAATAGAATAATTCTGAATAAAATCCCATGTTGAAATAGACATGATGATTGGATTCTGTCCCTATTCAAGTCTGTTTGAATTCAGCTCGAAATCGAGTAGAAGTTGAGAAAGACATTTCAGAGGTCCCAAAAAAGCAGTTTATCAGCCCCAAGCACCACCATGGTCAGAAACCAGGGTCAAACAACCTCGTAAGGCACAGTGTTTTGTTGCAGTTTCCGTGCTAAATTCACATCTTTACCAACGACCGCCCTGAAAAAGTAATTAGAACTGCGATTTACGCAAAACCCACCAAAAACACATAAATTTACTCCCGCAAACCCCTTCCCAGAGTGCACTTGTGAAAATCTGCTCGCATAGCCCCCGTTTTTCTACATCTAAATGTGGCACCCAATTAGCTCTAAGCCATTAACTTAGCGGTTCTCAGCCGTACGACTCCTTTGACTTTTGGACTTCCCACTAAAAGTCCACTGAAAGTGTTACTTGGATCAACAACTATATGAAATGATTGCCGAACCACATGGGCAGAAAGTTGGTATGAACCAAAAGTATATTTGAGAGCCCCTCAACAGGTTCGCTTTCAAGGCTCCGGGGAAAGGGGGAAGCAAAAGGTTAGGAGCGCCGAGATTCCTAACATGGGTTTGAAGGTACCGCTTTTGCTTGGCAGTAAGGGTTGATCTAAGGGGAGTCTACTTCTGATCCTTTTGAAATGGGGATCATATGCTCAAAGAAAACACATGGTTTAAAGGGTCATTGAGACTTCATGTAAGGGTGAACAACCAGTGCAACTTGCACGGGCGTTGTTTCTCCACCACGTTTCCTTGAATACGTGCTGCAAGGACAGCAAGTCTTCGGGCCAGGAGGGGTATGGTAGACACCTCAGAAAAGGTACGACGGCCGATTGGTTCCCTAGACATTGCAAGTGCACCCAGTCGACGGTAAATTTCATTGCAGGGCATTTTCAGGTATGGGCTTTGGAGGTATGGAGGTTAAACAAATACCGCTTATACAAGGGGGAAAAACCGCCTCACAAAAGTGCCCCGCATTTTTTTGCCCACGAAGAAATACCGAAAGCATCGGAGGGCTTACAGACTTGTGGAGCCTTTGGGGTGGCTTGAGTGTGAGTCATGGCTTCTGGGGAGGGAGTTGGGGGCTTCGATGGCCATGGAGTTAGCCACAGGCTTATCCCTAGCTGCAGGGTTTACAAGGGGTGAAACGAGGGGTGACTGGAGGCGACTGACCACTTGGCTATTTGAGTTTGTTTGGGGAGACCAACAGAAACACCATATTTTGAGACTACCCATTCAGAATTCAACTTGCAGAGCGACGACCCATCCCCAGCGCAGGCTCATGCCAACAAAGACAAGTGGATGTTGAACGACGGGACCGGCGACTACTTCCCGGTGTGGAACCCCAGTCGACAGCCCCGCAATGGTCAAGCAAGGCTCGAGATGCTCGGAAAGTTGTGTCGCAAGGGCCGGAATGAGTCTGTCCTTTCCCATTCGAAGTGGGTAACCCCGCAGTTAACCCTAAGGCTGTGAACCCTTATCACTTTGCTGAGAGTTCATCTGGGCGTTCCGAGCACCGCTCTCACTTGCCCAAGGCCGACCTGTTGACCTTTTAGTGGATGGCCCCAAAAGGTTAACCTTGTATTTCTGGGTCCTTTGGGCAACTGAGTGTTGGAAGAGGGTAAGGCTCCTTATGTGGTCTCTGAAGACAATCTTTTTGGAGCGGTTGGGGAATGGTCAACTGCTACTTGCATTTTCATGCCCATTGTAATTCACGCGGGTCTTCCCAAAACCCTTTCATACACGTATTCCTTTTGTGTTTGCAAAGCAATGTATGTAGGGGAGACTTGGATGTTCAACTCACATCAGGCAAGTAGGATAAAGCCTTGTTATGATAGACATGATAATAACCCACTTACTTGACAAGAGTTGAACACCCAGTACGGATTGTCACGGATCGCGTAACTAGAGGGGGGGGGGGGGGTTGGGGGTGGTTGGCAAACAGCACAAAGATACCTACCAGGACCCGCAGGCGTTTCGATCACCGTGTATGTGGGGCTGTCGGTTCTGTTTTGGTTGGTGTTTCCAGGAAAAGCAGAAGGAACCGGCTGACATGTTTGGGGGTTCATGTTGGTTGTCATAGGTGATCATCCTTACCGCTTTGATGCCTATGCTTGGAAACACCCAAACACCAATGTCACAGGATTGCAACTCCACGCCTGACTATGGGCCTTGCTAAGGCCTTTTCCTTTTTTGGGGGGAGCAGAGTCCATCTGCCCGCCAGGCCGTCACGTAGCAGCTGCTGTAGAGGTCACTTTCTGGTTGCATGAAAAAGAAACGTATATGGAGCACTTGGGGGACATAGTGATTGAATGTTTAAACATATAGATGGAGCGCTTCTCTTCAGCCAAGAACTTAGTTATTTTCTGGTGTTGGTCCGCCTTAAATGGTCAATGAACTCGGCATGTCAAGAAGCTTGGGCGGTCCTCTTTGACCCTTGACGAACATATGGAAGGTTTTGTCAACATATCCAGCCTTGGGACATGTGACACGAGCTCTGAATTACCCACAGTTGGCGATCAACAAACCTCATTTCCGATGTTGACAAGAAAGCATCTACTTTGAAAGTGACTTACATGAGCTGTGGCTACCCATTCACGTCCTCGGGTTGCCGTAGGTTGCGCTGTGAGAAGTGGTTTCCGTTGCCAGGCCGGGGGTCTCCTAAGCTATTTATCTGCACCAGTCACCACCAATGAGAGGTAAGCTGAACGTAGTCCCAGTGTTCCTTTTTCCTCAAGCAAGTCAAACGCTGGCAATTGCTTTGAGGTGCTGCCAAATCAACATGAAGTCTTTGGACCGGCTGTAGTTTTCGCTGCTGTTGGAAAAGCAGCCCCCCTCAAAGAGTGCCGAATGCATTCTCAGAAATCAACAGGCAAACCCAGATGGTCAACAGGTAAACCCTGGGAGCATCATACCCTTTAGTTGCCATGCCACCTTGCGGGGCTGACAACCATTTATCAAGGTCGATCAATACGTGCCCCTTGGGCCCCTTCTCATATCCATTATATATATATATATACATACATACGGACACACACATATATATATATATATATGAATACACCCATAGCTGCTACATAGCTTGCCCTTTGGGGTACATGAGAAGTACGCATCAGGCTCGTTGTTTTTGTGCGCATACCCCCTGCCAAACGAAGGGCACGCTCGAATTTGACCCCCGCTCGAGGTATGGCTCTACTGGGACGGCTTCGCGCGCTGGGTGAGCCCGGGGAAAGGGAGTTTTCGAGGAGGAAACTTGGCGCATGCAGATGGGGCTATGCGCGAAGCGAGGGATTCCGACCTGGCTGTGAGTTGTCCTTTTTGGTGCTTCTAAACCAAGGTGAAAAGGGTGCCGGCAAAAACATGCACACGAATACGCGCAGTCGCAACACCAGTTGCTTTACCTGGGGTTGGGAGGGTTCATGAAGCCCTTGCGTTAGACAACAAGTAGCAGGGCTTCTTTGTAATGGAATCACGACCATGGCGCAAAGCTTTCTTTTGTTGTCCAGTGTCCGCTATCAACTGGTCCTACTCACCTACATTTGACTGGCAAGATTGGTGCTTTTCCTGAAAGCTTTGCTTGCCTTCGGTGGATTAGTTTCATTTTTTTAGGTCTGTCATATGTTCCTCGATGGTTTCCGTGATTTATGTTCTGTTTGGTTGGTGGTCTCAAACTGATGTGAGCAGGGCTAAGCTTTCGACATGAAGGGAGATCACTCATTTGGTCAAGCGGAGGCAAATCCATGGCCCATACGCATTCCATTCGTATTTTCAGCTCCCGATCAATTCATAGCAAGCCCCCTCATGAAACCTACCAGAGGGTCCCTTTTCAAGAAAACTAGTTTTCTAGGACCTCCCTTCAGTCTGGTTGACGGGGTATTGATCAGCGGGCTCCATGGATAGACTTGCAGAAGGAGCCCCCATCGATTTCTTTAAAGTGTCTTTGTGGGTTAACATCTGCATCCGTGGATTCCATCTTCAACCAAGGGCAGGAAAATGGCGAGCCAATCATGGGATCTCCTCCACAACAAGTTTGTATGTTGAGGTACACTGAACCATCACTTGCTGAGGGATCCAGGGGCCCGTAAAGGAATTCACAAGGGACGGTCTACAGGCGTCATTCCCTCATTCCCTGCTGAGAACCAGCAAGATTAACGTATCCTTTCTTTTCTCACTCCAAGTGGCATGGGCCTCCGTTCGTGAAGCGCCAGGTGATTTCTCCGAAGCGCGGGGAGCCGGCCCCGTGACTGTGCTGCATGGGGGCCAGGACAAGAGCCGGTTGGGTGTGACTTTTTCTCGGACTGCTTGGGCATCAAACAAAACGGTGGGGATTTGGAAGTCCGCCCAAACAAAAAGTTGAGGGGGTTCCCGGGATTGAGATTCGGATGCTGATTCCTAGAGCAATTACATTCTTGATGCTCCAGCAAAGCTGGAAGACGGAAGTTTCTAAATAATCAGTAATGTGCCCACATGAGATGAATGATTTTCGTGCAGCATCTGTTCTCTTCTCTTCTTTATCTTCTCTGAGCATCTCGTGTCTTTTCTTTCTTTCTCTTGCTCTTCCTCTTTATCTTTGTCTTCTCTTCTCTTCCTCTTCCTCTTTCTCTTTCTCTTCCTCGTTATCCTTTTTATCTCTCTTTTTCTCTTTTTTCTGTCTCTTTTCTTGTCTTTTCTTTCTCTTTATCTTCCTCTGTTTGCTTTATTCTCTCTGTCTCGCTCTCTTTATCTGCATCTTCTCTTCGATTCTATTTTATTTCATTTTCTTTTCTTTATTGTCTCTTCTCTTGTCTGTCTCTCGTCTTCCTTCTCTTCCTCTTTTCTTCTGCTTTCTTTTCCTCTTTCTCTTTATCTTATCTTTCTCTTGTTAGTCTCTTCTCTTTCTCACTCCCGGCTTTCTTTCTTGCTTTATTTTATTCTTTCTTTCTTCCTTTCTGTCTTGTTCTGTCTTTCCGTCTTTCTTTTTTCTTCATTTATGTTTGTCTTTCTGTTCTTTTCAGTCTGTTATTTATCTATTTATGTTCTTCTTTGGTTCTTTCTTTCTTTGCTTTCTTCCTGCATTATCTCGGTTTGGGTTTCTTTATTTCTGTCTCTCTGTCTTTGTTGATTTCGTTATTTCTTTCTTTCTTTCTTTCTTTCGTTCTTTCTTCCTTTCTCTCGATTATTTCTCTTGTTTCTTGTTTTATTTATCCCGTTCCTTTCTTTTTTTGATGTCCTATGTCATTATATATTTATTGATTTATGTCTTTCTTTCTGTCTTTCTTTCTATATTTCTTTCTATATGTCTGTCTTTCTTTCTATATTTTTTTTATTGTCTTTTCTTTTATTTTATTTTCTTTCTTTCTTTCTTTCTGTCTTTCTTTCTCCCTCTCTCGTTTTCCATTTTATCTAATCTATTTATCTTTCTTTCTTTCTATTTATCTATCTGTCTGTCTGTCTGTCTGTCTGTCTGTCTATCTATCTATCTAATCTATCTGTCTATCTGTCTATCTGTCTATCTGTCTATCTGTCTGTTTGTCTGTCTGTCTGTCTGTCTGTCTGTCTGTCTGTCTGTCTGTCTGTCTGTCTGTCTGTCTGTCTGTCTGTCTGTCTGTCTGTCTGTCTGTCTGTCTAATCAATCAGTCAGTCAATCAATCAATCTATCAATCTATCTATCCATCTATCTATGTGCACCAGACCTTGCAAAAGTGCGCCTGGCACGAAACCTGTACTTGACCTTGCAAAAGTACTGCGCCTGCCACGAAATCTATGCTTGACCTTGCGAAAGTGCTGCACCTTGCACGAACTCTGCATTCAGGGTGCGACAATCATGCGCCTGCCACAGATTCGGCACGCAACAGTTCCCGCGTCCACAAAAATACGATTTCCAAACCGCGCGAGTCAGCTTCCCAAAGTGCTGCGCCTGTCACGAGTGCTGAGGCCATTGGATACAAAATGCTGCGCCTGTCAGTGTTTTGTTTTTTTTTGTAGTTGCCAAAGGGCTGCGCCTGCCACGCAAGTGAAACCTCACGAAACCTTGCGAGGCTCTGCCATCGGGCAACTTTCCAGACCGCGGCAAGCCCGCGGCGATTTTGCCAAACGCAATGTTCACACGCAACTCCTTTCGTCTCTATCTGATTGTATTTCTTCTTCGTATGTCTTGCTTACTTTCTCTCGTTCTTTGCACGACTCTGCTACCTCATTTTTGCGTATTAGGAAAGTGCCCAACTAAACTTCTTTTGATGAGGTAAATTGGATTGTACCCCACAACGCCATTCCAATTAATTATTGGGCCCCTTACTTATATCATCCGCACGTCACTGCCCCCCAAGGGAAAGTCCTGTCAATGGCCACCATATGTCCACCGGATCCGCAGTATGCATACGTCCATGGGGCAGTGATTTGGGGCTGATGTGAACAATCTTTGATTGATGGTACTTGTCTAGTGGTTTTCCTTTTCGTTGGAGAAGGATCCTGTACTACAGTCATCACCAAACCTTGGTTGCCAAGCCCAAGAAGGAATCCAATGACTTGTTTCACCAGGCTCGCTGCGCAATCGGGCTGTGATGGTTGCGTCCACGAACATTCTTTTGGAGACGATGCCGGTTTGTCTGGACCTTGGTGACCCGTTTGAAGGAAGAAAGAGTAGCCTTTTAGGAATTCTGGCCGTGGACGTCGGCAGTTTCAACAGGATGGGGTTCGTGTTCCAAAGCCCCGCTAGCAGTTCTATGATTGGGTTTGTGGTCATTGGGATGGAATTTATATTCTAGGGTTACCACCCCATTGTTTCAGGAGTCTGTCTTTCAAAAGCCACCAACATCATCAACGTCGCAACAGAAAATGTATCTTGCTGCATTGCTTCAAGAGAACGATGGTTGGACAAAATGGAGAATCTGTTGACTCCGTGTGTTCCCGGACTATATCCCCTTTGTGAAAACCATTTTAGCAGGAAACAACAAGTTTGGCTTTTGTTTGGGCATGGTTTGGCCAATCCAAAGTGGTCCACCCCTTTGGATATCTTCTCGCAAAACCGATTTCGATACCAGGTATGGCTTGAAGACGGACAAGGACGAGGACGTCTTCTTCTACGCACCTTGGATTTTAATTCGACCCGTTCCGAACGCCCCGACTAAAAATACCACATGGGTGTGTTGTGTTTTGAGGGAACCCTTTGTGGCTTGCTCAAGAAATTCAATTGGGTTGTGGGAAACCTCTGGGTTGCGGTTCCCTTATGAGACAAACCCACAACCTTGTGTCTCCAAATCGGGAGCCCCTTTCAAGGTAAGGGCAGCTGAAAGCGTAGCCATGAGAGTCAGCAACTGTTTGTCCGAATTAGGGAAGCTCCTTTTGGTTGGTGGGAAATCAAAAGGAAACCCGCGCCTCACTTTTGTCCAGGAACAAATCACGTCGATTTGACAGGTGAAACATCCTGCAACCACCAGCACCCAGTCATTCTGAGACCACTCAAAAGTGACTACCCCGTTCATCGCACCTGACTTAGAATTGATGAATGTTGAACTGACAGTGGTGGCAGAGTCATGAATCCAACCACCAAGTTTGATGTCCACCAGTTTTCGTCCCCAATTATATAAAGTTCAAACTCATTGGGGTTTGTCAATCTGTTTTGGGGGAACCCTCTTTTGTTTGGTGAAGGGAAACCAGCAGGCAACCCGAAAACTTTTGTTTTGTTTAAAGGATTTTTTCTTTTCGCCCCAAGTAAACTCAATGGCCTAAAGGCCGACCTTTTGACCTGTAGCATTGGATCGATCGCGGGAAACTCGCGTGGATCGAAGGTAAAGGACGCCGCCATCACGCCGGATCGCGTGAACTCCACCTGGATGGCTCCTGCCTCGAGAGACGGACTCGCGCGCCCGTTGAGCCACTGGAAACTTAGCACCCCACGAGGTCTCAGCCTTTTTGTGTTTTTTGGAGGATGCCCGGCTTTTAAGGCTGGTTTTAAACGGAAGCGAAAGCAAAACCGCAACATGTCTTTTGACAACCCATGTACGATTTGGCACTAGTATTGCAAGATTGTCAAATTGAACCTTGGACATAGGTACCACGTCTGGGATGTGCTTTTTTAATCAAGGAAAACTGGGGCACCATGTTACCTGCAACCGCCAGGACGCCCTTTAGACGAATGGGGTGCAGGGACGTTTCGGGGTCATTGTTCCTCTGACCCTTTGAGAACATGGGGCATTTGCCGAAATTGCGGGGTCATGACCCCTGGCATGTTTGCCGAGTCTTGAAATCAGGCAGACGATTGAGAGTCCTTTGAAGCGCTTTTAAGGTTCTGTGTAATTGTCAACGACCAACATGCTCCAAGATTGCAAATATACCACCCTTTTCATGTTCTGCCCTGGAAGGTTAATAGGGGGGTGCAGCCCGTTTTAGAGAAGACTCAGATCACGTTTAGGGTGATCCCAGTTTGAAGCGTCAGCTTGCATGTGCTGAGGGCTGGAATGGGAAGCAGTGGGAGGAGGAGCGCTGCAGCGATGCTGCGATGGTGGTTTGGGGTTGCACCTTCCTCAAAGGGGTCTCAAAAGAGCGTACCTGCTTGGGACAACTGGCAGGCCCTAGTCCTTTTGGATATGACGGTCCTGGGTGCATGTGATATTACCTAGGTACTTTGGAGGCAACCACAATGCATCACATCCGGCTGACCCCCGGTTTCGGAGTTCCCAGTGGAAGCCCCAAACGTTCTGGCAATTTTGCCCCAAAAGTGCCGACGTTTTGAGCCCTCAACAATGATTGCCTTGGACGCCCCTTAAAGGGCCAGCTTTCCGCATGGAGGCCATTCAGAGGTGTTTGCCTTGGCAGGGGTAATGTCATGACCCTTAAGGTATTTCTTAACTTGTGTCTTCCAACTTGGTTGCCTATGTCATGTCTCTGGGCTTCAGCTTGAGCAACAGGCCTTCCGTTTACCCCTTCCAGATGGTTGAAAGTCGAGTTGACCCTGGTAGAATTTGCACCTTTTTTTGGTAAAAAGCTTTGGGTTTAACATTCTATCGATCTCAACGGGGACCGGGTCGGACATCCCTCGGGCCTAGGTAAGCCTCCCGTAAGGCGTGGCACCCTCCCGCGGCACAGAGACTAGCAGCAATACTTGGCTTGATGGGCCGCCTTGTTAACGCAGCATCGTTTCAAAGGCCAAATTCCTTTGCATAGGTTTGTCTTTGTTTGAGGCTCGGTACCCTTTTGGGGGTTCCAATGGAAGCCAAGAGGAAAAGTTCCACCATTTCAAGACGCCAACTATATAAACAAGGCAAAGTAAAATAAGACTAAGGCATTTAGGGACTCGCGCGCTTTCCCAAGACTGGCGTGAGAAGATGCCAGGCATTAGTTGCATCTGCACATGTTTAGGTTTCCTTTGCCAAGGTCCGTCAAATGGAACAGGCCTTTGCCCCAAAGTGGGCTTTCCAAAGGTAATTAACTAACTCAACATATGCCGTATTGAAAGAATGCGTGAATGAAACACCACCCAAACAGGCGCAAAGGGGATACATAAGACTTCAAAGCTTTTTTCCGGTCTCGTCTTTGGGGGTGGCGTTTTTTGCTTGACGCGCCGGTGGCGGACCCCGGCAGGAGCCCACGATCCGGGCGCTGTCCAAGTTCACGGGCCAGCAGAAGGAGGAAGCCTCGAGGGCGCGGAGCCCCTGGCAAAGGGCATGACCAGTCTTTCCCCCAGTGGTGCCCTGTTGCCGATTTCAGGGGGAGGGTTCCCCTAAAATAGACTACAGAAAAAAGGGTACCCTGTTCTAACCTCTCTACTGGAGGACCTAGTTTTGATCCGTTGCTCACTTCCTCAGGTGGCCTTTGCACTTTTTTAGGTACCATGTTAGCGGTGCACAAAAGAAATGGTTACTTATTTGGGGTCGTTCACTCAGGAAGTGAGGTTAGTTTGGTTAGAAATAGATGGCCATGAATTTTGATAGAGAACTAACTCGAAAGTGAGTTGCAGCCATGAATCCCCACCTAAATGATGTCCACCAAAGCGTCCCTTCTTAAAACATACCCAGATGCGTTCCACTGGTGTAGATTCATTTAGCGGCCATTTGTTCCAGAGAATCCCGTCTATTTTTCAAAGGTTGCCTATGGTTTTGACAAGGTGTTCACTATTTGTCTAGTGCACTTCAATTGACACACTTTCGTTAAAGCCATTTGAAAAGGTGTTACTAGTGCATGGGTGTTCAACCATTTTGGTTGTAGGGTTCACTTGATTGGGGTTCCCGTAACACTTGACAGGTTGGGTAAAGCTGTTTGGCGCCCCCTATTTTGACACACACAATCACACACATACATACATACACATAGACACACACACACACTCACTGGACACGCAACCAGCAAATGTTGACCACCGCAAATCTACGCCACCGATGAAGGGTTTCTAGCAGGTCGAATGGGGTTGACTGGACCACTTAGCTATTTGAGTGTTTGTGTTGGCTTGAGGCAGAACCAACCACAAAACCCCGTATAGATATTCTACATGCTCAAACTTTGCGCCTTTGCCCTTGGCAACAGCGCGTAATCTTGGACCCCCTCAAATGTCCAGGTTTTTTTAAGCGGGGCAGGCAACCAGTTTTAGCTTTCCATTCAGGCGCAGCAGCTGGCCGCCCGGGGCTCAGCCTCCGAAACTTGGGAGTTGAGTTTCGGGTTTCTTCCCCCTTTTTTCTTGGTTTGAACACATTTTTCTTGTTTGAAAGGGAAACCAAGCTGTCAACCACCATTGTGGGGAGTCCTTTTGTTGGGGTTACCAGCTGCTGGCTTTGGTTCTTTCTCCAGTAAATTTGCCACGCATCCGTGGTCGACTTGGCAAAACTATGGATCAATTGCGTTTGTTTTCTCACTTTCGTGTGTGTGGTTGTGCTTTTTCCTAGGCTTCCCAAAAAGACTTGTCTGTTGTCCCCAATTTAGGATACCAACGTATCAACTCCAGGTTTTCTTGGAGGGTTGATTCCATTCGCAGCCATGCTGCAAATCTGCCTTCTGTGGATACCCGGTCTTTGATTGTGACAGAAAGCGCCAACTCGGCTTTTCATAGGCATTTGTTTGGAAAACCGCCGTGAGTGTGAAAGCGGTGAAAATTATGGTTGCAGCTTCATTGAGTCATGAGCGCCTGCAGCGACAAGCATATTGAGTTTTGAACAAGCCATTTGAACAGCAACTGGGGGGCTTAAACTGGCCATTGCTCAAAGTATGCCTATCCATTTGGCCTTGCAGTCAATTGATTTCAGCCAAGTTTGGCCGATCATGTTCGCCACTGAACTGCTTGAAGAGATTTGCTTCCAAGCCCTTGTCAAGGACGCGAACGCCACGAACCTTGGAGATCATTTTGGTTTGCTCTGGGGGTGAACCTAGTTGAAGCCATTCCGTCATGGACGTGTGATTTGTTTGGAGGGTGTACTCAAAAGGACTGCCCTTTTTGTTTAGTGCGGTCTTCCCATGTTGACACATGTATAAGCTATACATGGCATCATCTACTTGTATAGCCTGTACTTTTCAAGGCTATCTTATGACCGATCCAAACTTCAACAACTAACAAACTTTGGGGAGAAATGGGCTTGTGGTTTGAAGGTTTACCCACTGAATTGTGTTTTGAATCCGGGAAACTCAAGGGAAACCACCCATGGTGTTTCCTCCATGACGTTTCCCCACGAGAACAAATGACCCACGTTTGCTTTGCGTTTTCTTTGAACACATATTGATCCAGTCTGCTTTCTAAGCGACTGACGGCCGAGTCGCACGCCAAGACAGTGAATGCGGAGCGCCTTGGCCGATCGATACGTGGGCCAGCTTGCTTTCCTTTAATTGGTCCAATGGTTGCCTGCTCGTTTTGGTGCTTCCAACATTTTGCCCATTGATTGGCAACTTCTGACAGGCTCACCAGAGGGGTAAGACAAGCTCACCTACGATGAAGGTCCTTTTCTTTTCGATTCCCTAATTATTGCAATTTGGCCAAATTGATGCACAGTTGTGGCAATCAGGGGTGCTATTTTGAGACGACGCTGAAGCCGAACATGACGATCAATGTACACTTCTAATTTTAACGCCTCTTTTGGCCTCTTGAAGGCAACAATCCCGGTGGAGACGAGGACAAAACAGAAAATAGAAGTTCGGGTTTCACGATTGTTGGGATTGAGGCTTTTGGGGTTGCATCTCCAGTTTAGCGCCGTCAGCCAGATTCGAGGGGAAGTGGACAAAGACGAATTGTGGTTAATACTCTATAGGGATAGGGGTCCACAGAACCAGGGTGGCCTTTTTTATTGCTAGTTCACGGTTGGGCTCTTTGCAAAGCGTCAATTTCAAGGTCAACTGGATATTGTGAACGAGCCAATGCCAAGCGGTTGGGCGGTTGTTTAATTGCCAACCAATCCACGTGCCACAGGGTTGCGGCCGGGGTCCCTTTGCTGAAGCACCACTGACGACAATCATGATACAAGTGCAACTAAATGCTTACTCCGTTTCTCCCTTTGGAAAACACCTACTCGTCCGTGACGCTTGACACCCAAACTGGCACTTAAATTCCCGCGAACGATTTAGATCGATTTAAACTCCCCTCGCGTCCTATGCTTAGTCCTGGTTTCAAAAGTCTACCTACTTGTGTACTTAAGCTTCATGCGTTTCGGGGAAGTATCATACTTTGTGACAAGTATGTTTGTGGATACTATTTCGGGGGAATCATCAACTTAGGGGCCAACATAAATGCTCGTTCCTTTTCCGACCAATCCACTGATGAAGTACAGTTGTACCTTTGAAGTTCACATTCTTTGGCTGCAGTTAAGTAGAACTGGGGCGGCAGTTAGTCTGTGTTGCTCGCAAGCCCAGGAATCGTGGTAGCAGCCTAATGGGTGCACGCCTGAGCATCGCCTGATGTGTGCCAAAGTGAATATACGGGCAAGCTCTAGCGGTCGGTCGTCTGGCTGGCGGCTAGCTGGCTGGCTGGCTGTCTGGCTGGCTGCTTGGTTTGTTGGTTGATTGGTTTGTTGGTTTGTTGGTTTGTTGGTTTGTTGGTTGGTTGGTTGGTTGGTTGGTTGGTTGGTTGGTTGGTTGGTTGGTTGGTTGATAGTTTGGCTGGCTGGATGGCTGGCTGGGCTGTTGTTTCTTGTGTGGCTCGGTGTTTGATTCCTCTGGCAAGGCTGGGCGTCAGCTTCTTCATGCTCATTTTCTCAGCAGACTTTGCTTCCCTCCGGGCTGACCCAGGCCCACTTTGCCTTTTGACCACCTTTTAGCGCAATCCCCTGGAAGCAAAGTCAGCTTTTGCCATACATACAGGCCCCTCCTTGTTTTTGCCTTTGGACCAGCACAAACCTCACTTTTTTGGGGGAAATTTGGAGAGCCAGATAATTTGGCGGACGGCTTTTGCAGTTGCAGGTAACCCGCACCCAATGCGTATCCACTACTTTATCCTAAAGTTTTGCAGCCCATGTTGAAGCGAATTGTTAAAGGGCTGCCGCCCTGTCCCGCCGACCATTGTGGATTCCTATTCGAGAAAAGATGAGGAAAGCTCAATGTTCAAGGGCAGCCGCCTCATAAGAGATGAGGATGGTCGCGAGCATAATGATAATAAGGATGATGACGGGGATGATAACTATCATCGTAGCATACTCTGCATTGCCAATGCTGCCTCATAAGAGATTATAATGATCGTGACGATAATGATGATAAGGATGAGGACTGTCAGGATTACTATCATTGTTGCAATCCTCTGCATTACCAATGGTGCCTAACTGAACATATATAAAATAAAGGAAAGATAAATGAAAGAGATGTTGACGACCATGATGATGAAGGAGGAGGATGATAATACTCGTGATAAGGATGAGGACTGTCACGATAACTATCACCGTAGCAGCATCTGCATTACCAATGCTGCCCAACGGCACACTTGAAATGTATATATAAAAGTAAAAGAAAGAGATGATGAAGACCATTATGATGATGAAGGACGATGATGACCATCAGGATGATGATGAAAAAGCGACGCAGTGCAGTCACCAAAGCCTTCGGGTGACTGCTTCCGTGTTGGCCCATTGCATCAGTATCATCTGAAGCAGGATACTGAAAAGTCCTGCGCCTTTCTCTCACTTCATCTTCTTGTTCTTTCCTTCTTTTTCTTCCCATCGCCTTCACCGCCACTCACTGGTGATGATGACTACCATGATGATAATCAGGGTGATGATGATGACCGCGAGGATGATGATAAGGATGACGATGATGATGAAACTACATCGCAGCATCCTCTGCATTACCAATGCTGCCTCATAAGAGATGATGATGATCCTGAGGATAATGATAATAAGGATGATGACTGTCATGGTAACTATCATCGTAGCATCCTCTGCATTACCAATGCTGCCTCGGAGGACAATGATGATAAGGATGAGCACGGTCATGACCATGAGGATGACGAGAAGCATGATGACGGTGATCGTAATGATAACTATCATTGTAGCATCCTCTGCATTACCAATGCTGCCCCATAAGAGATGATGATGATCGTGAAGACAATGATGATAAGCATGAGGACTGTCATGGTAACTATCATTGTAGCACTCTCTGCATTACCAATGCTGCCTCGGAGGACAATGATGATAAGGATGAGCACGGTCATGACCATGAGGATGACGAGAAGCATGATGACGGATAATGATGATGAGGATGAAGACTGTCAGGACAACTATTATGTTGATGAAGGGCGATGATGACCATCATGAGGATGGTGATGATATAAGGGTGAAAACATCATTTTGGATAGCCGGAACACCAAGCTTTGATCCTCCGAGATGTGTATAATGATGATAAGGATGAGACGCTCAGGATAACTGTCATCGTAACATCCTCTGCATTACCAATGCTGCCTAATGGCACACTTGAAATGTATATATAGAAAAATAATGAAATGATGACGACCATTCTGATGATGAAAGGCGATGATGACCATCATGATGATACGGGTGAAACATCATTTTGGATAGCCGGAAATCCAAGCTGTGATCCTCTAAGATGTGTAGCCACCCTTCCCGTGAGGCGGATTATATGTTTCGGAACGCTTTTTGTGGTCCAATCCACTCAGGAGTAGTTGCTTTGTTTTTGTCGACTTTCTATTTATGGCCCGCCTCCACCCAGGCGAGGTGTGGCGTGCCATCACATACATCTTCCAGTCCACAGGGAGTGCGTTCGCGCCTCAGAGATTCGGTTTGCGTTCTGGCGTTCTCAGTTGAGTTGTGTTTGGAACCCACCTTTCCCAGATAGGTAGCAACGGGGAATCATGTAATATCTACCTTGAGGGGCATGACAAATGCAGACCCCTCAACCTCCCCACCCCCCAAACAAGAAATAAATCAGCTGTTTCTACTACACTATTTTGTGCCAACCCTCAAGTTGCCCCCTTGGTGGGTTGACCACCTGTGGGTTCGGAAACCACCAAACAAGTCCGGGCGCCGAACAGATCCTGTGCGACCGCCAACTTTGGCATTCCCGCAGCCCAGTGCTTCCAGTTTTCAATAGTTTCCTGGGGGCTTTACATGGGACCCCACAGAAACAACCCACGAGGCGACGGCGTAATTTTGACCGCTCACATGCTTTCCTTGGCTGTGTTGCTGCCAAGACGCGGGGAGCAAGCGAATTGTAAACGCTTCGCGTTGCCCGCCTCGGCCAGAGCCGCAGAGAGCTACAGAATGGCGGGCCAAGCGAAGAAATTGACTGGTTTCTAGGGGGGGAGTTTTGCGACCTGTTTTTAGAGGGGAGTTTGCCCGGTTTGGGATTTGACCAAAGTCCGCGGTTTCATTGGCTTCTTAGAATGGGATTTGCCCATTTCTACGGGTTTTAAGATGGGATTTGATCACTTTCTACAAATCATCGTTTCTGGGGGAAACAAGTCCCGCCCTTGGGGGCTGACTGCTTTCAGGCTCGCTTCAGGCGGATTGGAGGCAGCTGGAGCAGGGATATTGGCCGCGAGACACGTGGTCAGGGGGATCCTTTGTGTTTATCTTTCCGGCTTGGGAGAGGGTGAGCAACAGAACCTGGTAGACCAAGGTTAGGCAGGGAAAGGGGCGGAGATCGAGCAAGAAAATGACCCCAGGAATGACTGGGTTCTAAAATTTCGGAATGGTTACACAATCTTGTGTTCCTGCTAATATAGGAACCACTCAAAGACCTACACATGCTCTTCATGAGCAAAGTGATGTGGCAACACTTACCCCAAAGTCTCGGAGCAAGGAACTTCACTCATCTTAAGCGGCTGAGTCTGTGCTTGTGAGTCCGAGCGGTTGTGTCGCAGCGTCGGCTGGCTATCGTGACGCGCGGCGTGGTCTTTCGCAGAGGCCGAAGATGCCGCATCAAAGCCGCTTGGCGGGGTTGCTCCGGGAGGCCGCTGATGTGACTTGTTGCCTCAGCGGCTTCCCGGGGCTCCCCGTGCTCGAGGCTTTGGTGTGCACTCCGTTAGTTCCAGGTGAAAACCTTGCCACGCGGCGAAACTGACAAGGACGGCGGCGCATCTCAAACGAGGGGCTGCGTCGTTTCCAAGGCGCGAGGTGCAACAAAACACATTTCTGCCAGTTTGAGAGTGGTTGCCAGAGCCCCGTTTGATACCAGACAAGTAGCGCGGTACTATGGCATACTGGCGAAGCACAAACACCAGATACTGCTTGATTGTCGTGTACACACACACATATATATATATATATATGGGAGTCGTTCTAAAGGTCCTTGTAAGGAGTTTAGTCTTCGGTGACCATCGGTGTTGGTTGAGATAGCTCCGAGAAAGATTCGCGACGGAGTTGCGAAAGAAAGTAACTTATTTTATCGCAAAAGTTTTGCGTATCTGTATCTTGTAAATCATTGATACGCGAAACCATGAATCTTTGCTGCTGAGCCTTCCTTCTAAGCTGAGTAAAGCACTTTGTAGATTTTGCGCTGATAAAGCCTGGTGCAGTTTGATACCCTGCTTGGCTGGTTAGTGCTCCAAACCTGTGTATGTGAGGTTTTCGCGAAAGTATACTTGCTTGGTACCGGACAATTGCGACTTTATGCTGGAGCTCCACAGCTTACAAGAAGCTGCAACTTTCCAGCCGGTGCATGTCATGTACTGCCCCTGTGATGAAAAGTTGCAACTTTACCGCCGGAGTTGGGGAATCGCAGTTCGCGCACTACGCTGGTGTTTCAAAGCTGCGATTTTGCTTACTTGGGCAATGAAAAGGGCACGGCGATGAATCCGCGAAAGATTCGCGAAAGTAACGTATTCGCGAAGAATGGCCGTTTCGAGACAGGAATTTAGAACAACCACAGTATACATGTATATGTACCCATGTTTTTCGAGGGTACGCTTTTTCTGTTGGTTAGGAAAACCACAAATCCCTATTTTCACGCACAAACACCGGGCAGCCAAACAGCAAAATGAGCCGCGAGCGTCGTTAGGAAGACCTCCCCGGAGATCAAGGAGTGCTTGATCGGCCTGGAGGGCGGCAATGTCGCTGAGCTGCACCAGCTGCTGGTGACACTCACATGTCAATTCCATCCCCCCAAAAAAAGGAAAACATATTATTTGCACCATGTGGGATCCCCTAGAATGTTTGGTTCTTTTTGAATACCAACCAATAAGGGGTTCACCAGTTTGAAAAACTCTCATGTGTTTCAGAGATGATATATAGATATAGAGGATGTACTTGTGCCTGCGAAGGACAAAGTCATTGACGTGTTTGTGTCATTGGCTGTCTTGCGAAGTGGACTCCCTTCGTACTTTTTCTTCACAGGAGACATCCCGAAGCCCAATGGAATTTCGGCCAGATATTCCATTGTCAACCAACAAGACCACCTTTTTGCCTGCTGAGTTGGCAAGCTTCAAATAGATATATATATATATATATATATATTTGTTCGTACGTGTTTTTTTGAAGAACATGTTCAATCTTCTTTTGGCCAGTCAGTAGGTCTGCCTTTCCACGACCAAAAGGACGATGGCTACTGGTGGCTAGTGGCAAGGCACTCTGAGAGGCTTTCTGTTGTTGGACAAATCGGAGTTTGGGGTGCGCATGGCCGCTGCCAAGATCATCATCTCCTGGAAAGACATCCACCAGGAGGAGTCCCGAGCTTGGTCATACGGCTTGTTTGCCAAGAACAACTCTCTATATGGAGGTGTCCTTTTTGACCACCCTCAAAGAAAGTCACACCCATATGGGTGTGTGCTTTTCGAGAGTATCTTGTTTGGGTTGTTTCAGGTTACCCTATGTTGAAACGCACTCATATCAGGGTCGACGTCATGACCAGGGTTGGGAGAAATGTTGTTTCAACCAGACCCTGGCCGGTGTTGAACAATGGTGGTTCAGACATGTTTGAGCAAGGGCTTGGCCCAAGCATCACGACTTGCGGACCCGTTGCCGACCACAAGGACCCTCCAAAAGAGGATCCCATAACGACGCTTCGAAGGCTTTTCCGGGTTCTTCTCCAAACATGTTTTTTTAAGGGTAGGCTAGATATGGAACCGAGCCAGGCCCCAGATGTGGACCGTTTATGACAAGCCGTTTGAGGATGCCCCCAAACAATG
>CAUJNA010003742.1:149057-159057 GCA_963377175.1 Effrenium voratum | reverse complement strand
TCCAGCTGACCTTCTCAATACAGGCTTGGACTTCTCCCAGACGTTTCGGCACCCCTGACTGTTTCCGTGGACCTCTTTCAGTCAGACAAACTGTTTGACTAACCACCAGACCACCCGACACATCAGGCAAGAACTCATGACGCCGTCAGCTTGCTCTTGGCTCGCAATTGTCGGCAACAGATGCCACGCCCCAACGCAGGTCCGATGTCGAACTCAGCAGGCCCTATGTCGAAGCCCAGATCACCAGTGAGCCAGACAGCATCACCGAGCAGGAGTACACTTGTGGCACCGACCTTCAGCACTACTGGCACATCGTCCGGCATCTCGATGGCCGCAAAACCTTCGGCTCCATCCCCTGCTCCTCGTGTCGCAACGGTGCCTATTTCTGCTTCTCCCACCCGGCCTGGATCGGCTGCTGGCCCACTGCCGCGAATCCTGGTGAAGGCGCGCCCAGCAACCCCAACTACCCCAACTACTCCAACGGCTCCAGCTACAGCATGTCCAACTCCGGCCCACGGTCTCTCAGCAAGCGGCAGTATCAGGTCCTACACCTCCACAGCCAGCTACAACGCCCTCGGCTCCCAACCAGGCCACCCCAGTGCCAAAGCCAGTGACCACCACAACTAAAGCACCGACTCCGACACCTACATCGTCGGCATCTCATCCATCCAGTCAGATGCTGCCACCGACCAACCCACCGGCAAGACCACGCCGCACAACGGAGGGCGAACGATCACGTTCACAAAGCTTCCCCCTACTCCAAGTCAGTGCCCCCACAACGCCGAAGTCGAGCTCGCTCCAGGACGCCACCACCGATCTCCCGAAGGGACGCACGGTCGGATCGCTCATCCACGGCAGCAGCAGCTCTCGCCACTCCCGCGACTTCAGCGACTACAGCTTCATCCCAGCGACCGAGAAGCAACAGGTCCCCACTTCCGCGCAGCAGAAGCAGTGCTCCATCGGCTCCAGCTCCTAAGACCACCCAGTTACAGAGTCGTCCTCGAGAAGCACTCAACTACGTCCGAATCCACAGGCATACCCACCGCTGATCCTGCTCCCCAACCCACAGTCAGACCCGTGGAGGAGAGAACTTCAGGTACTTGCCTCGCAGCACGTCCGCGACGGGATCCCGGTTAATCAGGAGCAGCTGGACTATGTGGCCGCTACCCTAAATGCAGCAGGAATACCGTCTCAGCACTCCACCTTGGCCTATGCAAAGGTCAATTCGGACCATCACTACTCCAAGATCACTCCACACTGGTTCATGCTGACCGTCCCCTACCTCGGCGCCACAGTTAGGCTCAAAGAACCAACGAAGACACGACCCATGCTGCTCTGGACTCACGCTTCCAGTATTGGCGGTACTCGAGGCATACTGCGAAGCCGGCAGATCCATCCTTCCCGGCAGCACAGCTCGGAGTGCCCAGCCTTTTACGCCCAAGGATGGAAGATCACAGGACACGCCGACTATGACGCTGAAGAAATAGCCCGGATGATGTCTCAGAACTGGAGTATGTCTTTCAACATGGCCCAACTATTGCTGTTCGGGCGCGCTGTCGGTACCTGTCAGCCGATTCGTGGAGGGGGAGAACGAGCTTGCATCGAGGCATTGGATTCCAGTGAGCGCCCTGACGTCATACACTATGTTGCAGGCAAGTGTTGGCTGGTGTTCCAGAAGCCAGCCAGATCGTTGGACTCGCATGGCCTACCGACGCGAAACCACCCACAGGTATTCTCCGCTCGTGAACCTGCATCAGGCAATGATCCAGATGACCAATCTACCACTTTGGCAGTCATGCTTTCCATGAGCTTTATCGACGCGCTGGTCTTGCTACACCGGCAACCCGATCAGACGAGCTGCTGCACTTGCAATACCACATTGCCGTCTCCGCCCGCCGACAGCATTTTGCGACAAAAAGTGCATGCCGGGGCCTTCTGACGCAAGCACGACTTTATTTTGCTGGCCTTCTTGACGTGGTTTCCTTGGTCTTGTGTTGATCCGCATGTGTTGATCGCTGTTTCTTAACGACAAGGAAGTTTCCGGCCTCTGTTTGAAAACCTTTTGTCAACGTGTCAACCCGTGCCGCATGCCCAGCGTTTGGTCAATCAATCAGCAAGTGCCAGAGATAAACGACCATCCCTTGATGGCCTCTCAGTGGCCCTACTCATGGCCGACTTCGGCAACCCCTTCCTCGCAACCGATGTCTTCGCATCTTCCATCATGGTCGGTCCCGCAGTCCCAGACAGCAGCCTACTCAAGCTCCAACCGGATGGGAGGAAGCAGTACCCCGGGTCAATCCTATGGCCTACCAGTTCCCACCGCAGCCTCCTGGCCAGTTCTACAACTATCATGGCGGTGGCACGACCCACACACAGACAGGTTCTCGGCCCCCACCACCAGCACCACCAGTTCAACTTCAGCCCCGTGCGCCCCTAGGCCAAGGCGATACAACGCAGTATACGCAGCCTCGCTATTCGCAACTTCTTCCCGGCACCTTTCAATCTGATGACATCTTTCTCGACAAAACGGAAGTCCGTGGCCTGCAACTATACCGTCATATTCAACCCACTCAGTGGTCTCGCAGCGTCGGACTCGCAGGAACAGCAATTCTAGACCTTCCGCTGACGCGTCTTCTTCGTGGAGGAGCAGAAGATCACGCGCTCCGAGCGCTATCGAACGGGCGATACAGCACACCGGTAATGGCTCAGACAATTGCCGAGGCGGTGTTATTGACATCAATCCTCAAAGCCTTGCGAGGCAGGGAAGTCGACATCGATCGGACAGCCCGCTCCCTTCACCCGGACAATGCGCCAGACAAGCGCAATGAGGCTATGCAGTTCATGGAGCCGCTCGCGCTCAAAATCGTGGACCTCATGGAGTCCCTGCAGCCCGCCAAGCAGGAGAACCTCACCCGCCACAAAATTGCCGAATTGGAACATCAGCTTGAGCGCTACAAGAGCAAAGGCATCACTCTCACACCGGACAAGAAGCAGCCATCTTCGCCTCCTTCCAATACCACTTCCTGGACTCCTACACCTGGCCGTTCTGACCAGTCCCTCTATATCAACAAAGCGATGTCGGATGCTCATGGGCCCCCCCTACCAGTCCCTTCTCCGGAGGCTGATCCAGCTCCCAATCGACGCCCGGCCAAGCGCAAGACTCCAGAGGCCGCCCCGGACATCACCCTAGATCCAGAGCTTTTACGTCAGGGCAATCCCAAGGGCCAGCAGGTCCCACTTCCCACCAGTCTCACGGACAAAGTCTTCAAAGCGTGGTTGCAGGAACGCACGCTGTCCAACCAAGCGACTTATCTCGACCTCGTCAAGCAGGAGCTGGCATCGGACACGGTGGAGCAGTTGAAAACCATTGCAGTCAAGTGGGGGGCGACTATCTCGCTGGTGAGTAAGGGATCGAAACGAGCGCTCCTACAGTTCATCACGGTACTGTACATGTACGGCAAGTGAGAGAATCGATGCTCGCGCTCACGATGGAGGACGTTAGCAAACTATGAACCGGCTGGCACAAAAGGCCCCACTGCTAGGCGCGCGGTCAAATCAAGCTGCTCCCCTGTGGGTCGATGCCTTTTTCGCTAGGACGTTGTGGTTCCCTCTGGTCTGACTTTTCAGGTGTGCCCGGAACCTGCCCTGTTTTCTTCCTTTGCTTTTTCTTTTTCTCGTTCTAGGTTCTCGGGGGTTTGCAAGCCGGTGTAGTTCTAAGTTGACCCCAACTAACACATCGGTGCTCAAGCCTGCTACATATGGCCAAGCCATGCCGGTCATCCAGTCTCCGGAAACGGTGTTTCTCCTGCAGCTCTTCGGCAAGTATGCAAGTTCAGAACTATGCGGCGCTGCCAAACACTATGGCATCCCTGAACCCATGTGGCCAGTTAGCTTGCAACACGGCACCGACCACTTCCTTCCCTACCTCACTGCGCTCATTGCACTAAGACTCGGTGATCCACTCGATGTCAACGCATCCTACCAATATTATCAGGTTCTCTACCTTCTCTACCTGATCATCATTACGTGTCGCAGAGTTCTCAACATGCCGATGGTCAACAAGCAACTGTCCATGTGGGCCGAGTCCCTAGCCACACTGCTCATGGTTCATCACTACGGTCGTCCCACACATGCACTTACAGAACTCAGGCGCCGACTACGACGCTTGCACATCCACCCGAACATGTACACCTTCACCCACTTCTCGCAGACCAATGCGGTGTACTGGAAGCAGCGAGTAGAACTCCGCCCTGACCTTCCGCGCTCAGTCAACCCGCAGTCCGATGTATACATTGGCAGTACCAGCATCACTTATTCCAGCCAAGAGCACAATCGTAGAGCCAAGTTGCTGGGCATTCAACATGGGCAATTCATTAATGCTGAACCAGCACTCAGATGGTGGCATCACTTCGGCAACTATGATGAATTTGCCACCTGGGTCATCCTGACCGACCCCGACCTCAAACACAATCAGGCGTGGTCCATCATTGCCCGCCTCACCTCGGAGCACATTGAATCCTGGGAAGAAGAAAAACGACTTCGCAGCGGACAGCACTCGGACCTGGACATCTACGCCATCTACAGGTTGTCTGGCAATGTGGAACAGCCTCATCGGCATCGAGTTCGCAACATTCTTCGTCGAGTTCTTGATTTTCGACAACTACAGCAACCCAAGCTCAACCTGCTATTGCGATTACCGTGGCTGTCTCACCCAGATTATCAACGGACCACCAGAGAAGTTCTTCGTCGTCTCGTCATCGACCACCGCAACTGGGCCCTTCCATTCCACTTACCGAGCACGAAGCTCGCTGAGACTCCTCATCCCCGAGTCCACACAGTCATGTGGAACTACTCGCCATTTCAAGACTGCTATCCCTTGACGTCTTCTGGGCCATCATCGTGTCAATGCGACGCCTGGCTCAAAAGTCAGCCCTGGCTATCCCATGTTCAAGGTCATGTGGCAGCAGGATTAGATGAGTTCCGGTTTCCGGGTACGCCCCATCACGCTCACTACACTTCAGCGCTGGCGTCGTATTATGTGGACTTCGCGGTCTACGAAGTGCAAGTTCACGAATGCCTACGGAAATGGTGTTTGCATCACGGACTCCCGCTGGACCAGTTCCACGCCCCTCTCATGGAGCACCTTCGCAGCCAATTCCAGCAACATCGGAAACATGCATGCACTCACCAGCTCCTTACCAAGCATCAGCTCAACATCCTTCATCGACTTGGTCAAGACTTTGTATGCCACAACGAGGATCATGACAACCACCACCTCATGTTCTTCTGTCCTCAACTCTACTTCAAGGGCCTCCACAATACCTGGCTTCAGTCCAGCACCTTCGAAGCCACTACACTGAAGCCCGATCAAGCAGCGGCCATTATTCTTGAGGCAATTCCAAAGCACCTGCGGCAGAAGTACAAATGGGCATACCGGAAGAAGACCACCTCCATCCCGGTTGGAAAAGTCTTTCTCAAACGGCAAAAGCAGTGGAAGTCGGGTCGCACCATTATAGCATATCACAAGGCTACTTTTCAAAGCAGTCGCCATCCTTCTCGACGAGATTGCCGCAGACACATGGAGACGCTCACGGGGCATACACCCCACACCACGCATATGGCAGAACATCAAGCAATACTTTGACAACACAGATGACACAGTCACCCTTGCCTTCCACAATGACGACTTAGTCGGCTTCTTCAACAGTGTTCCTCAGGACCAGGTGTGTGCAGCGGTTGCACAGCTACTCGTCGAGCACCAACGAGACAGGCCCAGTTCCGTGTACTCAGTGGAAACACAGGCAACTGCCCACCACAATCGGGTGTTTGCAGGCAAGCAATCCTACGGACGCACACCGACCACGCGCATCATCCACGTGGAGGACATCATGAGCATTGTCAAGTCCAGCTTCCAAGGCATGTATGTTCAAGTGGGGACCCTCATCATGCGCCAAGTCCATGGACACCCTAAACCCTAAACCCTAAACCCTAAACTCTCTCTTCAATGAATATTTAAACCTTAATGGGTCTGTGGCTCTATCTTGCCGCCCCCCCAAACCCAGCCTTATCTCAAAATGGCCATTCCCTTCAGGCCCCTCCTGTCCAAGCCAAAGAGGTCACCTTCCAAGGCTTCTCTGTCCTTTGGGGAAGGAAAGGTCTTAGGAATTGCTTTGGCTCTGTCCCAAACATTGCCGATTTGA
The DNA here is from genome assembly GCA_963377175.1 of Effrenium voratum. Classification (NCBI taxonomy): domain Eukaryota; class Dinophyceae; order Suessiales; family Symbiodiniaceae; genus Effrenium; species Effrenium voratum. Next base: position 152,857 of record CAUJNA010003742.1, on the reverse strand, counting down.
GTCACGTACAGCAATTGGCTCCCAGCTCAGCCCGGTACTTAGCCACATATGCGTAGCAAGGCACGAAGTCATGTGGCAGCGCATCTATGGACAATGGTACACCAGTCACAACGTCTTCTTGGAGCGATATGTGGACAACCGGTTTGTCATCTTCCCTTCTCCATCCTCAGGTCACCCGGCGCCCCCACTGGAGGCACTGCTCCAGGCTGACTTCTACGGTGCCCCCATCGTGCTGGAACAAGTGGGGTCTTCAGAGTTCCTCTCGGCTTCGTCATCAATGTCGGCGACCGGTCTATTTACTACAAAACCCCTACAAAAATCTGGCAGATAAGAGGACCACGCACTGCTGGAAGCCTCTCCATCCTCCTCTCAGGAGCTAGGTCACGGTCAGCCCTTGCCACCAAGTACGCGCATCCGGCCAGAGCAGTACAGATGGCACTGGATCAGCTTCGCAGCATCTATTTGTCCGCAGGCTACAAGTCAGCTGACCTGCAACACCTGTTTCACCTACCGGCGACTCCAACACGAAAGAATTCTCAAGCGCCTGCCTTTTGGTTCTTTATTTTCATGTGTCCGCGTTTGTTTTTCTTGTTTTTCTTGTTTCTTGATGTCCGTGTTGACCCTGGTGCTCATACACTGGTTCAAACAGTGCTGCACTTCCTGCGGACCTCCGCGAGCTGTCGCCATGCTCGGCCGCATGATAGCGCTTCATCACCGCATGACTCAGAACGCTGGTGACATGATGCAGCTCATTCAGGAGACCTTGAACCAAGCTGACGAGGCACGCAGTCGCCGGCACCATGACGGGCAAGGTCGCTGGCAACAACAATATGTCCACGGCCGGTCGCTGGCCGAGCCATCACGGCTACACGCACCTGCTCCTGTTGGAGCCGATGAGGTAAACCCACCTGGGCCGCCGATGTCGAATCCAGTCAACCCAGCATCTCCGACCGACCCTCCACCACATGTCGGATTCCAATCAATTCAGTCACACGCAGACCACAGGCGGAATGTGGCGGTCAACCCCAAGTCGTTGTCCTATTGCATCATCGCGGCGGACACCAACGACCCTACAGATCTGCGTTCGAAGAGCCCCATGGTGCACGATTACGTTGGTCAGCCGGGCTTCAAGAAGGCCAATGTTCCTCGCCCTACCTTTTCTTAGCAGGGGCGCTGGCAGGGCCACAGGGCCATTCCTGCGCAAGAACTTTTGGCTCTAAACCGATGATGCTTGGCGCTGGCGATGCAAATTTCGCTGGCGAGCTGGTGATGACGCTGGTGATGCGCAACCAGTTGCTTGGTGCATCTGGCTTGGCGTGGCGTTTTGTCTGCCTGTCTCGCGCGAAGTGATTGTTCTGCGGTTGTGACTTTATTGCCTTGTTTGGGGTGGTTTTCGGGTGGAAAGTCAGCCCTGGTTGTGGTGTTTGCCTTCACAGGCAATGTGACTCACAGGTAGTGACTTTTCTGTCTCGCGCGGGGGTTGGTTTTCGGGTGGGACGAGTCACTCGGCTTGCGCCAACGGGCGATGTGACGGAAAGTGAGATTGTTTGCCTCGTTTGGGGTGGCTTTTGGTCACTTCCCGAAGTGGTTTCTTCTGTCTGGTTTGGGATGGCTTTTGGGTGGAAAAAAGTCACTTCCCGCAGTGGCTTTTTTTCAAAATCAGTGGCTTTTTTGTCTGGTTTGGGGTGGCTTTCGGGTGGAAAAAAGGTCACTTCCCGAAGTGACTTTTTTGTCTGGTTTGGGGTGGCTTTCGGGTGGGAAAAAGTCACTTCCCGAAGTGGTTTCTTTTGTCTGGTTTGGGATGGCTTTTGGGTGGGAAAAAAAGTCAGTTCCCGAAGTGACTTTTTTGTCTGGTTTGGGGTGGCTTTCGGGTTGAAAAAAGGTCACTTCCCGAAGTGACTTTGTTGTCTGGTTTGGGGTGGCTTTCGGGTGGGAAAAAGTCACTTCCCGAAGTGGTTTCTTTGGTTTGGTTTGGGATGGCTTTTGGGTGGGAAAAAAAGTCAGTTCCCGAAGTGACTTTTTTGTCTTCAAAAAAGGTCACTTCCCGAAGTGACTTTTTGTCTGGTTTGGGGTGGCTTTCGGGTGGAAAAGAGTCACTAGGCCACAGCCGTTGTTTTGGCTCTTGCTGCTTCAAATGCAACATGGGTTTGGGTGGGAAGAACACGGGCTTGTGCGGGAAGTCGCCTTTGGGCGGGGTAGGCCCTGAACCTGAAACCAAAAAAGCCGGTCTGCGGCAGGTCGCCTTTTAGCCCTTTTGGCGCTCGCCCACAAAAAGCAGCCTTCCCGCAACCACGGCAGGTCGCCTTTGCTCCCTGTTTTGCGATGGCAGATGTTCGCGGCAAGTGCTGTGACAGGAGCACAGAGCGCAACTTCCTCTTTGGGACCAGCTCACGCATCGCCAGCGTAATCTGCATCGCCATCGCCAAGCACACTCGCTTTGACAAGCGTCGCCAGCATCATGGGTTTAGAGCCAAAAGCTTCCTGCGCAGGAATGTGGCCCTGTGGCCTTGCCAGCGTTGTTCAACAAGGTTGCAACGAATGTCTTATTGTAAAGGGAACAAGTGCGAAGGGAAACCACCAGTAATCAGGGGCACACGTTTGCGTTGTGTCTGGCCGAGAACGGTCTTAAGCTGCCAGCAGCTTGAAGAGGCTTGACCTGAAGCTGGCGCCCCGAAACTTGAGCGAGGGCTTGGGAACTAACAAAGTGACGTGCTTGTCTTTGCTGTTTTTTGCGTGTGTAGCCATTTGGCTGCAAGCATGCTGGGCTGTTGCAAAGCAGGTTCAGCGTGCGCAGTGCCCAGATGTGGAGCCTGCTTCTTCGATCGGCACCATGACAAGTTGAAGGATGAATTCCCATGGTTGGAACATTCTGCTCAGCCATTTGGTGTTGGTTGCAGCTTGTGTCGGAAAGCAAGTGCGGACCAGGCTCACAAAAAGCTGTCGCGTGGTGCCCTACAGTGGCGCCAGGTGGAGATCATCAGCTATTTGTCCCTGCAACCCCGTCGATTGCGGAAACATGAAGCCTCCTTTGAGCATCAGCAAGCCTCAAGGCCCGGGCTGCCAACCCAAGCCTCTATGTTAGCACCAACAGCTGTGCAATTTCAGGATTTGCTGTCACACGCTCGCAAAGCAACGGTAGGCGCAGATGGCATTCCCAAAGTCGGTGGTCAAAAAAAGTGCCGCAGAATGCTGTGGTGCTTGGCTGAGGCCCGCCGGGAAGAGCACCGAGACATGTTCAGAGCAGGGCCTGGCGTAGATGGAGGCGAATTGGTTCAATCAACTACCTTGTTTTCTGATGCCAGGCGTGGAATTTTGAGCTTGCGTTTTACAACTGCGAATTCAAGGTTGGAGCAGCAGCAAGGGTTCTTTGGAGCAGTCTCGCTGAGCGAGGAATGTAGCTCAGATGCTGTCGGCCTCATGAAAGGCATGATGTTGATTCTGCGGAATTTCTGCACCAGACACAAGCATCCTCCTCACCTTGAAAGACCGCGCCAGGCTGCCATTGACCCTGACCTTTTTGCCAGGGTGGTGGCGTCAATCGAGTGCTTCGTGAGCGACTCCGCGTCTGATGAAATCAGAGCAGGGCACATGTTGGCGCGCCAGTCAACAGTTGACGTGTGTCACCCACACCTTCCATGCTTGAAAGTGGTCACCCGAGACAAGCCTCACGCAGTGCGGCGCAACCTCACCCGAGGATGGAAATCAGACACCTTTCTGGATGAAGTTGCCTCACGCTTTGTTTTTGGCCCATCCAGCCCAACACGGCTGATTCAGAACAGTTTCGTTTTCCGCGCTTGGTT
>CAUJNA010003742.1:135000-143957 GCA_963377175.1 Effrenium voratum | reverse complement strand
AGTTCTAAGCGGCGCTCGCGCCACAAGCATAAACGGCGGGTCGCGGGTTCGATTTCCTCCTGGTCGCGGGGCGGGCGTACGCCAGATGCAACTTGATTTTAAAGCAACTTGCGCAGAGCAACTTGCGCAGAGCAACTTGCGCAGAGCAAGTTGCACAGAGCAACTTGCGCAGACCAACTTGCACCGACCAGTTTGCGCAGAGCGCCTTGCCTAGAGCAACTTGCGCAGAGCAACTTACGCAGAGCAACTTGCGCAGAGCAACTTGCACAGAGCAGCTTGCACAGAGCAACTTGCAGGGAGCGCAATTTGCACAGAGCAACTTGCAGGGACCAACTTGCCGGAGCAACTTGCGCGGAGCAACTAGCGCAGAGCAACTTGCACAGTGCAACTTGCGTAGAGCAACTTGCGCAGACCAACTTGCACCGACCAGTTTGCGCAGAGCACCTTGCCTGGTGCTGTCTCGCGCTTGCTTCACAAATGCTTCGTGGAGGGAAAAAGAACGCATCCTGCAGCGTTAGGCCGACCTCGCTTGCGATGTTATGCTTTCGGGCCAGCCGTGGTCTAGTTTAAAATGTCTAGTATGTTCCTTTGGCCCGCCACTTTTTGTTTCCGCAGGCCTGGCGTGGCGCACACAATAAGCTCACTGTGGACGCAGCCCTAGAGCGCTTCAAGCGAGTGCTGCCAGAACGGTCTGCAGTGGGAGCTTGTCAGCGATGACGGGCGCGAAGGCCACGCCCCGGACGAGGCCGGCGTCCATGAGGGCGGTTCCACAGCCCGAAGGCGCCTCTCTCTTTCGGCTCTTTGTGGATGGGCCAACTTTGTCAAAAAAAGTCTAGCAGGTGAAACCCAGAAATCAGTGCAAATGTTTTGGTCAAACTAGGGTCTTTGCCATTGCTATCTGGGAGAAAACCACAACAAGAGCATTATTGGGGCAAGTGGCCGAAATTTGGCCTAGACAGGGGTTTGCAGCTTCACTCAACCTGGGGAGGGCTGAGGCGAGACTGCTCTGATTGCGCGTTGCTTTGCGCCATAGTCTGAGAAGATTAGCTGGCTAGCTTCTCGCCGGTGTGATGTGTTGCAAGCTTGAGCCAGTGTCCAGGAAATCGTCATTCCGCATTTGCTACCACTCATGCGCGGAAGCTAGAAACAGCTCAATGCATGACTCACATCAGGACAGAGCGGGTTAAGAAAACAGCTTGGGTTACTTGCTCTGACACTCTGGTGGTGTGCGTTTGGCGCTGTCGCTGGGGTTGCTTGAGCGGAGCAGGACGTTCAGCCCCGTTTGGGGAGCGTTGTCGGGACCGCAGTGTTTGTTTGAATCAAAGCTGAGGCGCGAGTGTAACTTGTTTGAAACAAACACCACGAACCCAACCCCCACCAGTTTCAGAGCTGAACGTTCGGCTCTGAATTAGTGAGGCTGCGCTAGCCGCCACGTTGCCCCCAACAATTTGCAAGGGCCACACGTTGCCCCGCAGGCAATTTGGCTCAGTTGTGAACTCAGCTAGTGCCCCTCCAGTCAAGTTACTTCAATCTTCACCACCATGGCCCGCGCTAAGCCTTCTAAGTCTAAGGCTGCTGCAAAGGCGAAGCTGGCGTTGCCAGCCCCAGGAATGTCGAACAGGGACGCGCTCAATGCCGACTTGCAAGGCCGGCTCGCAGCGTGCGACGCAGTCATCAAAGACTTCTTCCCAGACGTTGTGGAGGGGAAGCCCACTGATGCTTCCGGACACGCGGCCTACAACGAACGGGAGGCTGCCAAAATGCTTGGGGCTGGAAAGCCCTATGTTTGCTCCTGCCCGTTGTTCTGGCTGAACCTTTCCTTCGATTTCCAGCCGCACGTTCCGAAGTATCCCAAGCGAGTTGACAACCTCGAGAAGCATTTCTTTGACTCCCCCGCCCACCTTGAGGTTCCAATCCTTGTGTTCGTGAACCCTGGCGAGTTCCCGCACAACCTGAAGGGCTCGCTGAAGGCGTTTGACATGCCCGAAATGCGAGACGCCATGCGGCAGGCTGTTTGCAGAGCGATTGAAGCGGAGAAGGATAAGAAAACCATGAGCGGCTGGCACGACGTCCTTCTGAGCACGGCTTTTCGCTTTGAGGCGGGCTTGGCAACGTCGTTTGACCATTGTGATAAGCGTGTAGCGTTTAGCTTTGCAGTTCCTTTGGTTCCAAACCAAAGCTGGAGAGGTCATGGAGGAGAAAAACCGCATTGAGGCCGCGTTCACAAGCATCGTCCAAAAGCGAGAGGACCTGGTCGTCCGCAAGGAGAATATGTGCGTGGCTTGCCGATAGGCTCATGATTGCTTTTTTGTGCCCTATTTCGCCAAGAAACCCTTTGAACGAGGTTTTTTTGAACTCCTTGTAATTGCTGCAAGGTGACATCCTTGATGCGCATTTATGAGATTGCCGATTTCAAGAAGCAGCTGGAGAAAACCACTGACAAGAAGCACAACAAGTTTGTTGTGAGCGAATACTACAAGAGAGTCAAGTTTGCCCAAAGCAGCGAAGAAGTTAGCACATCCTTCATTGAGATAGCGAACATGCTCTACACAAATGTGCTCAGCTCAGAGCGCATCCAGAAGCTCCTCTTCCAGCTGGACCAACTTCCAGTGTCGCCCTTTGACTTCGTCAGCAAGCTGCGCGAGGTTGCCATTGGCTGCGACAAGAAGGAGCCGGTGATGTACTGGGTGTTCTCGCTCATTGCTGACTGGTGGCTTCAGGTTGACGGGCGTGACTCAATCGGCCTTCGTTCCTTCAAGGACAACGAGAACGAGGCGGGCCTTATCCGCCTTATGATCTTCAAGAAGCAGTTGCGGGACAAGCTGGTGCGCATGATCGAGTCTGACTTTCCGGTTTGGGACAGCAGAGTGAAGAACGACATCAGACGACTGACGGACTCAGTGCAAATCTGCCGCGAGGAGCTAGGCGTCTATGATGAGGACGGCGTTGACCAAAAGGTTTACGCTGAACGAAGCTCGTGGCCAGAGAGCGCGGACCGCTTCTTGATGACGTTCGAGGCCTTGGTCTACGGCTATAAGAGCGACGGCGTGATCAAGAACATGCTGAAGAACCGGCGGGGCGTGGAGGACATTCTGGCACATGGCGACATCAAGCGCCTCTGATCAGTTCGTGCCAGTTTTTGCTTTTTGTTTTCATTTGATTTTCCTACTGAGCTTTCTCAAAGCCATTGCGCAAGTGTGCGTCAGGCACTTCATCGGCAATGCCACGGAGGCGTACAAGAAGGAGACAGCGCCTCCCTCAGAGGTGGATGAGGAGGCCAAGAACGGCGAGGGGGCCGACGCGCCTCCAGTGCTTGTGGAGGAGCTTGCGGTGACGTTCAACTTGTCTGAGGCCGAGCAAGCGCTCAGGGCAGGTGAGGAAAGTTGCAGCCCTGAGGTGGCGAACAAGCTCAAGGCAGGGCTTCGTGTGGCTGAACGGAAAGTTGCAGGGCTTGTCAACTTGGTTGTGGATTCCCCGGACCTCGACAGTTTGGAGGCTCAGCTCAAGAACCTCATGCCCGTGGTTGCTCGAGGAGGTGAGGAAAGTAAGTCATACGTGGCAATCGTCCTGGATGCTAAAGTCTTATGCGAATCTGGCTCCCAGGCCAAGTACAGGCTTCCCCCAACAAGGCCGGGCCAAGTGAAGCGACTGATTGACGCTGTGCTCAGCACCCGGGTTGACGGAGATTTGCACGAGTCTGATGTCTTTATCACTTTGGATGGCGGCAAGGAGAACGAATGGGAGGCGAAGAACATTCTCAAGCATTTGCCGGCCAAGCGCTACAGCACCTTGAAGCACTTTGTCACCTACACGTACGAGAGCGTTGAGAAGCGCACGGAGCGCGCTTCCAAGGGAAACTTGCAGTTGCACGAGGTGGCGACCTTCATCTCGTCTGGCGAAGGGCTGCCTTTCAAGGCGCAGCCCAGGCTTGTCACTGCAGGAAGCACACGCGGCAACGTCATTGGTGCTTTGACAAAGCCGTCCTTGACAGAGAGTGCTGAGACTTGGATGCTGCCTCACGCAGTGAAAAAGACGTTGTTTGGGGACGAAAATTTGCCCTTGCCTGGCGGCAGCTGCCCAGTCGAGCACGAGGTTGAGAAAGGGGGGGCCAAGAAGGATGAGCTGGTGCCCGCTTTTTTTCACGAGGGGCCAGAGGTCTTGGCCTCGGAGCTGGCGCATTTTGTCCAAGCTTGCGCAGTCATTGACCTCACGCCCGGGAGCGGGCATTGGGCAATGCATTGCCTCCGGCACCGCACGCCGTACGTTGGCGTTTGCCTCTCGCCCACCCACAAGGAGTTGCTTGCGAAGAAGCTGGTTTCAAGGACATTGACGGCAATGGCAAGCGCCTCGGACGAGCAGTTGTACGACCCTGGCTTTGCGAAGGAGGTGAAGAAGGTGGCGAGTCGCAACGACAGCAAGGACGACGAGGTGCCGGAGCCTGAAAGCAAAACAAATCCAAACCCCAAGAAGGGCGCAAAGAAGCGCGCTGCCGGCCCCGTGGTGAAGGAGCCCAAGGCGAAGAAGCTGAAGGGCCAAGGTCAGAGTCAGGATCCTACGCCAGAGCCCTTGGACAATTCGCGGGAAGCCCTTCTCAAGAAGATTGCGGAAGCTGCGAAGGCTGATGAGGGCGAGGAGGGCGAGGAGGGTGCCGAGGACCTTGCAGCCCTCAATGATGACGACGCATGACACCTGAATTCATACCCCTGCAGTTGGCAAAGGTTTGCTTCTCCATAGAAGTTGTCCGAACAGATTTTCACTGATTTAGCACTTAAGTGGTTCAACTGCAGGGCAGACACATCCACTGCAACCCAGGAAGGAATTTTTCTTTCCAGGCTTTCGGCACGTTGCCAGCTCGTGAAAATTTGAAACAGCTCTCACACTTAGCAGCCGAACATTTCTGAGGACCCCTTCTCCTTTGTGGCTTGAATTGAGCTGGCGTTTTCAACGGCTTTTTGTTTGCAGCGGCCGCCTGTTGGGCCTGGCTTTCTTTTAGAATACGACGCATTGCTTGGATGCATGCAGTTGTGCGGAGTAGGTGAAGTCAGACGAGTCTCAGACTCGCGGCCGCGGCAGCTGTAAGCCGTTCAGAGGTGCGTGTCATGCATGTGCGTAGCCCACGTTTTTTGAAGAAAAGCGCGCTCAGACCTGCGATTTGGCCGGCTTCCTTGGAAGTGCTCCGTTGGCAGCCTTTTCAATCCCATTGCTCATCGTTGCATGTTGAAGGACAGCCGCAGCAACAACAGCGGATCATTTTGCAAGAATTCAACTGGTTGCCCCAAACTAGGAATCCATTCTCCTTGGCGGATGCCTTCAATGAAGCGCCCAGCTGCCCAAGAAACTTCAGGAGTCAAGCGAGCGAAGCCCCAGGCTGGCGGGGATGCCCTGCCGCTGCCACCACACCCAGCTCAAACTCAGAAGCCAGGCGCTGCCGTTTCAAAGAAGCATCGAGAGCTGTGGTACGCCTCTGACTGCAGTGGCTTGGACGCAGCTGCCATGGCATTGAAGAAGGTTGCCAACAACTTCAAGCACTGGTTTGCCAGCGAGATTGACGAGAAGTGCCGCGCAGTGCTTCGCGCCTCGCACCCTGACTGTGAGAACATCTTTGTTGACGCAACGCAGCACTCCCTGAAGGAGCTGAAGAAAGTGAGGGACGCCAAGCCGGACGCTGCCTTGGTCTACACATCGGGGTTCCCTTGTCAACCCTTTTCAAAGGAAGGGAGCCAGTGTGGAGGCGAAGATAAGCGTGGGCAGGTCATCTACAGCGAGCTCCTTCTTGTTGAATCCCTTGTCCCAGACCTTGTGGTGTGGGAGAACGTGCCGGACCTGCTCACCAACAGCAAGTTCCGCCCGCTCTTCGACGACATCGTTGGCTTGCTCACCAAGATCAAGAAGGGTGGCTACTACGTGGATTGGAAGGTCTTGGACAGCTACACGCACGGCCAGGTCCCGGCAAGCAGGAAGCGGCTCTACATTGTCGCTGTTCGAAGGGACCGATTGCAGAAGCCATGGTCATGGCCCAAGGCGACGTCCGCTGTGGGCTTGGATTCAGTGCTGGCGAAACGTGACTTGCCAAAGGAGAACCTTGACACGCTCAGCACCACGCACTTGCTGAACTTGAGCCAGGGGATGACGACCCTCCGCAACAACGGTGTGAAGAATATTGCAAGGCAACCCTACGTTTTTGACTTGGCTCCCGGGCAGAACTTTGGCGGCGTGCGGATCTCCTACGACAAGTTCCCAACGATCACAAAATCCCACGCGTCCTCGCTGTGGCTTGTGCACAAGGGCCGCTATGCCACCCCCTGCGAGGTGCTGCGGGCGCAGGGCATTTGCAAGACGGATGTGCGCTGCCCGCAGGAAGTGAGTGGTAAGAAGCTGTCTGAGATGGCTGGCAATAGTTTTACATTGACCGTGTTCAAACGTTTGTTCAAAGCGTTGTTGCCATCGATCGGGGTTCACACATGCTGAGTCTGATTGCATCGGCGCGGAAAAAACACACTCGCGGTGTGTCTTGTAGTGCATTTATATATATATATATATATATATATCTATCTATGTACATATACACACACACACACATATATATATATATATATATTGTGTGTGCAAATTCATGTCAAAATGATTTCTGTTGAGTTTAGCATTTGGCGTTTCATTGGTGTTGTGGAAATGCACAAAACCACGGCAAACGATGGGGGACTCTGAAAAAGACACCCTTGGGCGCAGTTATGTTTTTCTCACGAGCTTTTTGTTTACGTATGGGGTTGCAATTCTCTCTTTAGGAGAATGCTTGCGCCCATTGCAATCGGATAGGGGGCTCCGACACATTTGAAAATGGCACTCGCTTGCACAGGCTACTTTTGCTGGGGGACGCCCGCAAGTTACTCCCGCCTTTTTGTGGACCTTGTTCCCGCGTTGTTCAACAACAAGCTTTAGTGAGTGGTTACCCTTCTTGCTACATTTTGTCTGCGCAGGGTGCCCTTGAACGCTGTTTGGGAACGCTGCTTGGGATGCACGCCTTTTTCGTGGCTCCGTCACAACGTGGCAAACGAACTGCGCATGCTGGGTCGAGTGAGTGCGAATGTCAGAACAGCAAAGCCAACTACCACCAAGACGCCGCGCAGCAGCGCGGGTTGCGAGGCGCACGCGCGAGAAATGTGCACATAGCCGTTTCTTGGGCGTTGCTTGGGCTAAGGGAAGCTGGAGGAATTTTCTACTCTTGGCAGGCGCTCTACCCCAGCCCGAACGATACCTGCGAAATACAAAAATACGGCCAGACCGCCCATTCACCCAGACCTCACGCTACCGCATTTTATTGTCCTCACCCCCCCCTCCCCCCCTATCCTTCCTTCCTGCTTTCCTGCTCCTGCCTTCCTGCCTTCCTGCCTTCTGCTTTCCTGCCTTCCTGCCTTTTCTTTCCTGCCTTCCTGCCTTCCTTCCTGCCTTCCTGCCTTCCTGCCTTCCTGCCTTCCTGCCTTCCTGCCTTCCTGCCTTCCTGCATTCCTGCCTTCCTGCCTTCCTGCCTTCCTGCCTTCCTGCCTTCCTGCCTTCCTGCCTTCCTGCATTCCTGCCTTCCTGCCTTCCTGCCTTCCTGCCTTCCTACCTTCCTGCCTTCCTGCCTTCCTGCCTCCTGCCTTCCTGCCTTCCTGCCTTCCTGCCTTCCTGCCTTCCTGCCTTCCTGCCTTCCTGCCTTCCTGCCTTCCTTCCTTCCTTCCTTCCTTCCTTCCTTCCTTCCTTCCTTCCTTCCTTCCTGCCTTCCTGCCTTCCTGCCTTCCTGCCTTCTGCCTTCCTGCCTTCCTGCCTTCCTTCCTGCCTTCCTTCTGACTTCCTTCTTCTCTTCCCTGGCTCTTTTTCTTCGCTCCTCTTCTTCTTTTTGAGGTTCTTGTAGAGTGAGAAGTCTCAGAAAACACAAAATGCTGGAAAACGATAGGGGGCTCTCAAGCTAAGTAGCGAAATAGCCGCAAGTAAGTAATGTCGAACACGCCTCACATATATATATATATATAGATGTGTGTGTCTGTCACATCGCATATGCATACGTATGCGCACCTCCGGCCAGGAGAAAACGACACAACAAACAAATGAACCAACAACCAGTCGCACCAAAACCAAAGTTATTGCAAAACATTGGATTCTTTTGGTACCCTTTTCTGATTCAAAGCAGGAAGGGGAGTTCTGTCTTCAGGATTTAGCAGAGGACCTTAACAAAGACTGAATTGTTCAATATCAACTGGAATAGTTGTTGTCAGAAAAGTTTTCAAGAACGAATCTTGCTGAGAGCACGTTTGCGGCCGTTTTCAGCCGCTCTGTGTCAAATCAAGCAAGTGAAGGCCATCTTGGCCGCTTCAGCTGTAGAGCGCTTTCAGCGTTCTTTTCAACTGGCCATTTCTGTTCAGCACCTGGCCCGACTGTTCTTGGTCCATTTGCCCATATTTGTCAAACGTTTTTTTGTGTTTGATCCGGGCAAAAACCATGGCTGCGTCTGAGGGCACACCGCTTGTTTTGAGATCGTTTATCATGCGGTGCCTTCCACTGTGAGACCTCACGCGCGTTGGGTTCAGCATCTGTGCTTTGGGCGGGGAGAAATTCTTTCTGGCTTTGATGATGGCGTGGCACACAATGTCTTTTGTCACGTGTCCTTTTCCAGTTCTGTTAGGGAACAAGAAGCCGTTTCCCGAAGGCCATTTCCATGTGTCCTTGAAGCTCTCCGCTCGGCGAGCCCCGCATTTCCTTGTTCGCCGGCACGATTTGCCTTTGGATCGTAGGCGGCGTAGGGCTGGAAGTACAGCAGTCAAGAGCATCTTCCTGACCTGCGCCGTTGCAGGTTCAGCTTGTTGGTTGAGCTGTTACTACTCACCCCAACAGTAGGTTGCTTCCTTGCTACCTGGTTGCAGGTAGTTGTCTAATGTTGACCCCTTAGAATGACAATCCACCTCGCAATACCTCCTTCCGCAGAC
>CAUJNA010003742.1:127500-130000 GCA_963377175.1 Effrenium voratum | reverse complement strand
TTTTAAATCCACACCTCAGGAGCGGTACCCTGATATGATGCCCCAATCACTAACTGGCACTCCTTTTGGAAGACCATTGCAGTTGTGGTTTTGCTGAGTTTCGATATTGTTGAGTGGTTGGGCGCGACCCCAGAAAGAACCATGTTGGCACATGCCCCTTCATACCATCAGCCGCGATTAAGCCTACGCAATTTCGACCGTTGCCCTCAGCACATTTCGAATTAAGCCATGGATTTATTTGCTCTAGGCCTCATTGAACCTTCCAATGGAGGGGTGAGTTTCAGGGACCTCTATTGGAGGGGCTTTTGAAGAAAGCCCCTTTTCCAGGATTGTTGTTGGGTCTGGGGACCTCAAGGTGTCTTTCAGGTGGAATAGACCTCCCTCACCCGGCACGACTGTCAAGTGAGCCGAAAAACTATGCCTGCATATGCCTGCACAACTTACGCAAAAGTGAGGGGTCATGACCTCTCCCTAGTTTTGAGTGTCTTGCACACTTGGTCGGTTTCTCTGGACAACAACATCGCTTGTATTTGAGTTTACCGATGGAGTTTGGGCCCCAAAATCACTTGTTTTGAGACCCCTAAAGCAAATCGGGGTGTGGTAAGGACCCCCGGGTTCTGCTACCAAGCCCCAGGACCCTTAGGGTTTGACCTTTTTGTCGAATGAGGGAAATATGCGTCCGCAACTTGGCGAAGATGCTGAAGCGCTGCTGGGAGGACGGAAGCCGTGGCCTTTGGAAAGACCGTTGGTGGGACGCCAATGGCCTGGTCAGGCCCATTCGGTCAGGCCCGTTTTTGGAAACACATGACTTTTCCATTATGAACCTACAAAAGATGATCGACCTCTTGCTCGAGCGATGGGGTGCCAGTCCCTCTTGCTTGGCAGCCACGGGTCGAGTGAAACAGTCGGGAGCTCTCCGCTCAGTTTTCAATTTGGTGTGTTTTCTTGAGGGTACCCGGTTTGAATGGAAACTGGAAGCGCCCTGACATATCTTTGCATGCGTTTGTTGAGGGTATCCTTTTAAGTTGGTTCGCAGAGAAGCAAGCACATTTTAGCAGTTCCTTGACGCAAACTTGTTTCAACTGGGCAGGAGCTTGAGGCAGCTCAACATCAGCGCGACCAGGACTGGCCAACGTGACAACCCCAGATTCGTAGATAAAGCCTACACAGTGCAGGACTCTTATGATTACATGCTAGGTGTTTTGCATGTTTCACCAACAATTCCTGTGCGAGTCAACCACTAGTCAAGGCTTGGATCATGTATTTGGGCATTCAGAAGTCTAAGCTCTGAGATTTAGCATATGATTGATCCAAGATCAAACATATCCATTGGATCTAGAGCCTACAACTACTTAAGCTAAATCCTGGATTTAGGATCCTGGGATTTTAGACATCTAAATTCTCTGTTTAGAATTGGATCTAAGATCCGGAATCCAATACGTATGTCCAAAGTGTGGAAACTGAGCTTCCTGTTGGTGGATGGGTCATACCCAGGTTTGGATCAGCAAACGGCGTGCTGGACATGGTGGCTGATTGGGGGAAGCCGGCCCCTTCGGTTGCCACCTGCTATGAGCTTGTGGCGGGCAAACCCAAGGGATTTGCTACCATCCCAACAGAGCACCCAAGCCCTCTCCCGGTCCCATTTCTTGCTGGTGCGGTTGATTACGCAGATATTTTTTTTCCGGTTGATGCAGCAGTCCCTTCCTTCCCTGTTTTGGACCTCCAAAAATTTCAGCGAATCATTGGACACACCAGAGAATCGATCAACAGTTGAGGGGGGGGCCCTGCCCACGAGGGGGATGTCTTGTTTGGTGCCTATTTGTGACGCCCCCTTGAAATCTGGGGTCTCCTCCAAGATTATGTTGTGTTTCATGGGCCAAACATGAGGCAGAATCTGCACATCTACCAAAGCCGGCGGAGCCCAAGGCAAGGCCCAAGCAGTCAGCGTGTGAGTGCCGCGCTGCGCGGCCCGCGGCGTGCGCCATCCTGAGAGCCAAGGTTCGCCCGAGGCTTGCCTCGTATTATGCTAGCAGCAGAACACCCGCGTCTTCCAGCACATGCCAACGAACCACATTGAACAGCGTTGAACAAAGAGCGAGTTGTTTGATGTCGACTTCGCGGAACTCCGAGCGAATTGGACATTGCAAAAACACTGCGATGAAAGTCTGCAGGGTGATCACTGTTGAAGATTGGGAAACAGTGCGCGCCACTGTGCCAATGGACCCGTCTCCCAGACCGCTCCGAGACCGCTCCAAACCCGCGTCTATTCCGTCTACGCCCAGTTCTCGCAATGTGAAGGCTTTTTCATGGCCTCGTTTGGCGTGCAAAGATTTTCAGAGAAACACAAGTTCCACGGAGGTTCCTTCCCGTTGCGCCAAGAACTTCCCCCCGGCTTTCCGATGCTTACTCTCGCAGGAGAAGAAGAAGAACTTCCAAGCGGGGAGCTGGACTCAGCGAAGGTCTCGCGCTACTTCGGACCGAAAAGCCCGGGGGACAAATC
>CAUJNA010003742.1:72500-122500 GCA_963377175.1 Effrenium voratum | reverse complement strand
CTAAGTTCGAAGATTTTAAGATCTCGAGATTCTAAGATTGATTGTTAGATTTTAATTTAAGATTTTAAGAATCTAAGACTTTAGGATTTTGAGATTTCAATCCAGGCCATTTTCCATCCATTTTCCATCCACTTTAAGATTTTAAGATTTTCAGGTTGCACGTTTTCGGCAAAGTTGGCCCGACTTAGGGGACAACATCCCCAGCATCCCCCGAGACTTTAGGATGTTTTTATATTTTCAGATTTTAAGCTTTAGGATTTTGAGATTTCAATCCAGGCCATTTTCCATCCATTTTCCATCCACTTTAAGATTTTAAGATTTTCAGGTTGCACGTTTTCGGCAAAGTTGGCCCGACTTAGGGGACAACATCCCCAGCATCCCCCGAGACTTTAGGATGTTTTTATATTTTCAGATTTTAAGATTCTAAGTTCGAAGATTTTAAGATCTCGAGATTCTAAGATTGATTGTTAGATTTTAATTTAAGATTTTAAGAATCTAAGACTTTAGGATTTTGAGATTTCAATCCAGGCCATTTTCCATCCATTTTCCATCCACTTTAAGATTTTAAGATTTTCAGGTTGCACGTTTTCGGCAAAGTTAGGGCACAACATCCCCAGCATCCCCCGCATCACCGGCATCATCCGCATCAATGTCCGCCAAGGATGCGGATGATGCAGGTGATGCCGGGGATGTTGTCCACTATGGGCACCCCCAGAAAACACTCGTTTTTTGACTCCGCCTGAACAAATCCGCAAATCCTTCGCCCCTTAGCAGGCTTGGCGCAGCGCAAAAGTTCTGCTCATGTTCTGCTCATGGTCGGCGCATGGTCGGCGGCATGGGGCGCGCGGCCTTATACCTGAAGGTAAGCCCTGCGGGCTTTGGCCTGCGGCCCGATCACGTCCGGTGGCCGGATTTACACGCTGACGCGACACAGCCGGCCACCGGGCACCTTGCCCTGCTTGTTCTGTCACTTCCCTTTCCTGTAAGTCCGATTAGTAGATGTTAAGATTTTCAGATTCTAAAAACTTTGAGCTTCTAAGGGTCTCAGATTTGAAGACTGTCGGAATTTAAGGTTTCAATGGTTTAAGAATTAAGGTTTTAAGATTCAAAATATTTAAAGTTTGTGAAGGTTATAACAGCCAGGCCATTGCCCAGCCATTTTCCATCTATTATCAGATTTCGAAGGCTTTAAGATTTTATTTTTCGGAGATTTTCAGATTGGAGACTTTCGGAATTTAAGATTTTAAGATCTCAAGATTTCAAGGCTTCAAAGTTTCAAGATTATGAGTTTAAGGAATTTAAAATATAGCCCGGATTGAAGGAACTTTATTATATTTTACTTGTTTATGAAGTTAAGATTTTCAGATTGCAATAGTTCGAGATTTAAAGAATTTAAGTTTTGAAAGCTTTTCAGATTCTGAGATTTTAAGACTTTGAGAATTAGGAAGTTCATATTTTTAGATTTTAACATCTGAAGATTCAAAGATATTCGGGTTTTAAGAAGTCAAGATTCGAAGACTTTAGGATGTTTATATTTTCAGATTGTAAGATTCGATCTTCTAAGGTTGTAAGTTTAAGATCTTGAGGTTTCAAGATTTCCAAATTTCAAGAGTAAGAGTTTAAGACTGTAGGAATTTCATATTTTAAGAGTTTAAGATCGCAAGATTCTATCACATAAGGGTTTTAAGATTTCAAGATTCGACCACTTTAGGATGTTTTTATATTTTCAGATTTTAAGATTCTAAGTTCGAAGATTTTAAGATCTCGAGATTCTAAGATTGATTGTTAGATTTTAATTTAAGATTTTAAGAATCTAAGACTTTAGGATTTTGAGATTTCAATCCAGGCCATTTTCCATCCATTTTCCATCCACTTTAAGATTTTAAGATTTTCAGGTTGCACGTTTTCGGCAAAGTTGGCCCGACTTAGGGGACAACATCCCCAGCATCCCCCGAGACTTTAGGATGTTTTTATATTTTCAGATTTTAAGCTTTAGGATTTTGAGATTTCAATCCAGGCCATTTTCCATCCATTTTCCATCCACTTTAAGATTTTAAGATTTTAAGATCTCGAGATTCTAAGATTGACTGTTAGATTTTAATTTAAGATTTTAAGAATCTAAGACTTTAGGATTTTGAGATTTCAATCCAGGCCATTTTCCATCCATTTTCCATCCACTTTAAGATTTTAAGGGACAACATCCCCAGCATCCCCCGCATCACCGGCATCATCCGCATCAATGTCCGCCAAGGATGCGGATGATGCAGGTGATGCCGGGGATGTTGTCCACTATGGGCACCCCCCCAAAAAACACTCGTTTTTTGACTCCGCGGGGAGATGTTCAAAAAGCCGCCAAAAAATGCCTGAACAAATCCGCAAATCCTTCGCCTCTTATAAGGGTGGGCCCAGCTTGGCGCAGCGCAAAAGTTCGGCACGTGGTCGGCGGCATGGGGCGGACGGCCTTATACCTGAAGGTAGGCCCTGCGGGCCTAGGCCTTCGGCGATGTGCCACCAACCCCTCCCGGGAAGAAAAGGGGCCGAACGGGCGGGCCCGCACTCGTTTGCGCACAGCGAGCACCAACCAAAGGAGTGCGCCGGCAGCAGAAAGGAAGAAAAAAGGCCGGACGGGTGGGCCGTGACAGAGCTTCAGCGCTGAAAACTGTGCCCTGCAGGTGCTTCAGCGCTTTTCCAGGCCGCACTCGTTTGAGCACCAACCAAAGGAGTGCGCCAGACGGGCTGGCCATGACAGAGCTTCAGCGCTGAAAGCTGTGCCCGGCAGGTAGTGGAGCACTCTCGGCCTCCTCAGCTCAGGGGCAGTTGGTGTAGTGGCATCACACCCGCTCAGCATGCGAGAGGGGCCGCGTTCAATCCCCGGCCTGTCCATGCCCATGCGCGCCTGCGTCTGTCACAGTTTGCCTATCCCTGGTCTTTCTCCCTTTGGGATTGCTGTGCGTCTTGCCAAGGGCGGCTGCTCACTTTTGAATCCTATATAGAAAGTAGAAAGCTATCGGTCCCCAGGGCGCAGCCAGCAAGAACAGCTTCGCGTCCAGCGCGCTTGGAGGCCGCACTCGCTTCGCCGCAGCGAGCGCGAACCAAAGGAGTGCGCCGGCAGCCTGCTCCGCCGCGGCCGGGTGCCTAACGTCGCGTTTGAGTCCAATATGCAGTAAGGCTATCGGTCCAGAGGGAGCGGCCAGCCACAAAAGCTTCGCTTCCCACGCTTTTCCAGGCCGCACTCGTTTGTCCACAGCGAGCACCAACCAAAGGAGCGCGCCGGCAGCAGAAAGGAAAAGGAATGAAGCCAAAGGAGTGCGCCGGCAGCAGAAAGGAAGAAAAGAGGCCGAACGGGCGGCCACAGCGAGCACCAACCAAAAGAGTGCGCCGGCAGCAGAAAGGAAGAAACACGGCCGGACGGGCGGGCCGTGACAGAGCTTCAGCGCTGAAAACTGTGCCCTGCAGGTGCTTGAGCGCTTTTCCAGGCCGCACTCGTTTGCCCACAACGAGCACCAACCAAAGGAGCGCGCCGGCAGCAGATAGGAAGAAAACAGGCCGAACGGGCTGGCCGTGACAGAGCTTCAGCGCTGAAAGCTGTGCCCAGCAGGTAGTTGAGCACTCTCGGCCTCCTCAGCTCAGGGGCAGTTGGTGTAGTGGCATCACACCCGCTCAGCATGCGAGAGGCCGGGTTCAATCCCCGGCCTGTCCATGCCCATGTGCGGTCTTTCTCCCTTTGGGTTTGCTGTGCGTCTTGCCAAGGGCGGCTGTTTCGGCGCGGCCGGATGCCGAACGTCACTTTTGAATCCTATACAGTTTGCCTATCCCTGGTCTTTCTCCCTTTGGGTTTGCTGTGCGTCTTGCCAAGGGCGGCTGCTCCGCCGCGGCCGGGTGCCGAACGTCACTTTTGAATCCTATATAGAAAGTAGAAAGCTATCGGTCCCCAGGGCGCAACCAGCAGGAACAGCTTCGCGTCCAGCGCTCTTGGAGGCCGCACTCGCTTCGCCGCAGCGAGCACGAACCAAAGGAGTGCGCCGGCAGCCTGCTCCGCCGCGGCCGGGTGCCTAACGTCGCGTTTGAGACAAAAGCTTCGCTTCCCGCGCTTTTCCAGGCCGCACTCGTTTGTCCACAGCGAGCACCAACCAAAGGAGTGCGCCGGCAGCAGAAAGGAAAAGGAAAGAAAAGAAACGAAGAAGAACAAGAAAAAAGGGAAAGAAAGAAGGCTGGTAAGGTACAGGGCTGAACGGGCGAGGGCGAAAGGGAAGGGAGAAGGCTGCCACAGTCACGCTCCAACGCTAAACGAACACTCTCCCAGCGCCTTCCCCTTGCAGGCAGGGGTGTCGGCGGATTTCTGGATCCCATAGGCAACTGAGAATTTGGGCAAAACCGAAGGTGACTCTATCATGGAGAAGGTTAAGACGCAGGCGGTCGACCAGCCTGATACCGCTTCTCGGCTGCTCCGTTCAGCGGATTGCGGGCCTTTGAGCATTTATCATGGTTTGGCGGATCTGAGATTCGGACTCCACCAAACATGCAAATAGCTAGCCAAACACAACCGGCTCCAACTACTGTTCTACCACACGGGTCACTGGTTACAACTAGGTGTCTTGCGTGAACGCTTTCCTTCATGAACAAAGCTGGGCAAATAAAGACCTCACCGGAATCGTTTTCTCTCATGACGGGCTCGTTCTCGATTGGTTTGCGTACTCAACCAGTTGCTGAAGTTTCATGGAATATTCATCAACACATTTCCAGTTGATATAGCGATAGATGTCCTTTTAAGCCAACAGGGAGCGTAATTAGCATTGTGAATCAAATGGAAGTACTTAAGCTTCAGGCTTGTGAATGATGCAGCAACCCGGAAAACATCCAGATCTTCAGTGGGTGAGAGCCCTTTCTCCCATGGCTGGTTGGGAATAGAAGTCCCAAATGGCTAAGTCAAAAAGCGGAATACCCAAAATGGCACCTTGGCATATTTGAACACAGGCTACTAGATTTGTTACTTTTGAGCCACATCATTGCTCTTAGTTAAGACAGCGGAACCTCCCCCTTTGGATGTTAGGCTCACAGTCTCAAGGCCCGACGTGACATGTTGCAAAAGAGGCACCCTGCTTTGATATTCGGCCCTAGCAACTGACTGTAAGCCACTTGGTTGCAGGCTTTGTGGCACACGTGGCGAAAACCCACTCAAGTATGGTCTTCAACCCTTTTGCTTTCTGAAAAGGGAATTGCTGTCACCTTAAGCTTGTAAAACAGATTGGCCACGCATCCAACAGGACAACCGCTAAAGAAGCCCACCTTGCTCTTCAATTGCCCCGGTCCAGCCCCACATGCGAGAAAAACAACAACTAACCTTTTTACGGGGGGTGGGTGCAACGCCGCCTTGCTATGCAGAATGTAAGGCCTTACTAGGGAAAACCCGTCGTGGCTTGTCCCTTTAGGGGGCCTTGTTTGTAGTTTGTAAATTGAGTGGTGAGCTGTCTTCATAAGTGGGTTGGACATTCAACGGGTCGTTGTTTGGAAATTGGGTGCGTGTCAAAATCGGGGACCCCGGAAATGGTGACTTTCCTTTTGGTAAGCCAACCTAAAAATGCTCAAGAACACACGCCGACACAGACGCCGACACCGACACAGACACGCGCACATACACAGAGAGACTATACACAGAGACACTCACGAACACACACAGACAGACACATACAAGAAAAGAGCGAGACACAGAGAGAGAGAGAGAGACAGAGAGACAGCCACAGCCAGACAGACACAGACACAGACACAAGCAACCAAACAATCAAACAAACAAATAAGCAAACAGAGCATCAACCAAGCAAACTAACAAGCAAAACAATCAAACAAGCAAACAAGCAAGCAAGCCAACCAACAAACAAACAAGCAAACAAGCAAACATACATACAAACACAAACAACCACACCACACGCACACACACACACACACATTTGCTACATCCGCCCCGTGCTGGTTGCTCAAGTCCCCTTTCTTCACACAATTTAGAGGGTTGGACACTGGGGATCTGTTGTGTTTTAGTTAGGTTTGGACCCTCCCTCCATATTGCATTCTAACTTGTAAGCTGATGTCGGTTGCGTGTCAAGACTATTACCAAGCGCCCACTCTGTGTTGGCAGGCTTTCCACGTCCAAGCTGACCAATTTAGGCACTTTCCTCCTAAGGCAGGAGATAAAACTCCGAAGAGCATGGCCGCGGACGAGTCGCCAAAGAAGAAGCCTGGGCCATAGTACTAGTCCCACAAACAGGAGAGCCCTTGTATTTTTCTTGGGTGGTTGAATATTCCCTTATAGCTGGTGACCTTAGCCCTTAGAGGCTTAGACCTCTTGGAGAAACCGAAAGCAAAAGGTCGGACCTCGTCGGGGAAGAGCAACCCAGAATTGTTGGGGCCATGTTCAAAAGGGACTGGCAAAGACCCCTGATTAAAGGGAGCCTACAAGGTCCCACGCAGCCGGTTTGGCACTTCAGGTTCCATGTACAAAACAAAGCACCCCAAACATGGCTTCGGCTTTCCTTTTGCATCCCTTTAAAGCACACCCAAAAGGGTACCTTTAAAGTAAGCGCACACCCTTGTTACCATGGTAGGCCAGTCAAAGTAAATTGTGGCTACCAATAGTCCTATAGTGGCTTGCCTGGAAGCAGTGGGCTTGGGTGATTCTCCGGCTGACCTTTCACCTTTCGCGGGATGGGCATCCCTTTTTGCAATTAGACCAATTCGTGGTTTGCGAGCCTTTTTCAAGCCACGTTTTGGTCGAGTGGGGCTTCGCCGCCCCAAAATGAAGCCAGGCTCTGGGTTTGGAGAGCTTGCCGCCAACTCCTTTGGAGGTCTGGGAGCTTTGTCTTGTAAGACAATCCAAACCAAAAGCTTCAGCCGGTGGGATCCCTCAGGAAGGCCAACCACTCTCCGGCAAGAGGTCTTTCGGGGTTCTCTTGGGTCCCATAAAATGGCAGTGAATGTCAACCTTTGGAACCCTGGTGGGTTCCAACCACAAAAGTCCAGTTCTGTTGCCACGCAACCAAGCAACTGAGCTGTCGGGATATCTCTTCCCCTGTGATACACGCATCAACGAATGTTATTCCCGAGCCTAAATCTCCCAATGCGAGATCAGAGTCAGCAAACACCCGGCAAATTCCTTCCGCCCCAATTCCAGTCGTACTAGGGACACTTAAATCAATACTCAACCAAAGCTTAACCAATACAAAACCACTACTAGGCCAATACTAACCTAACGTAAAACCAGCACACACTTGATAAGTGATAGATCTGTAGTTTAAGTTCCCTACTCGTTGAAATGTCCAACATCAACATTGTTTGGGCCCGAGTTTTGAGGACTGACCCCTTCACCAAGGCTGCCGAAATGTTCAATCTTGTTCTGCCAGGCGGATGAGTTTATTGGCGAAGTTATTCTTGGGGAAAGCGATTTGCTGTTCCTCTCACCATTGTTGACCTTGAGCTTGGCGGATTTCTGTTTACCACTTCCCAGGCCCTGACATCTGAATTTCCGTTTGCCAAACATGATATTTGATTCGGCAAGGCTGGATGTAGGGGCCCGCTTACCAACGAGCAAACGAGCAAAATGGAGGTTTCCAATCAGCAGGCAGTGCTGCATACCATGGCTTGCTCACGAAGAGGCGAACCGCCTTGTTCTGCTCGCTTTCTGGGGGGCCGTGTTTCGCAACCAGTGCACGTGGCTGACAGCGACTTGGCCTGCTACCTGCAAACGAAAAACGATTCGGAGTCGTCTTCTGACCCTTGAAACAGAAGGGTCAACAAAGCAGAGTTCGTCATGTGACTAGTCTGCGAGGGTTTTGGAGACTCCATAAAATCCAAAAGCTTACTGAACAAAATGACGCAGGGCAGCATGGTCGCGCACAATGAAAACTTGGGTAAGTTAAGGCTTGTGGACAGTCCCAAGCATGACTAGGCACGGATATCCGCCCTGATTCTTTGCTTTTTGGTAGACTGCTGACTCAGTTGGTTTCTCAAAATGAGGGACTGGTTGATGTTCGTGGTCTCTGGACCCCTGGATTTGCCATTTTTGGTCCCTATGCGATTTTGGGTTCCGACGGTTTCGGACCTGCGCCTAGGGCCACCCTCTTCGCGTCCATGTTCAACAAGGCGAGAACCTGCTGATCTGGATTTGACAAATTACCCTTTTTGTTTGTGGTTTTAAAGGAAAATCAAAGGCCACCACAGATTTTGTGGTAACGGGTTTCGAAAGTAAACACTCAGTTTTTCTTGTTGTAGATCGCGAAGCCAGAAGGAAACCAGACTTTTTGTAACGGGAAAAGGGGATTGGGTCCCACACCGTTCCCTCATTTTGAAACACACTCATCATTAGGGCACGGCTAAAAACCAGAAACACAAGCAACAACCACATCAAAAAACCTACGTTGGCAAACATCCGTGTCCGAAACCGTCCGAAAAGAACCCCAACCACTTTTCAGAGCTTCAGGCATCTGATGCCGGCGGACCGATTTGCGAACGTTGCAATGTTCTGTACGTGCGCATGGGTTGTTAAAAAATAGCGTCCCCAGTTGTTGGTATCCCACTAATCCATCGGCGGCATGGGTGGCGCCGTTTCACTCCCTTTAAGGGAACCGGCCATCAGCTTTGACCCGACATCAAAGCCAAGCCAAGATGTTTGCCTGGCTGGAGCCCTTAGATCCTGTGTTATGTTTGTTTTTCCAGCAGACTTGAAACTGTTGGCCGGTTTCTTCATCAGTCAAGCCTAGTCCATTCCAGGCAGACCACTAAAGCAGGTAACCAATTGGATTTTCTCTCTAGCTTTTGAAAAGGGGTTGAATGGCAAACAAGTTTGAACTGTAAAAAGTTGAGAAGGTGTTTGGGGTGTCATTCTATGGGTAGCCCTTACTCCAAATGCCCGTTTGTGTTGTGCTGGCTTGTGGAAACCTGGTTTCCCTCGCGTACTCTGCCATTTCATTTGTATCACGCTCCTCTTGGGGACCCCCAAATCCCCGCCCCCCAGCAACTGGTTTTTGTTGGGGCGGTCCAACATAAAGCAAAACGGGTGGTGTGTGTTGGGGCTGGTGTGCTCGGGGTGGCAGTTTTATGTTTGCAGCGCTGAGTTCAACTACCCCATCGCTAGGCGAAGAAAGCTGGCACCAAGGATGGCCCCCCAATGCCCGCGCCTCGAGCGCCGAAAGCCGGGGCAAAATTGCCAGTGAAGCGGCCGCAGACCTCCAGTGCTTTTTTGGTTGGAGTCTTTCTGGATTGCTTTTAGAATGTTTGTCTAGTCATTAAAGGTGAGTAAGAACTCAGCCCTGACGACGTAACTAGAGTCTTCAAGACCCTTAGACAATGTGGTCATTTTTCCAAAATTTGGGTGTCATGAAGCCATGCACGACCGCATACTTAGGGGTCATGGAGACTCCAGGTACTTCTCTGGGTTTAACAGTTCCTAGGGAGTATGACCATTTGCAGAGTTTCAGCCGATGCGCATAATCAACAAACAAGTGTGTGTGTGAGTTGTTTTTTTTTGTTCGAGGCTACCCAGTTTTCCGTGTTGTTGTTTTTTGGGGCGGAAACCACAAGGTCCAAGAAAAGAGGAGCCACCCACATTGCCTTGTCTTCTTTGGGTTCCTTTTTTGGTTTCCTTTTCCGGTAGCCCTCCAAGCCACCCGGGATTATTCGGTTGCTGCTGTTGGGCTGTAAACCGACCCTGCTGTCGCTGTTGGGAAACCAACGCTTACAGTGGCCCAACCAACAAGAAACACAAAAGGAACGTGCTTATGCAACAGTGGTCCAACCATGTATAAACAGAGAACTGGCCCAACGCTTGGGGGGGATTTAGTGAGTCTCACAAAGGCAGATCGATAAAACCTGGGTAAAAGGTGTTTGGCATTCTTCACAAGCAAGTAGCCATATTGGCTCATATATCTTTGTTTTCATTATTGCTTTTCACTTTTAATCAGTCTTTTGTTCCAGTATCTTAACCAACTGCGTTATCGAGATTTCTCTTGAGCACACCTCCAAGCAAGCACCAAGACAATGTGTGAAAAGGAGATAAACTCATGCATATGAAACAGAGAAGACCGTGAGTCACAAAACTGGGTTTGTTTCTCAAGCTCTATCACTCCGTTCTTCCGTTTGGAGTCGAGTTCCTGTCACCATGAAAGACTCGCGATGGAACAGCCAATGTTTTCCTCCCCTTCTTCGCTCTGTTGGAGAGTTGATTCGTCGGAGACGATAGCCGTAAAATTATGATGTTCGAAAGGAAAGGAAAAGATGAACTGGTATCCCAGTCGTTGGAAAAGGATCCACGTGCCTTCTGTTCTTTCCCGAGCCTCTCCAGCGAGAATGGCCTTTGAGTTGCAAGGAAAGTGACCATGAAATCTAGCCCCAGCAGCGGTAAGACTACTGAAAAGACGAGTATCCGGGTCGGGCGTCATCAGTCCTTAGGTTTCTAGCATGTGACGTCTCATTTCCACACCCTCACACCCAACCATTCTATTGCTGAGATCAGGAAACATGACCCTCTCTTCATCCGCTCACCCAACCGCTGCCTTCGCTTGCGGTAACTTGTCAATGGTGAGCACACGTGATGAAAAGAGACATTCCTTCCCCCATCTAACCTTCATTTGTAGACGATAGGATAACCAATAATCTCATTTACTAGTATTTATTAGCATTTTGTTGGCTTTCCAATCCTCTCCCTCTCATCACCCGCTATTTGCTTTCATAATCTCATTTGCAAGCTGATGATGGTTATTCCTCTGTCCCACATCTCGTGGAATAACTTTAGGTCGTGGAACACGGAGCGAGATGAATGGCTGGTCTTTGCCGATCGGATCCACTGGGGTCTGGTGTCCCAAACCGCCATGGCCCTAGCGCCGCGTTGCCAAGCGCGGCCTGAAGACCTGGGAACTAACGTCACGCGGATGGGCTGGGCCAACAAAGCTTGGTATTTGACAGAAAGCAAGTCTTTGACTCACGGCGCGGTTGACCGGTGACAAAGACAATTATCAAGCCGTTACCCTTGTAGAGTAACGGGGCCGATTTGCTTTCTGAAGCGCCACGCGGCCCAGGGCTCACGAGAAAACCTCCACCTCGGTGACCGCTGCCATGTCCATGGGTGGGCGCGGGGCCCCGGGACCCGGTTTGGATTTCCGGTTTGGACCCATCCCTAGGTTTTTGGGAGCCCTCATGCAGCAGCCGTGTTTGTCTTTGATGCTCTCCGAGATTTTGCCGAACCCAGTTTGCAAGGATATGGCAGCGGCCAAGACAATGCCCGCCGCAACAAACAAAAACAAATACTGCCAAGTATGGAACTGCCAGGGATCAGAGTGCAACCAGTGTGAAACCGCGTGGGATGTTGTTGGTAGTGAACGCTTCGCTGTCACAAGCAGAGCCTTCGCCCGTGAGTATCCACAGTGGTCTAATAAGGAACCCTTGGCGCAGCCTGAATTTCAAGTTCTATAGATGTTTACACGCCAAGTGTGCTTCTTTGGTGGAGTTGGAAAAAGCCGCACAAGCACTTGAACTTGACAGCAGTTCTATTGATATTGAAGGTTCTAAAGGTATGTGTATCCCTGGAAAATGCGGCCCGGAAGCGGAAGGCTGAAAGATGACTCTCTTCCTTCTGGTTTTCCTTTGAAGCCAAGCTGTGAAGGGTACCCTCAATGCATCACAGCCTTGTTTGTGCTGGGCCCCGAAGGTTGTGGGTTTCCGTCTTTTGAGGGGCGCCGTTTGTAAATGTAAACCGAGGGGAATTTGGGGCGCTCCCCGCATTTTGGCGCGTACACGACGATTGTTAAGTGGCCTTTGCAATTTTGGCTCAAGTTTGCTCACTTGCACCTAGTGTAGGATTGAAAACGCCAGGAGCTTTGTTGAAGAATCACAAGGCTCAGCATGAGCCGACCGAGGGAATCAAGTTTGCCTCGCGTTTTTACTCCAAGGGGGGAAATCAGAAGCATCCAGCCATCTTGAGACGCCTCCTTTGCTGGGTTAACGTTTGGCGACATCTTACCTTGTAGCCCTTGAAATCTTACATGTTCCCTTGTAGCCCTTGACTGAGATGATGAATGCCGGAAGGAATGAAATCCTGTGTTTGAGCGTTGACGAAATTTGGGCGGAACGCCCATTTGGACCCTTCGCTGTCAAGAAAAGGTAGCCCTGGATGGAGTTTGCTTTTTCCTTGGGGTTAGGGGGTATGTGTTTCAGGGAGCCTTAGACGTCCAATTGCGGATGAAAAAAACATGCCCTTGGCCCTTTTTAAGGCCGTTTGAAATAGCTGTGTGTGTGTGTGTGTCTTACCTCGAAAAACATGCTGGTTTCCCTTCGACATTCCTTTTGCAGAAGCCCAACAAGTGTTGTTTTGTCTGCCAACCCCCGCGAGGGGGTCGTTGTTTTTTCCACCTTGTCAGGATCATACATTTTCAGGTTTGGGGCGGGTGGCCCATTTGCAACACGTAGGGCACGCACCGCATTCGGGCGGCCGTTGGGCAACCAGTTTCCAGGGAGGGGCTTGCAGCCTGCTCGGTTTGTGTCCAAGGAGCGAGGCGAATAAAGAAGAGAAGATCATGAAGAAGTACTTGAAAGAAGCGGTCAAGGAGGCTGGTCCTGGGCGTGACCTCAGCCCTTAGACCTTGGAAACAAAGTGCTATGTCGTCAAGCCTGCAAGGGAGTAGACCTTTTGCTCAAAAAAGGAACCGGATAAACAGGAGATCAACCCAAACGGGGTCCAACTCTTTTTCTACTAGTGTCACTGTTTGCAACAGGGTGTTTGGAACCGAGGGCTAAAATGAGCTTTCTAACGCCCATTCTGCCGAAAAACCTGCACAGCCCACGCGGGTTTTGCCCGCGGAGAGTCGTTCAGCAGATTCTTCTGCAGAAGCTCCGCGCACGGCTTTTGGAGAGCGTCTTCAACCTGTCCAGTTTTCAAGTTAGGACAGTTAGAAGCAAATTGCGGCATTGTGCCAAGGAAGCCGGAGCCACCAACACATGACAGGTTTTTTTGCAGAAGCTTCGCGGAAGCCCCGCGGCAGAGCCAATCGTCCTCTCGCACTGCATCTGCTTCCAGGGAAGATGAGGTTTGTCGCTAGAGGCAAAGGCGTTCCAGGTGTTCAAAGCTCTGCATCTTGCGCGTCGCGCTTGACAAACGCAACCCACTCGCGCACAATTCGACCCATCACTGAATGCACGTATGCCACGCGGAAGCCATCGTAAGTCAAAGCTTAGAAACTCATTCGTGACGCTTCAGCACGCGGAGGCATTTGGAAGTTGAGACTGCTCGCACCCCCCGCCCACTTGGGAGCTCGCAAGGTTTTGCGGATTATACAATGTCCAAGGAAATGGAGATGATTTAGACAACAACTCAGAACAGCCCGTACAAAACAAAAGGATATTTTTCCGCTCTCAAATGTCACACAATGACAATTTTGCCGCGAGGAGACAGTAGTCTTCCGAAACCCGTTTGCCTGCTTGCATTCCGAGAGTGCTTTGCGACCGCGCATGTGGAGTGTTCTTTCTTGAGGCCCTTGCTTTTTTGTGTGGCAATTCTATCCAACCTGGTTCCATGATTGTTACCATGATATGTCTATATATATATATATATGTATACACATCATATATCTGTATATGCACGTCGCACGGCCCGGTATCCAGGACTTTTTGAACCTAGGTTGCTTCATGATGTTGGAATTTCTACAGGAAATTGGCTGAACACCCGCCACAAAAAGTAATTTTCTTTAGACTTGCCCGTGCCTGGTTTCTTAGATGTATTGGTTACTTATAGCAGTCACTGCAAATCTTGGCGTTCCCCCCTTGCCACTTGCAAGGCTCCTGACAAGGGCACCCAACCACAGGACCGGCGCTTTGGCGCCTTCCTCAACTTTTGTGTCGACGAAGGCGCTCGAAGCCTACGGCCTTTGTTCCGCAGCCGAGGCCCCTTCGGCCTGCATGACCCCCTACGGCTGGGTGATCGCAGGTGTATTTGTGAATCCGATCCATGGCCCCTGAGCGGGTCAACAGGCCCGCGCAATAGACGCCCAGAGGCCTGGAAAGAAAGAACGAGCGAACAAACGAAAGAGCATACAAATATAAATTAATAAAGACATGATGAAAGAGAAACATGAATGAATAGATACAGTTGTTAGTAGCCGCACATAGAATCCTAATTGCCACCCACCCATTTTGGAAGTCTCCAAACGTGCTAACCCCTGGTTGGGTCTACCTGATTCTTTACAATCGATTCGCCAGTTGGAAGTGCTGGAGCAGCTGTGCCAAGAGATCATGGACTGCTTGGACCACGATGGGGTCGGTGGGCCCAGATTCGAGCAAAGTCAAGGTCTTGGGGCCCTTGCCAGTGGTCAGGCCTTTTTTTGTCACTCCCGCCTTGAGGTACCTTGAAGTATGGACCCCACCCTTTGGAAGCTTACCAGTGATCAACTTGATGACTTCGTGGACTATCCTGTTTGGGAAAACCATTCTGGTGGCCACCAAAAAGTGAGGACGTTTTGGGCCAATCCACGCACGAGAAGTGTAGCTGGTGACCAGTTGGATTGTGTTGTTGTTGTTTTTGAAATGGGCGCTTGTGTCCAGCTTGCTATTTGCAGCGGCTGAATCCATATGACCCACTTTCATGTCTTTTAAAGAAAGGCACAAGTTATCTGTTTCTTCCAGTCGAACTGGGAGTGACTGTCAAGCCAGGGGCGCTTTTGGAAAGGCGGCGAGGCGGCACCAGAGTGAGAAAAGAGGGATGATATATTCATGGCAACCCAAATGTGTAAAGCGTCTTGAAGACTTTACACTTGTAGCATGTTCATCCATTTTTGAAAGGTATCGAAGTCATGGCTGGGCAGTCTTGTTTCAACAAGCAAACCATGATCCTTTTAAAAGGAAACCCAGATGACCATTATTAGACAATGGTGGTTTGAACACGTTCAGATGGGCCAACCCTGTTCTGAAGACTCCAGGCACGTTTGGACAGCTCCTTGTGGCGGAAAGTTGGGGCATGGGTTATCTGTAGAGTGATACTTTTGTTCATAGAGATGGGAATCCCATTTTGGCATCCGGCTTACTTCCAACCAATGGTCCCTGAGAAACACACGTCGACTGCTCTTAGGATGGCCAACTCGAGGTGGAGGCCCTCGCTGCGAAACCGCGACGTCGCAACGTGTTTTTTTTGAGTCTGGCCCAGGATGGGTCGTCAAAAAGTCGCATGCATATGGACCAAACATCTTGTTTGGCACAAACAAGGGGTTTGTAGAAGATAAAGGAGCCACACAACTTGTCCAACAAGTGGTGGCGGTTTAAATGTATGTGTTGTTCACATCGGGTTCATGAAGGTAAGGGAGGGGTTAAGTGCCAAACAGACAACAGAGCAAGCTGGACGGAAATGTTCAAAGTGTCATGGCGGCTTTGTTTTGAACAGACTCATGCCTTGGGTTTCGACGTTCGATCAAACAAAGATCCGAACCTTGTCTAAAAACACAAACCCTGGCCCAGAAGTGTTATTTTTATACAATGTTGTTTGGATTTCTGGGCAAATGATGTCCGTATGTTTCTCTTTAGAGCAGATTCATGGGATTTCCATGTCCATTGAAAGCCGATTTCCCGACATGCAATGAGTTGGACATATTCAAGGGATCCCTGCCGCGAGGCATGAGCTCAGAAACCATCAGGTATCCAAAACCCTAGGCCGCCTCGCGTGCAACTGAGGTTGCCACCGGGATCTTCTGAGTAAGTCAAGGGAAAGGGGATCTTCCAATGAATCAAGTGGCTGAAAATCAACAACTTCGCTAGAGGTCTCATTCTCCAAGAACATCAATCTTATTTGGACATCGACCACGGGATGTTAATCAATCCAGGCATTGGCGGTAACTACAAACACCCTCGTTTGCCGGACTAAAACGGGTTGTCAAACGTGGCCTGGTTTATTTTGTCGGGAAAGGGAAGCCAACGTAACATGACCTCAACCAGAAGTTGAGCTTGTGTCCTTTTTTGAAAGGTTCCCACGTGCTGCCGTCTGTTTTGTTTCTTGCAACACCACCCAATGAAACGGGGGGGGGTCGCGGCAATTTGTTTGGACACCCCATTTGCACCCTGAAGCCACCTGCTGGGCAAAGGATATGTTGATGCGGGTTTCGAATCAGGCCCAGTTTGCGTCAAGGTTCCCACCTTATCTGCTGTTTCCTTTGCCTCGGGCCTCAGATTGAAGCAGCCTGACCGTCTTGCCTCGTCACATCAGGGAAATGAAGGCCCCGCCCCTGACAGCCTTTAGCTGCAAAGGTGCCAACTGAATGTCAAACTTACTTGCCCAAACGTCAAGCAACCAGACCTACAAGACGTTCATTTGTGCGTGCTGGTTTTCGGAATTTCCGCGTCCTCCATGCTACAAAGTTGCGCCTGGTTTGGTGGGCCCCCAATAAGTGTTTCATGGGTACAAAAGAATGGGCTACCCACGTTGAGCTGCTGCGCTTCCTTTTTGGTTCCCTAGCTGGGTCCCCAACTCTGAGGGTTTGTGGCGTTAAAGTCACAAGTTGGGATGCCTTCGAACTTGTGCCTTTGGCCCCTGTCCCTTGTGCCCAGAAATGGCTTTGTGAAGATGCAATTCAACCAAACAGTCGCGAACCTTAGGGTTTGTTTTGCTCTGACACGCAGGGGCCCACCGATCCTGCTCAAAACAGGCCACAAGTTGTCCATTTGGCTTTCAAGGTCGCAAACTTGGGCCCCGCCGCGCGTTCAAAGCACGGTTTTGGTTTCGCGCTCCTGGTTTTTCTGGCTTTCGGCGCGTTTGGCCAGGAAGTTCTTCACCTGGCGAAGATTATGGACGAGGGTAAAGAGACCAACCCCAAGTTGAAGGCGGGCGCAGTTCGCTTGAGGTGGGCGGGCTGGCTGGTTGGGTGACTCAAGGGTCCAATGAGATTAGTTGGTGGGTAGGTAGGTTGGTTGGTCGGTTTGATGTTCTCCTGGATGGATTTACCACCTGTTTCTCGCCAGTTTTAAGGGGAATTGCTTTGGGGTTGTTGTTTTGAGCAGAAGAACTCGTTGGCCTCCTGTTTGGATATAAGGAAACCACAAGAAATCAGCCCTCTCAGGGAGTGCGACTTGGGAAAGCCCATGTCCTTTTTTTAGGGTATGGATTTGTTTAGCTGCGTGGCGTCCCCCGCACAGCCCTTGAAAAAGCAGGATGCATCCTAAGTTAGAAACCGTGCCCCTGGGGAGGGGTAAGGGGAGGGGTAATAGGTAAAGACGGTAAAGAGGTAAGAAGCATTTCTTATGTCCAGCACGCCGTCTGTTATCGGCGGATAAACAAATATATATATATATATACACCGGAAGTCCTGTCCTTAATCCTGCAGACTTACTCCTTTTGTCCCTGTACGTGGCATTGTTTGAGGTATTCCCTCCTTTGGCTGCTTGCCGCTGGAAGAGCCCCACCTTTGCAATGGCGACCGCTCGACCCTCTAATGTTCCTTCAGACAGCAGGAACACTGAGATTCGCGGAATCAGACTTTCTCTCACAGAGAAAACAAGCTGCCTTTGAGTCGGTCCCGGTGGACCCAAGGTGAAGCTTCCGAAGTGAATGGGGTACTACGGTTATTTACGGGAAGGGAAACTTTCGGAGAAGATGTCTTTTCTAGAGCTGGGTGTATATGATACAGACCCGGATGACAGGAATTAGCTCGGTCGTAAAATCCTGGAATCATGGTTCAAATCCCTGGAGTCTCCTCAAAGGCTCGAAGAAATGGCATGGTCAGAAAGACCCTCCTACTGTGGATGGACGAAATCCTGCACCACCTAAGAAACCCCTGGAATGATTATTCCCCTGTAAATACAAGCAAACAATGGGTTCCCATGGTTTGACAGTGGTGCTGGATTTCATCCATCCACAGTATGTACTCCCCAGACGAATTCCGAATTTGTACAGGACATCTCTTTCTCGGAGCCTTTGTTGTGCCATCAGAACAACCACCGCTTCCAAGACCTCCAGTGTCTGGCCGAGCCAATTTGGGAAGCTGGTTTTAACATGAGTGTGGTTCCTTTTTAGGAGACCCACGAAATGGACTTCGGATTTCCTGACTTCCCGTTTAACTGAACCAAAGGGTTGCCGAGCGGTTTGGTTTGAGCCCTTTACGATAAGCAACCCGTGACTTCCTCTTTGCCGATATGGGTCCGGCAATCAACAATATGAAGCCCAAAATGGGTTACCCTGGTAAATGGCTGCGGGTCAAAAAGGGGTACCCAGAATGGGTTGCCCTGGAAAGGACTAACACCTCCGGTCCAATCCCCGGTGGTTCAATTTTGACCCAATAAACAATGGCCATGGGTCAAAAGCCCGTACCCCCAGTGAACATCCCAATTCCCACCAAAATAGACTAAAATGGTTGGTGCACCTACTTCAAAATGGTACCATTGGTTTTGACCCAATACCC
The DNA here is from genome assembly GCA_963377175.1 of Effrenium voratum. Lineage (NCBI taxonomy): Eukaryota > Dinophyceae > Suessiales > Symbiodiniaceae > Effrenium > Effrenium voratum. The sequence continues at coordinate 104,090 of CAUJNA010003742.1, read as the reverse complement.
AAATGGGCAAGACGAAAACTGGCGGTCCTCAATTTGGAGGAGTTCTGCGCCTTCCTCAATGCGCACCCCAAGTACCGGGAGGTGGAACACTTGCCGGGACCTGAGAGAATTGTTTTGGCGCTTCTCACAATGAAACGCGGTATTTTTTGTAAACCTTAGCCTTGGTCGGTAGTTGGATTTGGATTTGGATTTGAACCCCTGACCGCCAATCCAAACCAAATCACCAATCCAACAAACCGATGAGTGGGCAGCTGAGTATATTAAGGAAAGCAAAATGATTATATATTGGAAGCCAAAAGGTCTCATTTGACCCCGAAAGGACGCGTGCACTAACCGGGTATGTGCCAGTGTCAAACAGGGGGGGCCGGACACATGCTCAAAATAGCACACACCCAAATTCCACGGCACATGTTGCTCACTCTTCAAAGTAAAGCAAGTTCTACACTAATTATTGTAATTTCACAATCCGAATGGGGTAATCCATCAGAAACGGACAATCATGGGTGAGCTCGGTGAAACCCCTAGGCGAGCTCGCAATAAGCTTCAGCCTTTCGATCGGGATCCGTGGTTTGCGGGGAAGAAATGATCACGTGCCTTAGTCTCCCTTGCCCAAAGAACCTGGGAACCTTGGGACGATTTCAAAAAGTGGTTGCCAAAAAGAGGTGACTTCGGCTCAATGTGGAGTCGGTGATTTTAAGCAAACGGCGAAATCATGGAGTGGGGGCAATTGGAAACCAAATGGAAACCACCCTTGTGAGGGTCCCGGAAAACAAATAGGAGCAACATCACGAGCAAACCAAATCTGTTCAAGGAGCCTCTGGCTCAAAATGGTCCCGTAAATGGTGGCTGTCCTTTTGGTGTCCCTACCAACCAAAAGGACGTCTGTCAGTCCGGAAAGTTAGTTTTCCTTTGGCTTCCGTTTTATATCTTTGGAATTCTGCTGCAGGATTCCAGGAGGGCCTGACACGCTGAAACGAAGGTTGCAACTGTTCCCTCCCAGGAAAACTCCCTCCAGGAGAATTCAATTGGTGTGTGGTGGGTGTGCGTGTGTTTTGCGATTCAGTAGCTTTTTTGGGTTGTTCGTAAGGAGAAACCAACAGGAAACCAACAGGAAACCACTCATTTTCAAATTGGGTTCCCCCGGTTTTGATACATCCCCATATTACAATTGCGGTGTCGGCCATTGCAAGTCAGGGAGGTACAGTCGACACCCTTAGCGTTCAATCCCCAACTACCTCTATCGCTGCTTGACCTGCGTCAGAAGTTATTTTCTTTCAAAAGCAAATGTCGACATAGGAAATATGGATGATGGAGTTATCAAAGATGGGCTAGTTCCTGGACTCCCATCTTCTCTCTCTCTCTCTCTCTCTCTTTTAGCTGTGTCTTGTCGTCTCCTTTCGTTCGCGGGCATCGCAAGCAGGGAAAAAGGAAGAAGAGACCAGCCTTAATCCTCTCTCATCTCGCCGTCTCCTTTCAACAGGAGCAGAGAAGAGATGGCGGATGCAGATAAATTTCTATCGCTCGCTTTGTCTGGAGTTCAGTCCCAGCACGAGATTCTTGAGATTGCGTCCTTGTCAGTCATGAACTTCCTGATTCATACTCCGGTCAATATGACTTTTCTGTACCTAACACAGCATGGGAAGAGAGCGATGACAAGAGATGGATTCCTTGGTTGGCGTATCTCTTGATTAACACCTTCGCCCATCATTTAGAAGCCAACATTGACAAATAATTGTATTCATCTTTTTTTTGATCTTTTTTTTCTCCCCCTTTATTTGGAGGTAAAGACGATGAATAGAGAAGATAGGTGCAACCAACTTGGTATGTAGAAAAGAACCATAGTTATAAGGGCTAAGTTAGCCATACGATTGCCATGTTTTCCGGAATATTATCTTAGTGGCAACTGAGTCGGTACGAACCCAGACCTAAGCAAGTGCGACCGCTCTGTTTATTCCTCGCATGGTCATGGTAGACCACTTTCATACATGGTTTTCATTGTACCTCATTTGGGAACTCACAAAACAACTGTGCATGTTTGGCCAATGTCTGAAGCATGATCCCCATCTGAGCACATTTGAGGTTTGATTTTGTCTCATGTCGATCCTTTTGGCCAGTTGGGCGGACCTCAGCGAGGGCTTTGAGCTTTCAAAGGAGGAGCTTCCTCACCGGTGGCCTGGGTTGGTAGCATCTGCGAGTTCTTTGCTTGGCTTAAATGTTGAACAATACTAATATATTTGAATCCTAGGGTTGGGCTTGAAGGTTGATTGTTGGATGGTACCATTTTCAGAGGGAAACCAAAAGGAAGACCACCATTTTGGGCTCCACAAACTATGACATATGCCCATTTGAAGGGTGTCACTGCCTTCCTTTCGACCCCCAAGTTTTGGATGTTTGCCGTGGTTCGACTTCCTGCAATCAGTTGGAGCACTTTTTGCCGAATCTCTTGGAGGCACACCGCGGAATCCACGGTGCCCTTAGAGTTACATTTGAAGAACATCATGGTCAATTGGGAAACTGGGCAGCCTGGATGTGTACATTTCTTTTGTTGGTGCCCACCCATTTAGAAAACGGGCCAATCAAGAGTAGGATTCCGTTGCCCCTTGTCCTCCTTTGTCTGCCAATGTTGAACGGAGTTTCATTTTTGGGCAATGTTCTTTGAAGGGACATGTTCATTCAGCCCCGTTCCTCGGAAAAATCCCCAGAACATCAGAAGTACATCCTAAAATGAGACTTGAAACGAGATGGTTCTAGTGATTTTGGTGTTTCAGAAGCTTGGGATTTAGCGTAAAAGTGGCCCAGTGTTGGTTGGTCGTCGATGTGAGGAGGAGCATCTAGCAAGTTTGTTTTGTACTCACATAGTCACACATATTCAATCCTGTTTGGTGTTGAGCATTGCCCACAACAAAACTAGAGTGTCCAGAGAGACAGCAAGCGCTCCAAAGGCACACTAACCAAGCACAGGACACCCACACACACACACAGCCCTTTGTTTGCCAGGACCCGCTCCCCCAAGACAGCCCCCCGGGCTGCGGGTGTTCAATTGCCATATCAAGCAACTTCTTCATCAGACTTATTGTGAGTCTCGTTTGTGGCTTGGCAACTTGCTTGGCAATTGGTCTCTGTTGCAATTTCTTTGGCAACCGATTTGATGGCGCCTTGGCTTGCCGATTTGGCCTTCGACACGAATCAGGCATGTTCTCGGTAAAGGAAACACACATAATGACTCAGCTGGAAGCTTCTGTTCATTTTGGCCAACCTTTAAGTTTAAACCATCGTTTAAACAATCTCCTGTTGGCAACTGGTTTCCCCTGCTAAGGGGAGCCAGTGGTTGCTCGATTAAACATCTTCTTTGAAAGGGAAACTGCCAGGATAGTGTTTAAACACTAGTATGTTGAGTATACTTAAACAACACATTGAATCGCACCCTGCTCTGCCGGCCTATTTGAGCAAGTACGGCTGCGGGTTTTAGTTGAACCGAACCAACCTAATTTAGGGGCCATGTTCGAAGCACGCACCTCGCCGATTCGCGCGAAGCGCTCGAAGCTGTGAGGAGTTCGTGAGAGACTCCAAGCTTCTGCTGTCGCGCTTCAACAATCAGCAGAAGACCGCTGGGGAGCTGGGCGGTACACCCCTGGGATTCATGGAACTCTCACTGGGCAAAATGCGACGGAGGGATCATTGCCTGGGCCCACACCGGACCCGTTCTCAGTGTCTGGGTACGAATTATGTGTTCAACAAGTTTGGACAAGGCTGATGTGTGAGTACCCTAATTCGAGATGAAGCGGCAGTTTTCTTCATGGTTTCAAAGGGCATCGTTTCCCGACTGGATTCACAAACCCACGGATCAATCAGGATGATGCGCTCGGTGGCGGAGGAGCCGATGGACCTCCACGCCAGGTGCGCGATCGCCGGGCCACAGTCAGAAACACGGGTGGAAATGTTCCATTAAGGTTGTCCTTCAACCTGTTCCTAAGAATTTCCCTTCCTGCAAGGGCCTCAATACGTGGAACATATTTGTGGAGGATCTGTGGAGTACCTTAAAACCGGAAGTGGTGATCATAAGACCATGTCAATGTGCTTAATTGTCTCGCTCCTTCATTAGGGAATCAAGATCTGGAGGGGAGGCTTCCGGTTTTTTCCCAGTTGCCGGGTGATCCATTTTGGACTGCCTGATAGCAAAAGCTGGGTTGCCCTTGCAAAATGTGTCAGGCGTCTTTTTCCTGTAGCAAAACTGGTCAGAACTTCAACAACATGGCTTGCAGCTTGTTTGCAACAAATTATTCTGACAATAGAGGCAGGTTTGCAAATTTGGACCCACAGAAGACGGTGTTTGCATAGCACAAAACACTCTAAACAAAGCCAGTGTGTCTTTTGCCCGAAAGAACACGGACACCACATACGTATCATACATATGTACGTACGTACATGCATGCATGCACACTGTATGCATACATGCATACATGCTATGGAAACAAACACTGTGCATACCTACCTATTTGCCTACATGCATACATATCCACATACCTACTTACATGCCTACTTACATACATACCTACATACACCCCTACATACATACCCACATACCCACATACCTACATACCTATGTAATATATATATATATATATATCTGTATACATACGTACGTACGTACATACATACATACATACCATGAATGCATTGTACCTATGTACAATATGTACAACACATTCAACTAGAGACAAGGTTTCAAGGCCAAGTCTTTCGGTAGAGCACTCCATGCTGGGGCAACTTTGTTTTGTTTCTGGTGTTCAGCTCGTTCTGGTGTAGGACGACGCTTCGAGCTATGCCAATACTGTTTCTAAATCATAGGACAAGGAGATTCGATCAGGTATTGCGTCAGGCGTATTCACAGGAATCCAGATAGTGAGGGGCGACTGTCGCAGTTCTGACAGGGGTCCCGTTTGCGGTTTACCAACAGGGAGAATGGGTTCAGATTGGGCAACTCTCCTGAAACGCCCAGAAAGGTCCCAACATCGAATTTGGATTTGGATTCCGCCAAGTAGCTGCATGTTGCTGGGTTCAAGAGGTTTGAGCTGAACAAGCCTCAACGTGCAACAACTTACCTCCTGAAGGATGGCTAGGGCTATTGCATCCTCGAAATCGTCTTCGAATCCAGCCGAGACCTCCAGTGCTGCCCGCTATTCTTGTTCGGAGGCGGTGTCTTCTTCAAGGCAACTGCCAGCAAATAAAGGTGCCTGCTAGTCCCATGGAAATCCGGCGGAGGTCTGGCGACCTCAATCAGGCCACTACTGCGAAGGAACGGCTTGTGTCTAGTCAAACCGGACATGTGTGTACAATGCACGGTCTGTGCCTATATGCATAACAAACATATGCCTCTGTGCAAATGTATAATGCATGTCTATATATATATGGCTCGCTCACCGATCCCAGAGTGAATCGATCGAACTCCCGTGAAGGTTCTGTGGGGCTTCACGGATTTCTGATTTGGGAATCCCGTGATTGACACCAATGGTGGGTGCAAACATGACACGCTTCCACAGGTCCATCCCCAGAACCTCGCGCACATTGACACATGAAGGAACCCCCCTTTTGGTTGGTTTCAAGAGGAAGCCCAAAAAAACAGCATCCATCCTTGTAGTTAAAACTACAAGCCCTTTTGGTTGGTTTCAAGAGGAAGCCCAAGAAAAACAACATCCATCCTTGTAGTTAAAACTACAAGCCCATAGTGTGTGTGTGTGTGTGCGTTTTTCAGGGGACCCCTTCCCCCACAAACAGACAGAGAAGGAAGACGGTTTTCCTTCTTTGGTGTTGCCTCAAGGCCAACCAAAAAAGAGTTCCTTACACAACAATACCCTCTGCTACGGCCTACGGCCAGGTCTGAGGCCATCTTCTCCAAGTTGGACGCCGGGCCACCCAATCGGAGCGGTGAGGCGGACGGCGGTCGCTCAGCGAATATTGTTTGAAGGCATACCAGAGGATTACCACACATATTGCGGGGTTCCCTCCAAAAAGGACAGACCCAATTGGGCTTCAACAACTCTGTGTTTTTGATTGTGTGCTTGTGATTCTGTCTTTGCGATTTGGTGTTTGTGATCGTGTTTGGGTTTGTGTGAGTAGTTGAGGGTACCCGTTTGGGGTGATTTCAGACGGAACTCAACAGGACACTATACCACGCAAGGAGCAACCCCATGAACATCGATACTGTGGTCTTGTTTTTCTTGAATTCTTGCTTTTTAGGTTCATTTGAATCTTGACCATGTTCACCATATGTTTGTCGGGTAGGCAATAGCTGAGATTGCTAAGGATTTCGACTGAATCAAGGCGAAGGCCCTTGCAGACGCGAGGGCCGCTGCAGACGAGAGGGCCCGTCAGGCTGAAGTTCAGGTCGCTCACGGGCAGGAGGTGCTCCAGAATATCGTGGATGGTGGCGGCAGGTTTATCGAGTCCTGGCCCACGGCTAAGCGATGGCAGCGTTTGGGCGAGGACGCCAGCAGAAACGACCAGGTGCTCTTGGGTGCCCCGGAGCAAAATATGGTGCCCCTGACTTTTCCTCTCCCAATCGAAATATGGTTTTCTTTTTTCCTACGCAACGCACACGAAAAAGAGAGAAACGCGGAAGCAAAGAAGCGAGTAACAAATCACACACCAAGAAGGGTCAAGTTTCGTAGAAGAATGCTAGCCAGGCATGTGTCTAAGTTGTTGCTTTTTGCTGCTGCACCCCGCGAGCCTACGGGACTTGTTGCCCTCATTTCCAGCTGGCCTGTTGTTAGACCATGTGTCATTTTCCCGGGTGCCATCCTTTGCGCGATCTGAGTGGCCCAAAATGACTAGGCCCAGACTTTGTTCGCCTCCTCTTCTCAACACCCGTAACTTGGGAGCAGTGACGCCTGGGCTCCCGGGGTAAAACAAGGTTATGAGTTATGACGTTTCACTTGCCCCCAGGGTCTGGAATTATAAGTTTTTTGGAGGACGATTTTAGTGGTAAACACACAGTTCAGACTTTTGGGGGCAATTTACTCAGAAAGTGTGATGTCGGTCCTCCGCTTGGGATATATTTGTTCAGCCGTTTTTGTTGTTTTTTTGTATTTCAGATGATGACATTCCCCGTTTTTGGGTCCCAATTCAGTGTCATCCTCTAAATCATCCCTTTGGCGTTCCAGACTAACGGGCAACTGGGAAGAGGTTCAAGTATCCATTGGTTTGCCCAAATTACACAAGCTTTCCCGGTAAGAGTGCAGATTTAGGGGGAGACATGAGTGCTTCCTGAGTTGGGGGTCTGAAATTAGGGACGCTTTCAGGCTGGCATTTTCAATCACGGAGCTTTGTTCTGAATTGTTGTGCAACGATAATTGCAAAATGCTCCCCCTGGTTGCAGATTCCTAAGCAACCCAGCTTCTCTTGGAACGCCCACCTGCGCCGCGGGTAAGGAATTCTTACTTGCGTTTGCTGGGGGATGCTGGGGGTGCCAGGCATGGTAGTTGAGTGTTTGGCTTTTGAACCTTTTGCTAGGCATTGAAGCCTTTCGGGCAAATTAGAACAGGGTTGATTCCCTTCATACAGCGACTATAGAATATAATATACATATATTTAGTATATACAAATAACTATGTATAAATAAATACATATATGCACAGTATTGTAGGTGTTAGTGGCCCCATTTTCCGCGTCCAGCGCCCAACGGCTTCCATGTCCAAAACCCCAAGTGCTGTCCGACAGTCGGTGGGGGTTGCTGGAGGAGACCTTTCGCTGAAAAGGTGATTGTGGAAACATGTGTGAGGGATATTTTCTGTGATAAAGGAACCTCCTTACTTTGGTGTCACAGCAGCAGTTGTTTCCCATGGAAAAAAACTTAGGTGCAAATGAGCGGGGGCATCTCCCTCTTTGAGCTTATCCCCATGGCTGGCGACACGATCGAGGACACCGCAGCTTCACAGCCCGGACTCTTTCGAGACCACCGCATCAGAGAATCCGAGACCCAAATGGGCAGGGCTGAATACTGGGTTCAAGTGTTGTATCAATGGTTATGGATGACAAGGCTTAGTTCTGTTACAACTTATATACCATGTCTGGAACCCCCAAGTACCTAGCTTCGCGAAAATGCGACTAAACGCAAAGTCACGGAAAACATATTGGGAGGTAGGGTTGCTGTTTTCAGCTGGTTACTTGTGGATGTGTTTTGTGCTGTTACGTTGGTGTCCGGTCTTCCAAAACAACCATGGGGTCTTCCAAGGCTTGAGGAATCCAGTTGGTGTCAAGCCACTTTTTCCATGGGAACGTGGTTAGCCCATAGCCTTTACATTACCAAGTGACAAGCCAAGACTGATCCTGTACTGGCCAACACGAGGCCGTCCAAACCAAAGACCAAGTTTCCGGCATCAGGCGACATACAAGTCAACCTGCCTGCGAGCACAATCGAGCACAATCTTGCCATATTAGAGGGCCAACGCGGGCCATCTACGATGCCAAACAAGTTGCCAACTAATTTACACCGTGTTTTGCAGGACTGCATGCCTGTGTCATTGCTCGACTCATGAATTTGACAGTTTCCGCTTGTTTGCACTGGTGGAAACCCAGTTGTGCTTTTTGACACTGAGGTCTCAGAAGCAAGTAGTTTCCAGCACGCAATTTATTGCCAAGAGCGACTTCGATGACTTTGAATCATGACCCGCTTCGAATGCCATGATGTTCCAATTCCAACATCATGCTCTTCTCAATCGACTGTCCAGCGGATCCCTTACACTCTCCAGAGCATTCATGCCCCTTTAAACTATGTCACAGCGACGGACCAGGTCTTCCGAGACTCAGTCCGGTTTTGGGAACCTGACACAGGTCTTGCCATTTTGTACCCTCGGACTATCCGTGTCCTGGTTGACGATTGGCAGTGTTCTGGACGACGGACTGTTTTGATCAAGAACTATCGACTTGGTCGGAACTCGGGTTTCTTGGGATTCCGAACTTCCAGTGCCCTTCAAGTGCCAAAATCCAAGGTGCCCATTGTTTCCCACGATACATCACGACTCCAAAAGAATGGGGTAAAACAAATCGTGTCCCTCGCGTACATGGATTTGCGGCAGGAAGCGGACTCAAACCTGGTGAAGTTCCGAATCCCTCTGACCTTCATCAAGGACCTGGCATTTGCCTCGCCGTTGATATGCGGTCGACTTATCCTCCATTCTCATACGACATTTTGGGTTGTTTACCCTTGTTGGCCTTTTGGTTGGAATCGATCTTTCTGATTTGTTCCAGAAGACGGAAAACATAAATGGAGGTCTTCCAACTTGTTTGGACCTAAGTTCAGGGGTGGGGATTGGTGGTCGGATTTGCTAATTCACCAAACAAACCCACCACTTGGAGGGAATCTGATAAGTGGCTATGAGTTTAACTTCGGCACCTCAAGTAGTTGGTGGACATGAATCCCCACCAATCACGTACAAGCTGTCTCCTTTCAAATTCATGCGCAACTGGAAGTTTCGTTGGAAGCCAGCAGCAAGATGCAACTGTATGGAAAACCCGGTGTCGCTTTGGTTACATTTAGGGGTGTTCAACAACACGTCCTTTGACCCTGGTGGAAATATTGTGCTTTGGTGTAAAAAAGAGGTACGTATCGACAAATGTGCTGTTTGCATGTTTGCCGTCGATTCACCAGAAATGGTTTGAGCCATCCAAAGAAGATCCCTACAATTTACAGTAGCGGCACTGTGTGCGTCCTCTTATCCAGACTGCTGTGCTTTGAGCACTTGTTTTTTTTGTCCGATTCATGCAACTTGCCTTTGGCCGCTACACATCTCTTAGGCGTGTTACGCCTTTGTGCGTGTGATTGGATTGTTATCCTTGATGGTTCAAGATAGGAACCCAGCCACCCGTGTACTTTTTATTTCGTTTCTTTCAAGGGTTTACCTTGCAAGTCAACTACCAGCAAGGGTGCCTTTTGTTTGTTGCCACTTGTAAACTCGAAGTGGCCACGGGTTCATATTCTGTGGAGAACTCCCTCAAACATTCTGCATGCAACAGGGGTCCCTATAATTCCCTATTGGTGGATGTTCTACCAGAAGAGCCCCTCATTTGTTGTCTAATCGCCTTCTTGGCCCATTTACGGTGAGTTTTGTGGGTCAAGGTGACTTTTTAAGTGAAGTATAGGGAACCCTGAGGGAGTCAAATCGGGAATCCCGTGCAAATATTTCCATCAACAGTTGCTGTTCTGGTCAGGAGATCCGCATTGACGCCTCCCGTGCTGCAGGCGAGAAATCAATTCGAGGTGTGAGGCTCCTGGTTGTGCACAATCACCTTGTGCTTCAGGGTAATACAAGGGGTCAGACGATTAGCAATAGTTACTGCAACAGTGAAGTCTCCCCATTCCAATTATGTTTGGCCCCAATAGTAGGCTAAGCATGGACAATAGCCTGAATATTGTGTTTTCTTGGTATGCAGGTTTGGGCCTGGTGCAGCCTTGCGTGCATGAGGCGGGCTTTCATAATGGAGGCCTTGCCGTCCCCAGTTGTGAAAGTGCAACTACGCGAGCTAAACTGTGTATTAGGAATTGACATGAGGTTATCGGCTGTTCTTGGCTGGCTTCTGGTTGGCAATAATTACAGAGAACCAGAAACATGATAAAGGCTTCCGAGAGTGGAACTGGGACGTACTAGCAGGGCTTTGGGCATCAAGATGAGGTTCTGAGGTACGACGCAGTCAACAGCCACCCCAGACCTTTGAAAGCTAAGGGATGGCTGGTGACCTGTAGCGGTACATGGAATTCCACTATGTGATTTAGTTGTTTATTTGCTCGTTAGTTATTTTGCGTAATTATCATTTTATAATTCATTTATTTGTGTATCTTTGTTGTTTGGTTGATTTATGTGTACGGCTGCAATCAGCTTGTTCTGACAGGGATCGGGAAGACCGCAGGGCTCAGTCCAGATTGACTCCCGGAAGGCAACGGGAGTCTTCACAGTACCTCGCGAAAAGATGCCCCAAGGCATAGGATTCCTCGTTGAAGTAGATCACAGGGACGCTGTCGAAGTGCCGGGCGAAGTGCCGGGCTTTTCTGTGGCGTTCCGGGGCATTCTGGGACTGCTTGGGAGTGGCCCGAGTGCTGAGTCGCTTTTTTGACGTCACTCTTCCTACAGCTGGAAGCTTTGGAGCGCAATATTGGGAGCTCACTTCCCGAGTTCCTAGGCTTTAGATTTTTGGGAGAAGACCACTTTGGTGGCAAAAACGTTTGGACTTTTCTTGGCCACGGAAGTGCAACTGGCCGAGGGCTCACTGGAGTCTCCGTTCGGATGCCCCAAGTTGAGGTTCCATGTTCAGCAGAGATCACTTTTGACCAAAAGGATTCTGCATGCCAGCGCAGGCTGCCAGAGGAGAGAGAATGGTTGCCGGGGAAACTGTGAAGGGCATATGTTTCCTTGGAGTCAGAGAAGTTATGCAGGACACGCCAGTACTTCCTCGGCCGTTCTCCCTTTTTCTGTTGATCCTTTTGTTCTCTTTGTGCAGCCATTCTTGTGTCTTTTTGCTTTTGTATGTTCCATGATCAACGCACGTCTCCTCGCAGATCGATCGATCGCTTTCAGGCAGCGAGGAACGCCTCACCGTGAGGTTCCAGGCGCAGACTCCTAGGCTTCTGGTCACCCCTGAGCGGACAAAAGGCAACCGCGTGTTTGAGGGTTCCGTAGTTTTCCCAAGCGACAACCATATTTCCCCTAAAATTTGACAAAAAAGGAAGTAAGCTGCCTTTTGAGGTGATGTTCCCAGTGGAAATGCAGGGAGCGCTTGGTTCCTGGACGTTATACCATCATGGCACTTCTTTGGTGTGACCAAATCGCCCCAAAGAGACTTATTGGAAAATGGAATTTCTATGGCAACTACAAAATTATGAACATTTTTCTCGGGGTGAAAGAGCTAAACAGATATATAGTTGGGAAGATGGGGGTAAAACGAGCGAACATTCGTGATGTAGCGCCTTTACTTGGGAATCCCCATGCTACTGAGCGCGTGCGTGCCTACATGCATGCAATATACATACAGTATACTTACATGCATACATACATACATACATACATACATACATACATACGTGGTGGCTGCAAGAGCTTGCCTTTAGTTTGTAACTTGTGGTTACCCCTAGTTACCTACTATAATGTGGACCTGCAAGCACAGGGTCAGTTGAGCCACAACTCTCTTGAAGATCAGTGGTGTCGCTATGGTCTTACAAAAGTGGGAATCATATCCCACAACTCACTGGCCCCACAAACAGTTCCACAATCCCCTCCAGACCCTTCAGATGTTGCGACTCTCTGTTTATCAGGAGACGAATTGGGCAAATACGGTTGGGTGCAGAGTTTTGCGTGTTTGCAGGATGCTTTCAGGGGGACCTACTCCAAGTACCTGCTTTGTTGATGTATTTTCGGGAAGTCCAGGGTTTCCACAGGGGTTGACATGATACCCTTAAACAAAGGGGATATTTGCTGGGTCAGTTTGCAGCTGGATTGATTTCTCCCGTAGGTTCACCCGGACTTCGAGAACGCGGCGGACCGCTCCGGATGGTCGATGCGTCGGGAGCTGGGAAGGAAGAGCCAGAAATCTCAAAGCGGCATGTCCATGCCAGTGGGTCTCGGGACCACTTGCCCACCAACCATTCTCCTTTTCGTTGTTCAAGTTTGCTTGCTTACCTTCAGGGAAGTAGTTTCCCCATAGCCATTTTGGGCCCCTTGGGAGGCTAGCTTCCCAGAATTAAGGCATAATTAAATGTTCATCAACTGACAAACTTGGTTTTTCACGGGATTCATAGTTGCATTTAGTCTATGGCAGAGTTCGATGGCTGTGCACAAATGTCGAGCTCACCGATCCCTAGGGTACAATGAGCACATCCATGAAGACCCACTACTTGGGGGACTCCTTTTTTCCGGTTTTATGAATTGTAATTGTAAACGCTTCGCGTTGCCCGCCTCGGCCCAGCCTAGTTTGAGGGAAGGGTCAGGAACACCGAAATCCAGTGTTGGGAAGGTCCGAATCCTACTGAAAGCTTGTGACCGCACCAGTTCGCCCGTGCTAGTTCGATGTTCGGAAGCCGTCCTGCTCGGAAGGTTTTAAATCCAAAACCCAGACTATCTCAGCTGCTCAGTGCCCTTGGAAAAAAAAGGACCTCTTTCTGGGGATGAGCATTTTTAGTGGGGCTTGGCCTCCATAAAAAGGGGAACAATAATTTGTGTCACTGAACAACCAAGACCAACTTTGGGTGTTTGGGCACCTCCATTTCACGTGGCTGGCGGCTTGCCATGACATACATTTCTTGCTCGGTTGCTCAGCCCAAGACAGGTACATGGTGGGAATACAAACCTCCATTTGCTTAAGTACCCCGGAAAAATATCCCCAATAGACACGCCAGCAGGCGGGCTGAGGGACTGGGCCTGAGGCTAGTCTCAGGCTGGCATACCTTGAGACGCGGAAGGGGCTGGGCCTGCTGGATGACTTGGGCTGGGGCACGTCAGACAGGCTTGGTAGCTGGCGTAGCTTGAGACCAGTCTCAGACACGTGAGACTGGTCGTTGGCCTGAGGCCAGTCTCAGGCACGTTAGACAAACCTGACCTTGGCACGCTGGGCTGAGCCTGCTGGTGGGCTGCGAGCAGGCCCAGCCCAGCCAGCAACTCGCCACCCAGCCTCAGGCCCAAGTGTGTATGAAACAGGCCCGGCTGCCGGCAGCCAGCAACCCACCCTGCCCAGCCCAGGCCCCGGCGCATCTCAGGCATGCCAGCCACGAGGCCGCCCCCAGCTCCCAGCCCACCAGCAGGCTCAGCCCAGCGTGCCAAGGTCAGGCCTCAGGCCAACGTGTCCCAGCTACTAAGCCTGTCTGACGTGCCCCAGCCCCTCAGTCCGACTGCCCAAGCAGCTCAGCCCAGGCTGGCCAGGCCTTGACCTCCTGCTTGCGTCTGGCCCCAAGTCATCCAGCAGCCCCAGCCCCTTCGGCGCAGTCTGAGACTGGTCTCACAGTATGCCAGCCTGAGACTAGCCTTAGGCCCAGTCCCTCAGCCCGCCTGCTGGCGTGTCTTACGTGTCAGCCCAGCCCGCCCAGCCCAAGTTCCAGGCGCAGCCAGCAGCGTAGTCCGGCAGCCAGCAACCCACCCGCCTCGTGGCTGAGACCAGCCCCAGGCCCAGCCCAATTAGCAACCCACCTGCCCAGCCGGCATCAGGCGGGCTGAGGGACTGGGCCTGAGGCTAGTCTCAGGCTGGCATACTTTGAGACTAGTGTCAGACTGGGCCTGCTGGGTGGCTTGGGGCCAGACGCAAGCAGGAGGTTGGCCTGGGCTGAGCTGTGGTCGTTGGCCTGAGGCCAGTCTCAGACACGTTAGACAGGCCTGGCCAGCAGGAGGTCATGCTTCTCAGGACAAAAAAGCATTTTTTATTGATTTTCGCAATTGTCCGACAAAAATGGACCCATGGAGCTGGACGCCGACGAACCCCGAAAATTTCAAGGCCCGCCGGGCAGGATTTTGGGCCAGCCGACATGGGTTGGGGGCCGGCAAAATTTTGGTTGGTGGAGAAGAGATCTGAGCGCCCTTGGCCCCTTTGGGGCCGAGGCGAATTTGTCCAGATGGTTTTGGTATTGAGAATTTGGCCCCTGTGTTGGAAATACAGTGGGAATGGACAGGGGGAAATGATCTCATGGCTCCCCTTGCGAATGGGCTCTGAATCAGTATTGGAAAGACCGTTCAACCTAAGAACAAGCCATGTCCAAAGCAAAACAAAAATGCGGGCATAGGTGCATCGGTGTCCTTTTGAGAACATTGAATGATGAATGGCCGTGGCATATGTCTAGCCAAACTGGCCTCCAAAGGACACCTGTGACCGCGGGTGTTTGGGGAACATCCCCCTCGTGGCTGGCAGGAGTGGCGCGCGGTCAAGAAGGGCCTCGCACCGGATTGGGCGGGCCACTCAGTCCGTGTGGTTTAAAAGGACACCGAAAAGGAAAAACACTATTTGGGGGGTTCCAAATGCCTGTTCGAGACATACCCAAATGGGCTGGAAACCTGTAAGTGTGCAGTTCAGAATCCTTGGGCATTCCTGAGGCCTATCCCCCCTTCTACTCACATCGAGATAACATGACGTTCCAAGGAAAGACCTACGGACCTGCTTTCAGCTTACCTGGATGCAGTGTTTGCAGCTTGAGTTCTTGGTGCTTTTGGAGGTGCTGGACGAAATCCAGGACCAGTTGGAAGTACTGGGAAAAACATGGATAAACCGCCAATCCCAAGTGGTGGAATCTGTTCATCCACATGCGTACCAGAGTCGGGCAACATGTTTCTCGTCTCCTGGGTTCTCTATGAAGAGTCCAAAGGGATACCAACAAGGTTATTTTAGGATGTCGTTTTGAGAGTACCCCCATTTTTGGCGGTTTTAGAGGAAAGCCCCAAAAGCAACTCACAATTTTGGAGTGTCCGATTGCTAAAAAGAAGTCGAGCCACCCGTGTGTTGTTCATCCGCGCGTGTTGTTGGGTGGCTTGCTCAAGGAGCCGAACCCAGGCTTCGAGCCAGCTCCTCAGATCGCGAGCGAGCGACTCAAAGCCCACCCAAGAAGGATCAAGAAGGCGGCCGGCGTCCATTTTCTTTGGCCTGTTTTTGTTTGTTTGTTTGTTTGTGTTGTGGAGGGGTTTCTCTTTTTTCTGTCAACCAAAGAAAGGGGGTGGTCCTGCCAACCGCTGGTTTCGGGGGTTGCCGCAGCTTGAATCTCTCCAGCAACGGCAACCTGTTGGCTGGAACGCGGTTGGCAGTTGCGGCGCGTCACCGGCGGCACAGGGTACAAGCGGATACTCAGCTGCGAGTCGACGAGAGAGCACAGCCACCGCCAAACACGAGCAAGCGGCCCCGGCTACGCCTCCTTGGCGAAAAAGAAGGAGCTGATGGGGCAGCTTCTGAGGCTTCGGAATCAGAAGGCCTTAAGGACTCACAAGGCCATGGACCAAGGCGCCAAACAGCTCCAACTTCCAACCTCATGTTAAATTGCACGCTCGCGGGGGTTACAACTGGGTGTTCAGAAGGTTTTTTGTTCAATGTTCAAAAGCCGCCATTACTTGTTGTAACACAGATGTTCCAATCACTTTCAAAGACTGTAGACAAGGCAGAAACATCAACCGAGTTTGGCGACAGTTGACTGGGCGCGTTGACAGTTGACATTGGAATGCGGTTCATCTTCCAAGAAGTAAGCAAGGGCGGGTGCTTCTGCTCCTCCGAACCATGGTAGACTGACTCTGAAGCATAATCAGACAATATCTTACAGCTAAACAAAGGACCGATCCAAATGCTAGGTCTTGGGTTGAAGGTGGACCAATAGTTGGATTATTTTGAGGATGTCACCTTGGATCCGTTTCAGGTACTTGCAGGTCGCGATGGTGCCCCAGTACCTGGAGATGTGGAAGCAGGCAAGATCCGCCCAGCTCTGTCCGACTGTAACTAGGGGCTTCAAATTGGGTCCTGTTGACTTGGTGGCTCTCAGCCATCCCCTTATTTCTTTTTTGCCTTTTAGTGTTTAGTGGTAGTTTCCCTTTAACCCACCCACAAAACTTTTAGCGGGGGATCTGAGGGCAGCGCAGTTGAGTCGAATCAATTCAGGGTGTGCGGGTCCCGAACCAGCGGTGCTCCATCAGCGCCACCCAGAACGGGACCAACGGGGAGACGGAGTTGATGGCAATCCTGTTGTCATCTCTCCTGGCAGAAATGGTGCCGCATGGCTCCCACGGTTCAAGGTATGATAAATTAAATTCGGGACCCCTTGGGGACCCCTTGGTGGACACCATTTGGGTTAGGATTTACGTCCACCAACCGCAATTTCATAGCCACTGAACCAAGTTGGGAAACCTTAACATGAGCTTCGGTGGTTGAACGTCCCTTCAACGTTTCCTCAGCAGCAATTGGGTGATGTTGGAATGCGGCACAAAAGGAGCCCAGTTTGGGGCAGCTTCCCCAATCCCAACGTATGCCCAGAGCCTTTGGCCTGGCGACTCGTAGGTTCCATGGGGCCGTTTGAGGGGTTGGGGCCTTTTCCGTAGGAATGGATTGAGAATCAGAGTCTCACCTTTTGAGCTGCTGAATTGGTTTCCCGCTTTTCGTCACAGGTGGAACCAGTCATGACTGAGAGGGAACGTGGGATTCTTGTTTTGTGGCGCCTCAAGCACATGGAAGCCTCTGTGAAACTTGACTGAGTTGGGAAGGCGGTCGGCTCCGGCTGAGAGCACTGCCGTGCAATTGAGGGCAGGTTTTCAGATGACCAGACCTCCAGCGTTGCTTTTGTCTTTCTCTCTTTGAGGGCGGGTTCCCTTTAGGTCAAGCAACAACACGGGTGCCCTTTCGCCTCATGGAAATCCGCTGCGGGTTTGGGAAGAATATTAGTGGCGTTAAGGTTGTACTTCCGCGGCCGACACCTCTGAATTTGTGCAGAGTCATTTCGCGGGGAAAACGCAGAGCAATCGCCAAAGCTACCTCTGCTGCATTTAGTATTCGGTGTTTCCAAAACCCGGGCAAGCCACAGGGTACTCGCACAAGATCATGCCCCCTGAATGAAATCGTTAGAAAACGACAAGGATCTTGTGGGCCATTTCGAACAGGGAACACCGTGCATGAACTTTAGGAACACGATGCTTAGGAAGTTAGGGAGGAATTTGGGGAGATCCAACATACCTCCTATGTACGGTGACGTACTTTGGACACTGGATCCGTTTTGTTTTTCTGGGGGGAACGGCTCGGGCCTATTGAACATGTCCATATCCCGCAAACAGTTTCACTTTTGGCCAATCAACGAACCACTAAGAAGCAATCGGCCCACTTTGAACCAAGGAACCAGCGGGCTCCTGCCACATGTCATGCGACAACGGATTCAGGTGATCAAGGACTGCAACATGGCGCTACCCTCAGTTGGCGTTTCTTGGGACCTATTTGTTTTGCCCTTGGCCCCAAGCAGCATACCTTGTTGTCCTTGGGAACACATAGGGCTCTACAAAACAGCCGCCGGCCAGCCTTAGTGGAGGTTCCTTGTTTGAGGTGTGGGGTTGTTGATATTCTTGTGGTTGTCAGGTTGTTTATATGGTGGTTCGTTTTTTGGGGAACACCCGGGTTGGCTGGCTGAAGGCAGACCAAAAAGAACGCTCGCCATTTTTTGAGGTGTACCCAATGTTGAGACAGTAGCCACCATCAAACCCAAGCAAGTGAAGGCTAGCGAGGGGCAATCCCAACATTGGGTACCGCCCTTTTGATTCCTACGACTTGTAGAGTCCTTTGGCGCCGGGCTTTTTCATTGTGGGAAGCAAAGTTTGTTCACCGGCTGGTTTCCTGAGACCCATGAAGGGCATGTGCTGAGGAACATTGGATAGTAAAGAAAGTTGTGTCAATCTGCAGGGGAGTACATGTGATAAGCAAATCTTTGGGAATCCCATTTGCTCCTTTCCGTGGGAAACTGGTTTGTGACATAGGGATTTCCCACGGGAAGACTCGTCCACAGACTTTCGCTCAACGCGCTTTAGGACGGGATCAGGATGCTGCAAGAACCTCTAAAGCCGGTCATGGTTTGCTTTGACATGTGGTCAGACCACCCCTTTCCTTAGTTGGTAGGTCAGGTCATGACCCTTTACTCGGAGGTTAGACAACAGTTACGAGGGTGCCTAGTAAGGGTTTGAAAGCTCTTGTTTTGATTTTTCTGTGTGCCCCAGATGTGGGCCAAGACTTGCTCAGGGTTTTGGACGTGGTTTCCCATGTTTGACTCACTTCTCTCGTTTCTGGGCTTTATACTTCGTGCGAATGTAGCAGGTCAAAGAGTTGAGTCTATTTTGGCCAGCGTACTTGATCAGAAGTGAGGCAAGGGTTGATGTGGGAAACTCCATGTCCAAGGAAAGTTCTTGGCGGTTTACTCTTGGTTGGTTCGGTTGGTTTTTCTTTGTGTTTAAAGCTTGTCTTGTCTCACCCAATTTGCCCATGCCGAGGACTCTGCGCAGGAGTTTGTGCGCTTCTACCACGGCGGCTGTTCGGAGCGAGTCGTTCCCGTCGGCGTTAGGGCGGTTTGATGCGGCTTTTCCGGGCTCCAAGCAGCAGCCGTGTGTTTGTGAATTTACGCGGCGCCCAAAGCACAAACACACCCACACAAACACACACAAACACACAAACACACACACACAAACACACACACACACACACACACACACACCCACACACACACACACACACACATGCACACACAAATGCGCACACAAATGCGCACACAAATGCACACACAAATGCACACACAAATGCACACACACACACACATGCACACACAAATGCACACACAAATGCGCACACAAATGCACACACAAATGCACACACAAATGCACACACAAATGCACACACAAATGCACACACAAATGCACACACAAATGCACACACAAATGCACACACAAATGCACACAGAAATGCACACACAAATGCACACACAAATGCACACACAAATGCACACACGCACACACGTGCACACAAATGCACACAAACGCCCACAAACGCCCACAAACGCCCACAAGCGCACATTATCAGAATAACGCACACCAACGCACACGAACGCACACCAACGCACACAAACGCCCACAAACGCCCACAAACGCCTACAAAGGCTCACAAACCCACCAACGCACACTAACTCACACCAACGCACAACAACGCTCACAGACGCGCACTAATGCACACCAACCCACACCAACGCAGACCAACGCACACCAATGTGCACCTGCGCACATTAGCGCACACGAACGCACACTAACGCACACTAACCCGCACTAACAAGCATGCACACGCACGCACCCACCCACCCACCCGCCCACCCACCCACCCACCCACACACACACACTTATGGATTTCCTATTCTCTAGGGTCAACATGTTATGGTGAAACCGATTGAAAACCATGTTGATTTCATACTCTTGGGCAGGGGAAGCCACCAGAAGCAAACGTTCCAAAGGGTGGTTGCCGCTCATTTAGCCTTAGTTCCAGTAATTCCAGGAATCCTGCTGAGATAATGGCCAAGCAATTGATCGATTGCAAGAATAGCCGCGTAACTGGAGAGAACAGCTGCCCGGAGCCTGCAGGATCTTTCATGCATGGATGGAGTTGATCATACCCAAATGTCAACCACCCTCTGGGGCTCCAAAATAGGTACTTAATTCGAAATGTGGTGTGAGGTACCCTTCTCGGGTTGGTTTAAGGGGAGCCAACAAGAAAGCAGTTTTGGGTTTTCTTCTATTTTGACACACACCCATCCGACAAAGTGGTTTGCTTCTTTGCGCAGGACCATCCAGCACTGGACGGCGTGTGCCCTTAATTTGAGGATCGCGGGAGGTTGGGCAGGCCATGGTGGTAGATGCGATCCTTTACCGGAGCTTGGCAGGGATGGTCATCAACCCTTACCGGCGGACCAATGTAAAGTGCTCTAAGAGAACCATGACCATGACCCGATAGCGAGTTTTAAGGGTTTCCAAGCCGGGTCTCCTCCATTTTGTTATGTTTGAGGATAGGCTGGGCTACATAGGCGACATATCGGAAAAATCGATGGCCCTGGTAAATGCAATGAAGCCAATCTAAACCAGTGCCATCTATTTCTAACCAAACTCACCTAAAAGAGCACTCATACAAACATTGCTTGTTTGCGCATTGTTTGATATCTTTTTCCAATGAGACATTCATTGTGTGCCCAGCTGACTTGGGAAGTCGGGAAGTAGCCCCATTTCGAATTGGAGAAGTAGCGAGTGTGCCCAATGTCACCCCCCTTGCTGCGGCAGATAGTAAAGACTTACTCTTACTCACATGGATGTCTCAAAATGGGGGGCCCCAAGCCAGTGAAACAAGATGAAACAAGACAATATGATCAAAATTGGGTTCATGGGTCATGATTTGGGTTTGTCTACATAATATGGGGGAACCGCAAAACCTGTAGTTTTCTTTGGTTGTCCGCCTCTGGTTTCAATGCCTGTTTCAATGCTTAGAATCAATCCCGCTGGGGTACACCAAACACATTTGTTGATTCTTCTTCGCAGCCTGCCATACAGAGAGCTTTTAGTGCAGCTCTAGCCGGATTGGTGTTTATTTTATTAACCCTGTTGTTTACAGCTTGATGAATCGATCCTTGCGAGGTACATGCGCGTGGGCATGGGTGTCCAACGCTGGCCGGATGGCAAGACCTACAAGGGCGAGTGGCCGCACTGACGTGATTGACTCTACGAAGAAGGCGCTCGCGTTATTTTTGGGGCCCCCTCCTGTAATGGGAGCTGCGGATGTAGTCAATGCCAGGAGCCTGGAAGAAAAAACAAAAACAAAACAACAAACAACAACCTCGGCGTCTCAGGCTCCTCGCATTCCCAAGTTGATTCAGGCTTTCGCCGAAATCACGTCGCCAGGGAGCACCACCTCTACCACGGCCAGGGCAAGCTCTTTGGAAGCTATGAGGCGCCGGCGGGTTCGCCAAGTGAGGGGGGGGAACCCCACCGAGACACGTGGGTTGCGGCGCCACAGCTCTTGTTTCAACTTTGCTTGGGGGGAAATCCACCCCGGCCCCAACTAAAATCGTCCACAGAAAGGGTGTGCCTTGCTTGGCCCATGGCCACCCGTCGGGGAATCAAAGGGACCCTCCCCAGGTCTCGAGCCGACACCAAGGGCTGTGGCTGGCCTTGGGCCCTTGAAACGACCTGCAAGCTCTTCTGAGAAATGGCGCCTGTTTTCCCCACATCGAAGGGCAACATCTTTTTGAAAGGCAGTTGGACCAACAAAAGGGTTTAGGAGACACGGAAAAGAAGCTGACCTCTATCAAACAATCATGCGGAGAGGGAAGTTGTTCAGAAGAAACCGGCCCTTGATACATTTCGCGAAGCAATCTTTGGGGGTCGAGGCTTTGAGGAAAAAGCTGTTGGGATGACCCCCGTTTTGACCACCCTGCAAACTTCAAGGTCTTCCTTTTCAGGCATCCTTCCTTTGGTCACTAGATTTGACCTCGGTGATCATCTGCTGTTTGTACTGTTCACTCAGTTTCTGAGATTCAACTACATCTGATTTCAGTGTTTGGAGGGTCACTGCGCAGACACCCTGTTTTGCCCAAACCCCTGCCTACCTGTTTGCAACTGGTTGCCTTTTGATTCAGAGGTCCAAAAATCGCGTTGGGGGGTCAACACACCTAACATACGGTGTTGATTGGAACATCCTCAGACATTGAGGCCGCATTTGCAGAAGGGAAGTAGTTGTCCGGAAAAGTGGTTGCCCCATGTTGCCATAAAGCATAGATGCTCTCTTTACCGCATGCCAAACTTCTCGTGGCAAACGCTTTTCCACCGGAGTTGGGCCACCCATCTTGATTTAGAAGGGTTGAAAGCATCCTTGAGGCGCGTGGTTTCTACTGGTAGAGGGTACTTGACCCAGAAGCTCTCGTGGCAAAATGACTGGATCCCACAAGAATCCGCTGTTGTCGGATGGGGGCGGGGAACAGATGAATGCCTAAGGCTGTGGCGATACGGAACAACTGCAGATGACATCCGGCCTTACAGTCCTTGAATGAACCTTGCACATGGTTTCTCACCTTCTTTTAACGCTTCACCCTTTGGGGAGAGTTGCGCTGACGAAACCGCGGACCCCTTTCTTTAACCTGGGGGCATTCTGCGCGCTAACTCCTTGTTACAGGAGATACCTGAGTGATGTTCTTAGCGTGTCTTTTTGTGTCGTGTTCTACTTCTGTTTTGTGCGGGCTGCAAGCCAAAAAGCGGACTCTCTGCCACGGAGGACATGACGAACGACGCCCGACCCGTCTACGAAGGGGATTGGCTGAGTGCGCTGGCCTGGTTTTGAGTGACTCTTTGCATCCCAGACCTCCAGTACCCTCTTGTTCGTTTTGGTTGGAGAGGGTTTGCCCACTTAACGTCAATCAAAAGGGGTGCCAATGCTCAACTGGCGTTCTCATGAAAATCCAGACTGCTTCGGGGCAGAGTTGGACGGCAATCAGAGTTTTTCCCCCTGAAGCAGATCAGCTCCCCACTCAGCTTCCGAATTGGAACGTTTGTTCAATGAATCGTTTTAAGGTCCTAGCCTTCAAGTTTGTGGGCATTGTTTGTGACTGCGCTGTCCAAGCAACGTCGACGGCGGCGACGTGTTTCTTGGTCTTATGTTGAACTGGTTCTTTTTGTGGTCCCGCAGACCACCCCCAAAGACCCTTAGGAAGACCTCGGTGTGCGGTTTGTTTGGGGAACAACCTCGCACTGCATGGGGCAGTACTCCGTGGATCCCAGAGCGAACGTTATCCTGACACAAGACTTGTCTCATCTTGTCTTGCCTTTTTTTGGCTGCGAATTGTGTTAAGGCTTCTTCAGCCCCTATCTTTTTGTCAGGGTTCGAATGGTCATTTCTAGGACCCCTGAATAGCTTCAGCGGGGTGAAACTGGACAGCACAAATAGTTTATGTTCTTCAGACGGCAAAGGCAAGTTGGCAAGATGTGCCATCTACTGTTACCCGGGCTGGTTTGCTCGTTGACCTTTTTTCTTACCAGCAACAAGTCAGCAACTGGTTTGCGGGTCTAAAGTATGGCCCATTGGTGGGTGTATACCCCGCCGATCCGAATCCCGAAAGCTGGGGCCATTCGGGTCCCGCGCACTCGATTTGTGTTGGGCATGTTTTGTTTATCAGGAGAGTGGCAACTCACTTGTCGGTTCAGAACACATTGAAGTTGGCCGCAGCTCACATATGTATAATATATATATATATATATGGATAGATAGAAGGATAGGTAGATAGATACATGGATGGATGGAGGGATGTATGGATGGATGGATGGATGGATGGATGGATGGATGGATGGATGGATGGATAGATGGATAGATGGATAGATGGATAGATGGATAGATAGAGAGATAGAGAGATAGAGAGAGACTGCCATATTAGTTTGAAGGATTTTCCGAGCTTTGGCAGGCAATACCACACATTTGGCTCTTTGGATTCCATACATGGGGTTGCCAATTTTGTGACGAGCTTGGTCTAGGTCCTTACTTGATCGCAGAATTTCGGGCGAACACGAACTGCAGATGCAGAATTTTGGATCTAGTGACTCCAGGAATTTCGAACGGAAACAGCGGCCGGGAAGAGGAAAACGGGAAGCTGCCGGAAAGCGCCTGTGGGCCAAGGGGCGCCCTCAATCCGTTTTCAGCCACCCGGGTTCACGAAAAGGACTTGCGTCGAAGAGCCTAGGGAATCGGTCAATGGTGTATATGGCTGTGTCTTTTTGTAAGGCCCCCCTCCAAATAGTGGTTTGCACTTTGATGTCTCTGTAAACCAAGCCAGCAAAAGGTACCCTCAAACAAAAACACACCCGCGTTGTCTTTGGTTTGGGTGATGTTTCTGTTCCCTCTGTAACCCTAGTTGGGATCGTTAGAAACAAAAAATCGAAGGACACCCCGCAAAAGCGGCGCCTAAAACAGGGCTTTCTTAGTTGGCTGCACCCCTCCTGTTCGGACAAGCCCGACCTGTTGTCCCCACTATGTTGGTGAGGCTACTCTGCAGACGTTTCATGGGTCTGGTTCTTGAGGCTCGCCTAGCCGAAAGCAAATCCACCAAAAAACAGGGTCCTCAACTGTCATATGACTCATCGACAGCAACCAGTACTCACTCTGCCCCACTTTCTGGCGCCTCGCCCAGATGGCAAGCGCCACGGCAACGGGGAGTTGCGATGGGCGACTTGGACAGCGTTGCCATTGACGAAGCTGGGGTCTCCTCCAGAACTTTTTTTTTTCAGGATAGCCCAACTATGAGACAGGATTTGACCATACCATTTGTGTGTTTCGCCCATTTGCCAAGAAAGGCGCAACCTCTCTCCCACGTCATGGCACCTGACAATGGGCCCCTTCAAGAGGAAATCAATATTCAAGTTGGGGTGATACGGTTTACACTTACAAGAGTTGACTTGAAGCAAGCACATGTTTTCATATGGTATGCATGAGATGAGGATCGGTGACAATGGCACATGTTATATATATAATATGCATACATACCGCCAGCACGGATGGTTTTGCCGTGGTCAAACGTGGCAAGCGTGTCACTTGTCATTGCCAAATCCAGCAAAGCTCCAAGTGCCAACGCAAGCTGCTCAAATTTGTAGTACACCCTGATATTCAAGCAAAGTGTGAGCTACGCAAAGACGAACGAGCTCAATGATGCTTGCAGCGCGAGCGCCTGCAGCAAAAGCAACAAGTCGTTTAGGCACTCGAAGAAGGTGCAGAGCAGGAACAGGAGAACAAGAAGTAGGTTGACACCTATGCCCCTTTTGGTTGGCCACTTTAGCGGCTCTCAGAGTCATTTGGCCTGGTCGTTGCAACGTAGCTCCTGTTTCAACATACCTTTGAGGCAACCGACGAGCCAGCCAATGATGTGAATGGGATGGCATTGCTGGGCGAAATCCGAAGGAAACATTAGGCCAAGTCACAGAAAGCATTTGGAGCCTTCTACTAACCTTTCCTGTATAAGCTTTGCAATGAGGTTTGTAGGACAGCACGTCAGCGCGTTTCGGGTGAAGCTCAGTTGACATGCGGGAACGTGTTCCAAGCGCCCGGGTGTATGCCTTTTTTTTAAAGTCTGGGCAAGCGCGCGGTTGTGGACCACTTGGTTTTGGGCCATGGACTTCCTACCACACGTTTTTAGAGAGAGGTTATTCTCCACAACCATGTGCAAACACATGAATGTGGGTGTCTGGAAAGCATGGTGCGAGCCATGGGGTGTTTCCTTTAGGTGTCCCCATCGAAGCCTGTGCCCTCTCCTGAGGAACAAGACAACTCGGAGACCAAGCGCAGGGGGGCCTGGCACGATGGCAAAAGAGCCCTCGCGGCTGGTGGGGATTGGCGCGCAATTTTTGGCGAGCGGGGCTAGAGTCAGCTTTCCACGATAGGTCCTTTACTTGCAGATCCCTGATGTCAGAATTGAATTTCTTGTAAAACTTGCAGAAGGATGTTCATCAACCCAATTCCAGTAGGAAAGGGATCAAACAGGCTTAGCTGGAGGTGTGGCCTCTTAACATGCTCGATTCGTATTCTTGTGGGCGCAGCTGACCATATGTAAGAACTCATGTACGCAGCAGCCCTTGGTCAATCGGAAGAGGGTATCAATACGGAGCGGTTTCCATTCGGTGGGGATGTGACCTACCTGACTTTGACATTTGATAGCTTGCTTCTGGCAGCTTTTTGGATCAGCTTTCTTTTGGGAACTGCCGGGCCCGCAAGCCAGAAAGGTCAACTTGCTGGTGCGTTCGATCAAACCCAATTGGGATGGGGGCTGGCTGCACTCTATGTTCTCCAAGCGGGATGCGGATTGATCGCTCGAGGCAAGACCTTCGGGGATCGCCAGTTCTCCGGCGTGCGGAAGGCGTGCGGGAGGGGTTGGACCTGCAACGAGTTGGTCACAAAACTGGTTGAAACAAGAAGGGACCGGACCCTGAAGCCTTTAGTCGAAGCAACATTATGTGTTTTTTTCACAATACTGGGCGTTTAAGCAGCCGACCGCCGCACCAACGAGCGTCCAACGGATTTCCCGGAAGAACAGGCAGTCAACAGCAGGAGCGACACAGTCACAGACACAGACACGGACACGGACACAAACACAGACACAGACAGAGACAGAGACAGAGACAGAGACAGAGACAGAGACAGAGACACACACACACACACACACACACACACGCACACGCACACGCACACGCACACACGCACGCACGCACGCACGCACGAAGGCACGCACGCACACACACGCACACACGCATACACACCACATATACATTCTAGCTCTTGCTGGATACTGCTGCCAGCCAGGCGGCCAACACAGAAGCCAACACTGAAACTTAAATTAAAGCGCCAACTGTTGACCCTTAACCTAAACCCAACCTGAATTGTTTGATCTTATGCCGAAGCCTAAACCTCAAACTGTTAACCCGAACCAAAAACTAACCGCAAAATACATGGCCTTGAAGCAGCATTTTATCCATCACCTGGTGACCCTAAAATGTCGGCCCTACGCCAAAGTCTACCCCTTAAATAGTTGGCCCTAAACCAAAGTGCGAACCTTAGACTGTTGGCCCCAACCAAACAAGCCAAACATTCGCCCTAAATCAACAGCGCAACCCCAAACTGTTGACCCTAAATCGAAACCTAAACCATAGACAGTTTGGCCCTAAAGCCAAGCCTACATCCTATATTGCAGAACCTTAACCAGACCCTGGTTAAACTGTTGTAAACTGGTGTCCTTGAACCCCTAAATGACAACTTAAACCCGAAGCTGTTGGCTGTAAGCAAACACCTCTACCTTCAACATGTTGTTGTTGTTGTGGTTGTGCTTGTGCTTGTGCTTGTGGTTGTGTTTGTGGTTGTGGTTGTGGTTGTGGTTGTGGTTGTGGTTGTGGTTGCTGTTGCTGTTGCTGTTGCTGTTGCTGTTGCTGTTGCTGTTGCTGTTGCTGTTGCTGTTGCCGTTGCCGTTGCCGTTGCCGTTGCCGTTGCTGGTGCTGTTCCTGTTCCTGTTCCCGTTGCTGTTGCTGTTGCTGCTGTTGTTGTTGTTGTTGTTGTTGTTGTTGTTGTTGTTGTTGTTGTTGTTGTTGTTGTTGTTGTTGTTGTTGTTGTTGTTGTTGTTGTTGTTGTTGTTGTTGTTGTTGTTGTTGTTGTTGTTGTTGTTGTTGTTGTTGTTGTTGTTGTTGTTGTTGTTGTTGTTGTTGTTGTTGTTGTTGTTGTTGTTGTTGTTGTTGTTGTTGTTGTTGTTGTTGTTGTTGTTGTTGTTGTTGTTGTTGTTGTTGTTGTTGTTGTTGTTGTTGTTGTTGTTGGTTGTTGTTGTTGTTGTTGTTGTTGTTGTTGTTGTTGTTGTTGTTGTTGTTGTTGTTGTTGTTGTTGTTGTTGTTGTTGTTGTTGTTGTTGTTGTTGTTGTTGTTGTTGTTGTTGTTGTTGTTGTTGTTGTTGTTGTTGTTGTTGTTGTTGTTGTTGTTGTTGTTGTTGTTGTTGTTGTTGTTGTTGTTGTTGTTGTTGTTGTTGTTGTTGTTGTTGTTGTTGTTGTTGTTGTTGTTGTTGTTGTTGTTGTTGTTGTTGTTGTTGTTGTTGTTGTTGTTGTTGTTGTTGTTGTTGTTGTTGTTGTTGTTGTTGTTGTTGTTGTTCCCTCAAACCGGCCGTTGAGCCGCGCTTGACCCGTTCCCAATTCATTGTAAACACCATGCAAACTTGCTTCCCTGCTCAAAAAACACTGCAAAACGCGACAGATCGAGGCAGTGCCGCGCACAGACCGGAAACGCCCACAATTCACCGTAAATACCATGCAAAGTTGGTTCCCCGCTCAAGAAGCGCTGCAAAACGCGACAGATCGAGGCAGTACTGTTTCCATGCCAGGCACATGGTAAGAACACCCGTTGAAGTGCACTCGCTCAGCACTGTATCCATGCCAGGCACATGGTAAGAACACCCGTTCAAGTGCACCCGCTCAGCACTGTATCCATGCCTGCCAAATGGTAAGAACCCACGCTCAAGTGCACCCGCTCAGCACTGCATCCATGCCTGCCAAGTGGTAAGAACACCCGTTCAAGTGCACCCGCTTAGCACTGTATCCATGCCACACACATGATAAGAACACTCGTTCAAGTGCACCCGCTCAGCACTGTATCCATGCCAGGCACATGGTAAGAACACCCGTTCAAGTGCACCCGCTCAGCACTGTATCCATGCCAGGCACTTGGTAAGAACACCCGTTCAAGTGCACCCGCTTAGCGCTGTATCCATGCCAGGCACATGGTAAGAACACCCGTTCAAGTGCACCCGCTCAGCACTGTATCCATGCCAGGAACATGGTAAGAACACCCGTTCAAGTGCACCCGCTCAGCACTGTATCCATGCCAGGCACATGGTAAGAACACCAGTTCAAGTGCACCCGCTCAGCACTGTATCCATGCCAGGCACATGGTAAGAACACTCGTTCAAGTGCACCCGCTTAGCACTGTATCATGGTAAGAACACCCGTTCAAGTGCACCCGCTCAGCACTGTATCCATGCCAGGCACATGGTAAGAACACCCGTTCAAGTGCACCCGCTCAGCACTGTATCCGTGCCAGGCACATGGTAAGAATCCATGCCTGCCAAGTGGTAAGAACACCCGTTCAAGTGCACCCGCTCAGCACTGTATCCATGCTATGCACATGGTAAGAACACTCGTTCAAGTGCACCCGCTTAGCGGCACATTGTCACATGGTAAGAACACCCGTTCAAGTGCGCCCGCTCAGCACTGTATCCATGCCAGGCACATGGTAAGAACACCCGTTGAAGCGCACCCGCTCAGCACTGTATCCATGCCAGGCACATGGTAAGAACACCCGTTCAAGTGCACCCGCTCAGCACTGTATCCATGCCTGCCAAATGGTAAGAACACCCGTTCTCAGCACTGTATCCATGCCAGGAACATGGTAAGAACACCCGTTCAAGTGCACCC
Organism: Effrenium voratum; assembly: GCA_963377175.1. Classification (NCBI taxonomy): domain Eukaryota; class Dinophyceae; order Suessiales; family Symbiodiniaceae; genus Effrenium; species Effrenium voratum. The sequence continues at coordinate 74,623 of CAUJNA010003742.1, read as the reverse complement.
GCTCAGCACTGTATCCATGCCAGGCACTTGGTAAGAACACCCGTTCAAGTGCACCCGCTCAGCACTGTATCCATGCCAGGCGCATGGTAAGAACACTCGTTCAAGTGCACCCGCTTAGCACTGTATCCATGCCAGGAACATGGTAAGAACACCCGTTCAAGTGCACCCTGTATACGTTCAAGCGCACCCGCTCACCACTGTATCCATGCCAGGCACTATAGACCATTTGGATTTTATATGGCTTTATATATATGTAGTTGGTAAAGTTTTGGGATATATACAAAAATAAAGGCTCTTTGGATTTAGATGACTTTATTTATATAGAGTTGCTACAGTTTGAGGGTATATACCTGTGTATGGACTATTTGGATTTTATATGACATTATGTATATTGAGTTGCTAAAGTTTGAGGGTATATATATATGTATAGACTGTTTGGATTTTACATGGTTTTTTACATATGTAGTTGGACCACGGGTCGTACTACGCCGTGTGTTTTCGGCATCTTTTCTGTGTTGCAGGGTGCTTTGGGGTGGGGGGGGGGTGGGGGGGGGGGAGTGTTATCGGCGCATTCACTGCTGCCCGACCAGACGTTGAGTCGTTGTTGTTCACATCGGGACGTCCGCGTTGTTGTTGCAGTGCCGCTGGCTCACATGTCCCCCGATAGCCGACTCGCCCTGGCATTGATCCTTTTGCTCCGCCTGGGGGGGCGTTCTCATGTCTTTGCTGATCACCCGGTGCTGAGCTCTTTCTTTTTGGTCCACCCTGAGTATCTTGACTCCTTGCTGGACACCTGCTGTCAAACGCCAGATCCCATTCTTGGCTTCGTGAACCAGGTCGTGGAGATTGAGTGTCGGTTTCCGTTGCAATTTCGGTCCCTCAGCGCTTGCGTGGCACTGCTTTGGCAGCATTGGCTGCAGGTGATTCGTGGGCACATTCAGAGCCCTGGGGAGGCATCGTTGGCTCTGGCTGCTGCGTGGGTGTTGTCGAGACGCTTGGCTTTGGTTCGGCTTGCCCCTGCGGGCAGTGGAGACTCCAAGTCCATGACCCGTGACTCAGACTCAGAAGCAGAGGAGTTCAGCCCCATCGATGGCAATGAAAGCCCGCACCACGCTGCAGCCAAACTGCGCTTCGTGGGTCAGAGGGAGAGGCTTTGGGCTGAAGCAACACCAGTATCTGCAGACACTAACGTGACGAGTCAGCAAATGCTTGAAGACGCTAGGGCAGAGGAGGAAGCGGAGTTTGGGGAGTGCATCACCCGAGGCAGCGATTTCTGGCATGCTGGTGTGGCATCTTGGTCCGACATAGAAGCTTGTGAAAGCGGGGAGTCCTGTCCTCCCACCCCAGTTCACCGACCCCGGAAACGTGTCAGGGGTGTCAGGCGCCCCAAGTATGGAACCTGCTGCTTGTGCGGGGTGGCCAACAGATTAACTGTGCCCCGCAGTGGCTTTCACCAGGGCCGTGCATACATTCGTTGCAAGAATTTTTGGGTATTTGACTCACAGCACAAAAGACTGTGCTGGCAAGGCCATAGGTACGCAGGTGATCCTGAACAGCTTCCCAAAAGTGTGATCCGAGAAATGAAGCGCTGGCAGCGTAACGTCGGCTGGCAGCTGCGACATGGACCGCAGGCTCGAGCTCTCCGCTGAAGTTGAAAACTAGCTGCGCAAATGAAGGGACCATGTTTTCAAGATGCTTTGGGTTGGCTCAGTCTCGAAGTGGCATGTTTAACAAATAAGGTGTCCCCCTGGTTTTTCTGGGTATTTTCGGGCGTCGCCCCATGAAAAACCCATATTGAACCTCATATACGGTAAGTTTGATCATGGCTCAGGTGAAGGATCCAGTCATGCTTTGGCAATTGTTTGATGTTGCTTCAGAGGCCAGGGCGGCTCAGACATGGGGTAGTCTGTTTCGTTCTGGCAGCCATGGCTGTCTCTCGCAAGCCTGCTTCTCAGCGGTCAAAGGACAAGCAGGCCACTCACGCTTGTTCATGCTGTGGATCCACTTCTCATCGACTGGAGCGCTGCAGCCACCCAGCATCATGGAAAATCCGTCAGCTGAATGAACAAGTGAAGAGACTTCGTGCAGAGGCCAAGCCGGAAAGAGAAGAAGTGGCGGAATGC
>CAUJNA010003742.1:62500-67500 GCA_963377175.1 Effrenium voratum | reverse complement strand
CGCCCAGCCCCAGCGATTTGTTCGCCGGTTGCATGCTGTTTGGTCGTTCTTCCATTCGAGTGGTTGGTAGTCCGTTTCCAAGGATTGGTGTGCCTCTTAATGTGGATATGTTGTTTTATCCTTTGGTTTCAATCGGAAAGGGTCATGGTTGGTCCATGTCCTATTATGTGCAATCTGAAGGAAAAGAGAACATATTGAGCTGCTATACCCTGTTTGAGGGACTAGAGTTTCAGGCTCCTTTCGCGGGTCGGGAAGGTTCCAGCGAGGCTACCTGGGCTTATTTTGGAGTACTCTCCTGATCGCATTTCGGACATATTCGGCTTTAGTTTGCCTTCCTTTGTTACTTGCCTTCTTGTACCCCAGGGGTGCACCGCTGGGAGTGAAATCCCATGTCAGTGTTTCTCTGAGGGAATCCAACCTGTTGCTTGGCTTGGAAGGAGAACAAAAAGGAAATAGTGTGCCCATTTTGGGGGCTACACATTTTGAGACAACCCATTCAGGTTCACGAACAATTGGCATCTTTCCTTCCAACTTTGCTTAACAGTTCCAGCAATGTCATTATTAGTAGCGGACAGACGCTGAGTAAATCCTACTTGTTCATAGTCTGCCTTGGTTACCTATGGCTGGAATCCGAGCACGGTGAGGAAGGTAGCGCCGACCTTGCCTGAGGACCCTGGAGAAGGCGGTGTCCCAGTCGCTGAGGCGTCCTGAGAGCCCCAGAAACCCATGGCCCAAGACTGGGTCTGCCATTGTTTGAGGCGAAGGGTGGCCTTTGTTACGGCTGGTTTTGCAACGAATCCGTGTTTGGATCCGATTCCTACAGAGGAACAACAGCCAAATGAGCTTTGGGGTGAGGGGCAGGGGATATGACCTGGGCAAATTTGTTGTTCCAGGGTACCAAGCAGAGACACATCAGTTTGAGGGAGCAAAGGAGAAGTGGATGATGGCCTACGATACCGAGCTGCACTCCTGACACATATTTGACGAGGTCTACTAAGGGGGCATGCGGCGAATCCGGCATACCTACCCAAATCATTTGGGGAAACACTGAAAACATTGGCAAGCACGTGAAAGATATGAGACATCCTCTCGCAGAGTCTTATTTCCAGGGCAACAGACAACGATGATTAGAAGTCTTATGGATCAGTCTCGGGTTGGCGAGTTGTAGTCCGAGCCCAGGATGCCACCCTTTCCTGTTTTGGGAGGGATGTCCCTGGAAACTCAACCCGAAACAAGAACCGGGCTATGCTTGAGACCACCGAAACACGGCAGACGGCTTTCTCAATCGTCGCAGAGGAATCGGAATTTACGTCGGCCGCTCCAGGCAGCGAAATGACTCCCAAGCAGCATGCGTGTGTGTGTGTGTGTTTTTGTTTGAGAGTGCCCTTTTGTGGGTTTTAAAGCAACAGGAAAACCACGATTTTTTGTGGGGGGTTCCCCAAGAACAGACACGCCCCACATTTGTGCCCTGACCAAAACACCCTTTTATTGCGGTTTACCGAGTCGAGTCCATCGGCTCCGTCGCGCGTGGCTTCTTCGTTTTGGAAGCGGACCCCAAAGATGGATTCGTGGTTTTCCTTTTGGTTTTTCTTTAAGACAGAAAGACCAGCCGCAGCAAAGCGTACCCTTCGCCTCAAAAAACGAGCGACCGAGCGACCCATTTGCAAGCAAGTTAAGACCCAAAAGCGGGCGCTCGCCAGGACCATGGACCACCAGGGCATGGCACCTGGTAAGGTGCCCCTGCCCCATCTGGACCCGCCGGCGGCCCCAGCCGCCAAGACCAGGACACAGCCATGGGGGAATTCGCCCAGTTGCCAGCTGAGCAAATGGAAAACCCAAACATAATGTGAGAACGTACCAGTGGCTTTTCTATATATTCTATGGCGAGCGAAGATGCCGAATGACGGCAACAAGTGCAGACTTGTTGCCCCAAAATACAAAGGATATCTATGCAGCCACTGTACGAACACTAGTTTTTGCCTTATTGGAGTAGTGACTTTTGGGGCTCTTTTGCGTCTGGGGGACGCCATTTCGGTGCACAAATGTTTCGGAAAACCCGACATGCTTGAGAAGAACACTTGCTTGGTGCCTTTGTATGGTGATCGGTTGCCGATTCCGCGACAAGTGTGGACCCACTAAAGGCGAGCTCGTGATGTTGCAAGACATGCCAAACGTGCCATTTCCAGTCACACCTTGTGGCACAAATGGGTAGTGCTTTACTAACGTGATACGACTCTCATTAAAAGGCAATCAGTCATTGCCAGAATCGTAATAGGCCGGATCCGACTTGCTTGTTCTGCTTTGGCTGTTTTCGCCAAAAGAACTGCTCTTGCAAGCTGCATAATTACAGGGAGGTCATGCACGTTCTCCGCTGGTTAGATGGTTAAAAACCTCGGCTGGCAAACTATGCAACAGCCAGCCAATTACCCTATGCTCAGGAACACTCCCACGTCAATATGTGGAGAACCCTGGCCCCTCAAAGCTCAACCCTTTTTGAGGCCACCAAGATCGGGAGCACAAAGGGGTATCAATTCCAGGACCTGCCCTTTGCCCGTTTTTTTTGTCGGGCCCTGAGCGTCAACCACACGCCAAAGGTTGCAATTCGTGTGCGAAATGCTTTCCGTACCTGCAGTCCGCACCCTCTGGAGGGGGACAGGGATCTTTGGAAGGTTTCGGACCTCAAAATGGGTGTGTCTTAAAGCAGGGGACCTTCAAAATTGTGGGTTTCCTTTTAGCTTCCCTTTCAATCCATGCGAAAAGGGTACCTTAAAAAAGAATAAGAAGCAAAAGCGACTAACCCAAAGACCGACCATTTTGAGGTCAGATGCAGAGTAGGACATTTGGATCGACGGCTGAGGCTCTACATCCTGAGCTTCGAAGGTCGCTGGGAGTCCGCCCGGGGCCTCGTGGGTTGGGTCCGTTGCCCAATCATCGTTTGCTGTGGTTTTCTCTTGGCGCCGGTTGCTTGGCGGTCGGTTGGAGAAGAATTAGGCTCTTTCCAAGCATGTTTGGATGTTCTACGGTCTTATGGCTGGAAAGGCAACGAATGAGACTACAAACGGGAAGCCCTTTTTCACACATGTCCCAGATGGAAGGAAGCCTCCAAAAACACTCCTCCCCCGCCCCCACATGCAACCAGCTGAGGCAGGTTTGAGCAATATAGTTGCCCCACCTAAGCGGAAACCAGGTCGGTCAGGCGAATGAACATGTAGCTGGTTCCATCCTGGCATATCCGAATTTGCTCAGAACAGATCTCCGGATTTGCTGACATCATGACATGTGAAAGGGCATTGATATGTTTTGGTTTTCGTGTTTTAGCCTAAGATGGCTTCAACTACTACCCCCAAAAGGGGTAGAATGGAATAAAGCAACCACTACAAAGCCACATGAAGGGCAGGAAACCAATGGTTTTTACGGCTTCGTTGCTTCCAACCCGGTGGCTCCTTAGTAATCATTGAGTTTATGTTTGGATCCTAGTGGATGTTGGTTCAATTGGTACACCATTCAGGATACATGAGGCTTTCTTGGGCATAAAATACACATAACGAACTCACAAAGGGCGGCTGAAACTCACCAATGATGAAGGCAGCCGGCGTACATGCGTCACCCACTTGAAACCAATACGGCTACGTATAGCGGAGGTGTTGAATCTAGTTTTCATGCAAGTCACGTCCTCCACCAAAGCATCTCCCAAATTAAGAAAAGTCAACCCAGCTGGTAAACAGTCAAGCACTAGGTATGGTTTCTTCCCAAAATTTCGGCTCACGGGGTACAATCTCAGGGATATATTTAGGGACCGTACCCGACCCCCCTCAAGGGTTATTGGTTAGGGACGGTTTGCGTGGTTTGAGAACATTGGGTTGTCGCTGTTGTATTAATGTCGAGGCGCAATTGACAGCCGTGATCACAGATGGCGATGCGTGGGCGCAAGTCTGGCGGCGTCACTCGACGGTAGCCGAGCCGCCGAACTTTGACTTTGAAGCAGCGACTGAAGCGCCGTCCTGTATGCCAGATGATGTACCTTCTGCGATCACGTCGAAGCTCACAGCCATGGGTGCTAGCTGCAGTAGGCAAGTGACACAGTTGCGCGTTCTGTCCTGTGGAAATACGTGCCCTGCTACTGTCCGCTGTCCCAGAGGCACGCGACAAGCCTCAAAACTGTCGGTTGAATGAAGATTGGGGTGGGCGCTTTGCTGGAGTTTTCATTTTGGAACATATTTTCGGGTAGACTAAATATGAAGCAGAATCTGAGCATGTTTTTTGGGGGAGTAACCTCGAGTTGGGGAGTTAGACTGACAACGATCCACCCGCGCGTCTCTCTTCCGCTGGGCACCCTTTGTCGGTTGTTTTGAGCGGACACAGGAAACCAGCTATATGATGGCTATATGATGTTTGGGTCTCTTGTGCAGGCGCCCTTTTCAAGGTGGAGACAAACATCTGATTTCGAACGAGTCCGAGGAATGGAGAGCCACAGATCTGGAGGCGAGAGAGTACAGCGCCTTGTACGCGAATCTGCCGGCGCCCCGGAAGATCCGAAGAGGTCCGACACGGGGTCCCTATATTTCCACATATTTCCACTTTTGGCGGGTTTTCAACATCACCTTGTGGTTGCCGATTTGAGGTGTGAGTTTCCGTTTGGCGGGGTGATGTTGCAAGGGAGATTTATTTGGAGCCCTCTTCTGAAGGTTTGCGGATAGTCTTACGATCCCCATCTAGGGTGTTTGGCTTGGGAGCCTCCGACAGATCCCACGCCGGGAACCAAAAGGCAAGTGTGTTTTTTTCTTTTTGGGAAGAGATGAGTTGCCGAGGTAAATTGGGAATTGGGCAGCTGGTGGCTTTCCACGTGAGCCTGAGGGTTTAGCAGGTGATTAGTTGTTTGTTACCGGGTTCATTTTCCCCGACCTGGTCAACAACGAGCTCATGCCCATGCTGAAGATTCTATTAATTCCATGTTTCACCTAAGGAACATGCACGACTCATGACGCAGGTTTCAGGTTTGC
>CAUJNA010003742.1:25000-57500 GCA_963377175.1 Effrenium voratum | reverse complement strand
CATCAAGAAAACATACCCTGAGAGGAGGGGCGCAAACATGGAGCAGGGGTCCCAAACTCATGAGGAACATTGGGTTTGGGGAATTCGTACTTCTGTGTTCCCTACTGTAGGTGGACGAAATCCTGCACCAAATGGAAATTGGGATATATGACTTAGATGATTCCCTATAAAAAATGGGACAAACCACCTACAGGAATGTATCCATTTACAGTACTGACCTCGTCAATCATGTTGAAGCAGGTGGATACTTGCTGGTTCCAGGTGTCCACATGTAGTCAGGGTTTGCCCCCCCTTTCGGGGAAATTCTCACAGTATTGTCCTCTTTGTTGAAATCCTATCTGGGTTCTGTCACAGGAAACCATGTCACCAGGAGCCTCCTTTTGAAGCAGCTTCATTTTCGCGTTAGGCTGGCTGTAGCGGATTCTACCAAAGCGAATCGAGCTTTTGATCTTTGGGTTCTCTCATTCCGCTTCATGTGTCTGTGTGTACTTTTTGAGGGTACCCCTTTTGGGTTCCCCCATTTCAATAGAATGTCTAGTCAAAGGTCCGCAGGTTTAGGAAAATTGGAGCCCTCCGGGAGAATGTTGTCAGAAGGCAAAAGGGCAAGTTAAACCTTTGAAGGCACCCTTTCACAGGGAACCGAACTTGAAAGCGTTGCTTTGAACATACAGTTGAACTGCCTTCAAGGGGAAGCCCGAAGAATTTAGTTTCAATAGCAGTGCCTAGAGTCATTTCCTCTCGGGTATGCAAAATCAAGGGGTCACGACTCACAACCTCACCAGAAAAAGGACACTGAGACTCCACGCGGTGTTTTCTTCAATCATTGTTTGAACCTATCTTTGTTTTTTTATTCTTTGGGTAGCTGTTGTAGTCTTATTTGCCTGGAAGCACTGTAGATAAGTATTGACATAATATGTGTTTTGTTTTCTTCGCAAATTAGACAACCCCATGTTTTATCAAGCACTTGGAGTGGTTTGTTGTCGAATCTCCCTTGTTCAAACCGGGTGCGGCTTCTCGTGCCCGCGCGCCCGACACCGCGACGCCCAGAGGAGGGTCGAGACTTCTCTTTGCTAATCCAGTCCATCGGCATGTCGGCGGCGAGTTTTGTCATCCTTTACAAGAAGAAGCACCTCTGCCACTTGTCAGACAGCCCTTAGTTGGTTTGGATTGGTGGCTTGGGGATGTGAACCCCTGGTTCTTGTAGCGGCTTGGGTTCCACACCCCCTCCAAACCGCCGTTTAGAGGGAAGCTGAACTTGAACCAAGTGGGTCCTGTTCGAGGGTTAATCACTTCCAGAGTTCCCGGACTGTGGTCGCTTTTTGGGAAGACAATTTCAGTGGTAAGCAAACAGTTTGGATTTGCTTTGGCCGACCCAGGCAGAAAGTGAGCTTGGGGTCCAGGTATCTGCATTGGAGGGGTCAGCGGCATCTACTCGGTTGCATTGTCAGATTTGGGGGGAGGTTGCAAGGAAAGGAGGTTGGTCGGATCTCAGTGTGATACCTTTCGCGACTGCCCGGTTGAGTGAACAAATGGTCACTTGAACTGTGGCAGCCGGTGATATCACAGAAGACCATGTCCACAGCTTATTTTTCTTTGATTGGGCTGAGTAATCGGTTTAGCTTGGCGGTGAGCTGGAATGTTTCCCAGCGAACCACCGCAAGCAGAATCTCATGTCCCCACGTGGCAAACAACCGAGGCCACACCTGGCTCATTTTCTCCTTCATTATTTGTGGAGTGCAGGGGATGCTCTTGGGCTTTGAGAGACCGCTGGGCAAGAGAACTGTGACGATAGGTTTCACCACGACCGTCACCTGTTTTGCCATGGCCTTCTTTTATAACAAGATGCTGAGCAGCCGAAAGTGCGAGGGCAACGAGGGCGAGGTGCCACATGTTGCTCGGCCGGAGCGTGAGGCAACCTCACAAGTTTGGCACCTTTTGTGCAACCCGCAGTGTGCTTCTGACCCTCTGACCCTTTAAGCGTATACATCACTCTTTTGGGTCATGACCCCCCTATGTTTGAAGGCTCAGGAAGCTGTTTTTTTTTTTTTACAAAATGGTTCCAAGGTGAATGCGAGCCCATGGCAGATCCTGCAGGTAAAGCAACTGCAACATGGTCGCGGCTGGCAACTCTTCGGGCGGCAGCTGCCACTGGTTTTGACTCTTCTCGTTGGGCTCTTCGGTTTGGTCGGCGGATTTCTCAGTGCAAATCACGGCTCAGGCGCAGAGACTTAGGCCAATGGACCATTTTTGTTTCGACTTCTCCTGTATGTAACCCATGCTTCCGGATCAGCTGGGTGTTGGTTGGCCACGTAATTCCAAGGGAACCCCCAGTGCAAAGAGAAAGTCACAACAATGACCCACTTTGGTGCAACACAAAGGGCTGTTTTCCCACAACCATGCTGTAACCATCGTTTTTTCAAGGTTCTGAATGGTTCTTAGTGAGGATATGCTTGCATACATCTTCGGCGTCTTTGTGTGGAACTATTTGATCCCTGAGCCAGCTCGGATGTCAGAGACGATGATGACTGCCTCTTCGGTAGTGACTCAGTCCAAGGTGGGGGTTCTTGCTTGGGGAACTCTTTTTTCCAATTTGTGAGTTCTAGTGGTTTGCCCAGATGTCTGGAGGGGTTTCCTTCCTACTCAACGGTCATTCTTTTGCTGCCATTTATGGTAGTTTCGGGGTTGACCTGGGGCAAAGAGGCGCATATATGGTTGGGTTTGCCCCTTAACCGACAGACCTGGTTTTTGGTTGTGGCTCAATTGGCACACTAACCATGCTTATGGTTTGCACTCCCGCAACCTTTGGCCAAAAAAGAGCTCCGCTTCGCCCGTTGTTTTTTTGTGGCAGTCCTTTGGTCCATCTTCGGGGCCGTACGTCTGCACATGTGTTTGACTCAAGGAGAACCCGGGCAAGCGAAAACGTTATTCTGAAAGCTATATGGTCAATATTATTAATAATCTGCGACCGTTTTGAGTCAAGGTCATTTGGGGTGACTTGGGTGGATTTATGTGGCAGTGACTTGATACCGGCCGAAGTTCATGACCCAAGATTTGTTCAGTCGGCATGCTTTTCTGGTACAACTTTCTTCATCATTTATGTGGCTCAGACAGTTACGCAGGCCGTCGTCAGGTCTGAGGGAATCACCTGCCCAACAGATGGAGGCAAAGCAAATCATGGGGTTCCAGCTAACTGTCCCCGTGAATGGTGGTGTCAAACAGCACCCTTGGAAGGGCCAGTTCAAAGTTTATTGGTGAGCTTTGAACCAAATGACGCCGAGGCTCAAGAACGCATGCAGTGTTGGGTAGTTTCTGGGCGTGTCACGTGTCACAGGTTGGAACAACAAAGAGAAAAGCCACGATAAACCTGCCATCAGGTCAGCGTCAGATGTTGGTTTGGATTGGCGGCAGATGTTGGGTGGTGTCCCATGTACCTGCAATGCAAGAATCCGGGGTTGAAAGCCTCACCACTCCAAACCACCTGTTAGAGGGAAGCCCCTAGTTCCAGTTCTCCGGTTTTGTAGGTAGAAAGCCAAAAGGAAAGTGGCTTACGACCTACTATTGAGGTCTACCTTTTGAAATCCAAAAGGAAACTGGTTTATCAGGTCAACCTCCAATAGGAGAGGGCGGTGTTCTCATTTACCAACAAGAAACGAGGTGATCATGACCGCCTGCAGTCTCGCGGGCTCGCTGGTGCGAGTGCTGACCGGGGACATCTCCGACAAGGCGAAGAATCCGAAGCGTCTTCCCCCACCCGGGGGGTGGTTGTTATTTTTGTGAGCCCCACAAATCTTGGGATTTCTGCCATTATCTTGGGATCCCAGCTATACCCTTGGAACCTTTTGGGGGCCGTTTAACGTGAGCTTCCAATTCGTAGGGTGATGCTACAAGGGGAATATTGGGAACCCTGTTGGTCCCCCCCAGACGTGTTGTTCTGCCTATTTCATGCTGAGCTCACCGGTTCACTGGTATAACAAGCTCGTGATGCGGGATCCTTTGCTTGTTTCTGTTTTTCCCGAAAGCATGGCGAAGGGTTTTTCCGCTGGGTTCACTTGAGTTGTTCTCATGAGAGTCATTACAAGGTGTCATTGCAAGGAATTATCATCATGAAAGTCAATGCAAGGAGTCATTGCAAGGAGTCATTGCAAGGAGTCATTGCAAGGAGTTATTGCAAGGAGTCATTGCAAGGAGCCATTGCAAGGAGTCATTGCAAGGAGTCATTGCAAGGAGTCATTGCAAGGAGTCATTGCAAGGAGTCATTGCAAGGAGTCATTGCAAGGAGTCATTGCAAGGAGTCATTGCAAGGAGTCATTGCAAGGAGTCATTGCAAGGAGTCATTGCAAGGAGTCATTGCAAGGAGTCATTGCAAGGAGTCATTGGGAGTCATTGCAAGGAGTCATTGCAAGGAGTCATTGCAAGGAGTCATTGCAAGGAGTCATTGCAAGGAGTCATTGCAATTGGAGTCATTGCAATTGGAGTCATTGCAAGGAGTCATTGCAAGGAGTCATCGCTAGCAAGGGAGTCAAGTGCAAGTTGCAAGGAGCCAAGTGCAAGTTGCAAGTGCAGGAGTCAAGTGCAAGTTGCAAGTGCAAGGAGCAAGTTGCAAGTGCAAGGAGCCAAGTGCAATTGACTTGGTTTCTCTTCTTAGGGCGACACTACGAAAATCGACCCTCTGCGGGGATCGGCGTGGTCGAGGTGCAAAAACCCATGGTTTTTTGCGATTTCTGCGGTGCTCGCGCGACCCTCTGCGGGGATCGGCGTGGTCGAGGTGCAAAAACCCATGGTTTTTTGCGATTTCTAAAGTTCCCGCGCGACCCTCTGCGGGGATCGGCGTGGTCGAGGTGCAAAAACCCATGGTTTTTTGCGATTTCTAAAGTTCCCGCGCGACCCTCTGCGGGGATCGGCGTGGTCGAGGTGCAAAAACCCATGGTTTTTTGCGATTTCTAAAGTTCCCGCGCGACCCTCTGCGGGGATCGGCGTGGTCGAGGTGCAAAAACCCATGGTTTTTTGCGATTTCTGCGGTGCGCGCAACCCTCTGCGGGAATCGGCGTGGTCGAGGTGCAAAAACTCAAGGTTTTTTGCGACTTTTGTTGTTCGAACTGGTCCTCGGGAGTTGTCTCGTGGTTCGCGCGCCTGCTCCCGGAACCGGTGGGTCGCGGGTTCGATTCCTCCCTGGTCCGCGGGCGGGCGTCGCAAGATGCAACTTGCATTTTAAAGCAACTTGCAACTTGCGCAGACCAACTTGCGCAGACCAACTTGCACCGACCAGTGTGCGCAAAGCGCCTTGCCTAGAGCAACTTGCGCAGAGCAACTTACGCAGAGCAACTTGCACAGAGCAACTTACACAGAGCAGCTTGCACAGAGCAACTTGCAGGGAGCGCAATTTGCACAGAGCAACTTGCAGGGAGCCACTTGCAGGGGCCAACTTGCCGGAGCAACTTGCGCGGAGCAACTTGCGCAGAGCAACTTGCACAGTGCAACTTGCGTAGAGCAACTTGCGCAGACCAACTTGCACCGACCAGTTTGCGCAGAGCACCTTGCCTGGTGCTGTCCCGCGCTTGCTTCACAAATGCTTCGTGGAGGGAAAAAGAACGCATCCTGCAGCGTTGGGCCGACCTCGCTTGCGATGTTATGCTTTCGGGCCAACCGTGGTCTAGTTGTTTTAAGGTTTTGGACGTATAGGTGCGTCTTTTTCTGAGGGTACCCATTTGGTGATTTCAAGGGAAACTGCAACAGCCGCCCTCAGCGGCTACACACCTTAGTTTTCCTCCTCAAGGAAACGCGTCATGGCTTGTCGCCATCGGTTTGGCTGCTAAAGAGAGGGCCCTCCCTGGCAAAGCCGAAAGGGTTCACGATGCACGTGCGTCTGTACTGTGGTCTGGGCAAACCAAAATGGTCTATCGCACCAGCCCAAAAGAAAAGTTGCCCAGTGCCTCAGTTGGCCTTGCCGGAGCCCTTGCGCATGTGGTCCATGGCGGAGTTGCCAGCCTTCGCATTCTTCTTGGCGCTCACGATGAAGTTCGGATCAAACTTCAGCTGCCAGATCCATGTGTTGAGGAACTGGATCATCGACTGTCTCGCTGTCTTGTTTTTCTTCGTCATGCAATCCGCGAGGTTCCAATCGCTAGCCAGCCAAAGGAGCTTGGTGCCAACCTTCTGCATCTGCTGGCGCAACTGATACGCCTGAAGCGCTGCCCGAATGTTGGACAACCCCAACAGTGGTCCCTCATTGAGCTCCACCGCATCAAAGGCACCCTTGCTGTCCGTGGCCAGCAAGCCGGGGATGGTCGCCACCATGGAATCCGCCACCTCCAGGATGTCCACAGACTGATTGAAGCCACAGCAACCATTCAGCTGCGCCCACATCAATCTCACCCGATAGGCGTGATCCTCGCCCTCCAGGATGGACTGAATCTCGCCATCATTTGACGAAATGGCCACTCGCCGCAACTTCCAAGTCCTCCACATCACCAAAGACAACGTGGAAGTCTTTCCTTCGCGAATGCCCTTGCCGCCCATCAGCACCAGCAGGCCACCAGTGGACTCACCCTTGGGCCTGTTCGCGTGCGCCTGATCCGCCATGCCAATGACTGTCATGTCTTGCCAATGCTCCACGTCGTTGAAGTGATGAAACCGCAACGTGGTAGACGTCATTGTCCGCGCCTCCTTGATCAAGTCCTGCACTTCCTTCGCAGTGGCTAACGTTGGTTGTTCACTGAGGTCCGTCAGGAGCAAGTTGCATCTCGCGCAAATAAGTGGAGCGCTTTGCACAGCTAACCACTGTAATGCCCCCAGAGCACCGCGGCACATAGACACTTCTCGTGCAGTCATATCTCCCGAAGATCGAAGCCGCTTTGAGTCAATGGCCAGGTCCTCCAACGTCTCCGCATAGTGGGTCTGCTCCAACTCCACAAAGAACTCATCGCCCTTGTCAATCACGTTCACATCCACGCCGATGTGCCTGTAGGAGTTGAGTCTGATCGTACCCCACTTGAATTTCTCATCAATGGTCTTGCGGATCTCCAGCCACTTGCCATTCTTCAGGTCGCCTCCTCTGTTGAAATCGTCCACATGGCCACCCATGAAGCCAATGGTCTTGAAGCGATCCCATTGATTCCTCGGATTCTGATTCTCCTCGATCCAGACCCACAGACACGAGTCTCCCCAGATGCGGATGCCACCCAGCTTGGACAGCTCACTGTCGAGCTCCTTCCACAGATTCCGTGGGGCCGTAGAGCTCCCGTAGATGTCCTTCAGCAACCGCAGCAATCCATTGTTGTCCACCCCCAACGCCTCCTTGAGCTCGGGAGTGCCAGTAGTCCACAGCCGCTCCTTCTCCATGGTCTTGGATGTCTGTAAGAACGCCGTCGACAAATCCAATCCCTCCAGATCCCATTTGTTCTGGGCCACCAGCTGGAAGGTCAGATAACGTGCCAACGTCGACTGCACCGGAGATGCCGTCTTATGTCCTTCTTGAAGAAGATCAGGATGCTGAAATCCAAGGAGAACAATCCGGGCCTTTGCCTTCTTTGTCGCGTCCTTCGTCACGGTCGTGGTTGCGGAACTTTCCGCCAAGGCCTTCTTCGCTTCCTCTTGCTCCTCCGGTGGAATGATCTTCCAAGTCAGCACCCAGCGGCATCCCAACACTCTGCCGGATTGGCGAGCTTCATCCTCCTCTGCCTTGCTGAGGCACTTCCGTACTGCTTCCTGGGCCAGGAAACTCTTCACCTCCTTGGACTTGGCCCGGTCAAACAACTGCTTGTCCTCCTCACTGAGATACCGGTAGTTCACCTCCGTATCCCTCATCTTCTTGACCAGATAGTTGACCGGATTGCGTATGAAGTTCTTCTGATCCCGGTGTGACTGAAAATCCAAGTCCAGCTCCATGACGTAGCCCTCGTTGACCTCATCCAACGCGTCAAAGAATTCCGCGTGCATAGCCTCTTCGTCCTTCATGTCCGGACTCTCGCTGTCGTCCTCACCGTGCGAGACCTTCTGCCGTTTCTCTCCTGGCTCTTCCGCTACCGACTCCGACGCTCGTGATGTAGAGCTCTTCAACAACGGTCTGGCAGACGACGACCCACCAACAGAGAAGGTTCTCCCATCGCCAATCCCAAGGTCATCCTCCTCGAGGTCCGCATCTACATCCACTTGCGCTGACCTTGGCTGGTAGTCGTTGATGTCCATAGACTGCTGCTTGTCCTCAACGGATGTCGTCGGCTCCGGTTGTTTGAAGCGTAGTCGCCGCGAGGTCACCGGCTTGATTGTCGAAGCGTCTGGCTGTGTTGGCAAATCAACCTTCTCCTCATCGTTCTCGTCCGGCTCCTCATGAATGACATCGACATACTCCTTGGATGGTATCAGGTCCGTGAGGCTCTTCCACTCCATGGGGTTGGTCTGATTCCGCATCTCCTCGACGGCTTGCTCCACTTCTGTCAAGGGTCGCACAGAATGAACCGAGCACCGCATGATCGTGCTCCCAATGGCCACCCAGACAATGTGTCTGCGTTCATCATCCGCCTCCTGGTCCACCAACACTTCTTGGAAAAGCACACGCCCAGGTCCAATCCACCGCGGCTTTGCGGTCTTCTTGAACCCTTGTCTCTTGCCCTTGTGATAGTCGTGGGTCATGTACCTTCTCCACACTTTCACCCATTGCGTGGGCCAGAATTCCCGCAGCGGCTGTCTGACCTTGGAGTTCTGCAGCTTGCTCAGCGTTCGCATGGCTTTCGCCCTTCTCGCACAATCCTCTGCCTGTTGTCTCTGCGTCACCAATCGCACATAATCCCGTTGTAGAGGTGGTGAATCAAGCCCCGCGAACGTCCGCAAGTCTTCCTCCGAGAGAGAGTAGCTCCTGCCAAAAGCCCACTGAAAGGGGCTATAGCCCTCCACGAACTCCACGCCATTGAGTCCCGCTGCTGCCATCGCCAAGCACACGCCCGGGTCCATGTCGGCAAAGGAAGTCCGGATCAAGGTAGCCGTGTTCTTGATGTCCTTGATCGCACTCTCGATGACCCCATGTGCCCAGCTCTCCTTCTCGGCCGGATGCGTGAGCGCGATGTTGAGGTCGGACATGTACTCCCGCAGCTTGTTTGACGTCAGTGTCTTCGCCGAGTCGGGAATCACATACTCCGGCTTCGGCTTATCCAGAAGCCACCGTAGAGCAAAACTCTTGATCACATCGTCCGCCGACTCTGCCTGTTGCTGTTCCATGGGGTAGCTCTTGATGACGTCTATCACCTTATACTTCGTGGCCATGTCCATGAAGAGAATGAACTTGTACTTCTGCTGACAGTTCGGCGGCAGCCACTCACTCAGATCAATACCCACCTGCGACCATGCCTTGGGCAAAGGTTTGGTTGAAGCAGGAGGAATCCGTCCCGAGCTGCTACCACCAGGTCTCAATGCCTCACAGTGCGGACACTTGTAGTCCATGACCATCCGGATCTGCCACGCTGGTCTTCCAGCATCCCGTACCATCCTGGCCAGGTTGCGGTTTCCAGGATGTCCAGCCGCAGCATGGAACTTCTTGATCTTCGTAAGCCATACCTGTTTCTCCGCTTCCGTCGGCTCGGCACCACCGACTGCCTCCTCTTCTCGCACGTCTTCGACCGCTTCACCTTCTTCTGCGTCCGGCTCTGCTTCCGCCGCATGAAGAACCATCTCCAGGTACTTCTCATCTGTGATGTCAATAGCCTCCTTGATCCAGAGCTTTTTCAGCACACGGTCTGGGACTTCCTGCTGTCGCCAAAGCCTTGCTATGCTGCGGCAGAGATTCCACGGGTAGTAGGCTGTTGATGCCGTCTCCACACCCGCGATCTCTCCATGATCATGACCTCCAACACATGTCTTGCTCCGAAACATAGCGTAGAACCGCTCGTCCGTGGTCATGATGGTCCATTGTTTCCGCAGCAGCTGCTTCCCGTCTCGAGATCTCAGATTGTAGCGACAGCCGTCAATCCGACACCAGAAAACACGGTAGCCGAAATACTCCAGAATGCGCTGGATCTGGCCCATCTCCTGCACGTTCCAACCATCACAGTGAGTAGGCCACTCATGGTAATACTCCGGACGTTGACCACTCTCAAGTGTCTTGCTGAGCCAATTCGCAAAGAGCCGCATCATCTTCCGCTCCCTGCGTCTGAACTTGGTCAATTGCTCCGGTCTGTCGTGATAGTTCAATCGTGCCCAGGAGCTCCACTTAGTGCATGGCATAGACACCCACAGTCTCCTCGGTCGCTTGTTCGCGGCCAACTTCTCCAGAACCTGGTAGGTGTCCGGCCTGTAGAGGTCCATGTTGTTCGCCAAGTTCACCCGCATGGCCTTCAGGCCATCTCTCTCCGCCGCAAATGTCAACCAACTGTCGGGAGCGCAGAAGAATTCCCACAGCGCATCCTCCTCTCCGTAGAGCATCTCCTGCACGTTGATTGCCAAATGACGCTGCGCATCCTTCTGCATCTCAATCGCTTGACTGGCCACGTATTTGGGGATGTCCCGCTTCAGTTCCCCGCTGGTGACATTTTCTTCATCTGGTCCGTGGTGAGCATCTCTGCATCCTCCTGGGCCTTCAGCGATCGCTCGCGCATCACCTTCTTGAGCTTTATAAGTTCCTCCGTGGTGATGTGCTTGAGGATCTCTTGCTCGAGCGTAGGCGTCTCTGGCTCCTCCACCACTCCCCATGAACTTGCGGCGCTTGTAGGGGACCGCGGTGCCGAGGCTGTCGTCTGATAGCCCTTCTTCATAGGCTTCGCGGCCACCGGCTTGTTCTTGCACTTGGCCAAGACGTCCGCGTACCGCTGGTTCGTGGTGTGTTTTTCGATCGCGACTCGCACCATCTCCTCCGTCGGCAGGATGCCCTTCATGGTCGCAAAGTCCTCCTCCAGCTGCTTCAGCGCCTGCTTCACGTCCTGGTGATTCTTGACCTCCGTGCTGTCCGATGGGGCTCCCTTCTTGGGCAGGTAGATCAACCGCAGGGCACATTGACTGCAGTGCATCCACATTCCCCACTTGTTGGACCGATGCCGCATTGGCTCGTGCGTTCCATAGCATGGCCATTGCTGGTCGGACGCTCGAGGATCCCGTCCGTCCAGCTCCATCGCTCGGTCCTTCTCCAGGACGTCCATCTGCTTCTTCCCCTCCTTGTCGCACTCCAACTGCTTCATCAGCACCGCCAGGTAGTCCGGCGACTTTACGGCCATGACCTCCTACCGGCACTGGCGAAGAGGGTGGCTCCACTGAGCTCTTGGGAGCAGGTTGCATGAGTCTGAGCCTCCTTGCTGCCGGGTTCGTCTGATTCAATTCGCTTCTTCGCTGCAGCAACTGACGGAAAGGTTCACCTCGATCAAACTCTGGCAGAACGACATGCAGTTCCAGAACTTCCACATCAAACGACACATGGCGCTCCTGTAGGAGAATGATGTTTGCATGCCCCTGGCTCACGGTGACGCCCCCTGTGAGGTACTCAACAAGATCCACCATATAGTGCCCCTTGGAGTTCTGCTGGAGAGTATAATGCCGTAGGGGGTCAATCAACGAGAAAACACACGTCCCATCCACCAGATCCACAACCATGCCCGTCCCGGTGTCCCCCGCGAAGTCCATGCCAACCAACACAGGAACCAGTAGGGAACGGTTCTCCTCGTTATCCTGATAGTTGCTGGGGTTGGGGAGCACATACACGGAAAAGGACCTTGGTTTCCCAGATGCTGTGGATTGGAGATCTACATGATATTCTCCGCGACCCCACTTCCCAGACCCGAAGCGAAAATATGGGCGACGGCTCTGGTCAATCTTGATCGTCGCTCCTGGGTCTTTTGCCAGTAGGGCTTGGATCAGCCCACGAACAGCACCCTCGGGGCCAGCACTTGCTGTGGCTCCCGTGTCTAGCATCCCTTGACTGGGCTTACGCTCTGCATTCACCTTGGCCGACTGCGCCTCTGCTGCATGAAGGTCTCCACGTGTTTGCCCATCAACCTCCATCTCCAGTCCGTAGTAGTCGGCCACATACGCATTGACCTGGCTGCCCTTTGAACCTTTGAACTTGCCCTTGTTCTTACCGTGGGGAAATGCGTACGCCATGTCATAGGCCGTCCAGTTGGCGTTCTTGTTCTTGTTTTTCCCCTTCGCCATGACCAGGTCCCAGTGCCAGTCCGTGTCTGCATAGTTCATGTGCTTGCCCGTGAACTTGCCGCCCATGGGTTTTCCACCAAAACCCTTCCCTTTTCGCACGCCGGGATGTTGCCGGTCAGGGCACTCTCTCGCCATGTGGTTGCCCCCGCAGATGAAACAACCACTGCTTCCTTTCATCCCAGCAGACGCCGAGGGAATAAAACCACGCTCTCTCCTCATGGCCGCAGTGGCTTGCTGAGCCTGTGACCACGTTCGCTTCGCCTCCATGGCCAACACCTCAGCATCCTGCTCGGCCTTCTGCAATTCTTGTAATCGAGGATCATCAGCGTCTTCTCCATGTTCGACTCCAGCAGGTTCCCATACAGGAGAATCGTCATCTCGCCAACCGACATGATATTGCCAACCAGCGTTCCAACCATCTCCCCATTCATCTCCCCAGTCCTCGTAGGGCGTGTCCTCCACGTACGTCGTGTAATGATCTGCTTCCGCAACATGAAGGTGATGTCCAGGGAGTGAAGGCTGAAACCGGGTTGCCGTCAACTGCTCGTCCCACAAGGTCTGCAAGGCATCGCTGATGCTGTCATAGTCCAGGCGTCCGTTGGTGGCACTCAAGATGTCACGCCACTCCTCCGGACTCAATGAGGCGGCCACCAGCAGCCTCCATCCTCTCAAGACATTGATGATGAAGGAGTCCATCACATTCAGCTCATCTTCTTCGTCCACGGTCACCGGGCTCGGTCCCGGTGTAGCTGATTCTCGACGTCCTCCCTGAGACGCCGCCTCTGCGGAATCCCGATGTCCGGCTTGAGGAGAAGCCGCTTGAGATTCCTGCGGATCGCCTTGATGTTCTCCTTCAGCAGGAGCCGGTTCTTCAGCTAGTCCATCTCCACCCGCGTCAGCAGCATCTTCTTCTTGAGACACTCGACGATAGCCACGAGACCTCCTCCAACTCGAAGTGTCCGATCCGTCCTCCACTCGGCTACCTCCACGCTGTCTCCACCGATCCCACTGACTCGGAGACCACCAATCTTGAAGATCGTCATCTCGATCTCGTTCTTCAGGTGCAGGTAGTCCAAACGTCCGTTTGCTCGGATCAACACCGCTGCGCTCTTGCTTCAGCCGAATGAGCGCCTCTTGGAACTCCTCAAATCCCAAGGTCTCCCGCACCAAGAAGTCCGCGACCTTCTCATTGTTGTACCGCTTGAAGCTGAAGTACTGGCTCATGATCGCCGCCGCATTCGGCATGCTTCTCCGCACCAATGGGCTCTGCGCGAGCTTCCGAAGGTACTTGGTGACGCCGTCCTCCGTATCGAACTCTGCCTGCGACCAGCTCATTGCCAGGAGCCTGGCAGTGCCAGTGAGCTTGGAGATCAGCCTCGTTGCCAGATACTTCCGCATGCTTTGCTTGTTCCCTCTGACATACCAGGCCACCTCCTTGCAGTAGCGTCTCCAACCCTTCGGAGCTCCATCCCAAGTGGGCACCACTTCCTTGCCCTCCATGGTCTCCCTGATCGCGCCAAAGCGCGTGTTCAGCTGGACCGTCACGTGCTCCGCTGCCAATGCAACAGCCGCCCTCAGCGGCTACACACCTTAGTTTTCCTCCTCAAGGAAACGCGTCATGGCTTGTCGCCATCGGTTTGGCTGCTAAAGAGAGGGCCCTCCCTGGCAAAGCCGAAAGGGTTCACGATGCACGTGCGTCTGTACTGTGGTCTGGGCAAACCAAAATGGTCTATCGCAGAAACCAAGCGGGATCCACCGTTTTGTTTTGGGGGGGAAGGGCACACCCAATATAGTAAACATTGTAGATTGTGTTGAGGCCAAATGGGCCCTTCTCGGTGCCAGTGTCCGAAAATCGGCCAGAATTTCTTGGGCGTGCGTTGGAATTTATAAATGGTTGGTGTCCTTTCGAGGCTAACAAAACATACGGACCCAACAAGATAGTGGGTTTGCGTTTTGGTTCTCTTGTCAACATGTAAAGGGGTACCCCCCCAAAGAAAGAACGGTTTTTCTAAGTGGCACATGGTGGGTCTTCTTCCCCCGATGCACTCGCCAGCTTTGAGAGGTCTTCCTGTGCTGGGCTGCATGCACGCCGGTGGTGGTCATCGGCGCGCCCTTGGGGGCCCTCTTTCTCACCGAGCGCCTCACCTCAAATCAGTTGAGTCACGGTGAAAACCCGTAGCAACCTTACACATTGGGAGTGTCTTTTGGGGACCCGCACAATTGTCGGTTCTCCTTTTGGTTTCCCCTTAAAAACCAATAAGTCACCCATAGTCATCTTCAAAAACGACATTTCAGTAGGCAATTTAACTCGGGTGTGGGACGTCACCCAGTGTTGGATTGATAGGGACCCCCTACATTTGCGTCGCCCGCGGAAGTCCGGCAAATCGCAGAGTGGTTCTTTACGTGGGAAATCAGCAAAGTCATGGAACTTTCCCCCCAAACACACCTCCAAAAATGGCCACGTTCTGTGATATCAGGGCAGCGCCCCGGACAGTGAGAGACGTGTCGTAGAAATGGACAGCCGGTATAGAGAGGTGCAAAACCAGGCAAGTCGAGAGAGAGTCCCTCTGCCTTAGGTATCCAGCCTTTTGACTCTCTACCAATGGTTTTGACTGTGACTCAATGGTCTAAGAAATTAGGGACCTCTTCAGGTGGTTGATGTCCTTTCGGTTTTCCTTTGAAACACGCCCCCTTGTCAAGCAAACCAGGACTCTGGCCCAAGTTGTTTGAACAACCAAGCGCCCTGGCCCATGTGGAACGATATCGGTATAAGCTCCTGAACATAAGTCTTAGGAAAACAATGTTTGAAGCAAACAAACAGCTTGGATTTGTGTGTGTGTGGCCAAGTGAGGTTTTGCATCCCCAAGAGGGGTCCTCTTTGAGAAAGTTAGTTGTTTCACCAGGCTGAGTTGAGCAGACGCTTGTTCTTTTGAATTATCCACTCGAAGGCTGCTGGTAGAGCCACACATTCGCATTAGATGCTTTGGGACGAATCGCGTGTGTAGCAACCATGTTTAGGTTTGCCTTTCATTTTTTTGCGGCAACATCCCCGCAAAGGCCTTTCTCCGAGAAACCCTGAAAGCGGAAATCTTTCAACCCAGAAGCCCATTTCGGCACCGCCTACAGGGAACTGAATTGTTAAGAGTTTGAACAGGTCAGCCACAAGTTGCACCCCGCCCAATGCGTTCCTAAACTGTTGATGCGCCCAACCCTCCCCGTTCACCATTTAGGATGTTTAATTAATTAGAACGAACCATAGCGAGAGTTTTATATCTGGAGTTTCCATAGACCCAGCACTAAGGGGGCAGAACTATGATCTTTGATGATCTTTGAGGATCAGGATCATGGAGACTACAGCAAGATCCATGTACTAACCTATGAGTGACGCTCAGCAGGTGAGGGAGTGACCTGTAAACCCTCCCTAGTTTCCTTCAAGGCACTCGAGTTCATTCCCCAAACCCTTAGCTCCTGCGCACCAGAAAGAGATTGAAGGCACATGACGCTCATACTCCGGCGCGGCTTCTTCGTCTTTGTCGTGGTGATGTTTGTGTCTCTTAGTTGCAAAGCCGAAACAGTTGCAAGCATCCGGAGTCTCCGTGCCCCTCCATGTGGGGTATATGACCCAAGGTTTAAGGTTGAAGCATTGTGGAGTTCATGCAGCAGAGTTCACCCTCTTTTAGGGTTCCCATAAATTCATTTGTTAGGTGGATTTCCGCAAATAACAGGTTGCAACAAGCGGATTTGCCTTTGCTGTCTGGTGTTTGGGTCGGATTCCCCAACACAAGCGAACCGAAGATGCGTATCCTTTGTAAAAAGACCATGTTTAAAGAGGTTCTAGCCATTCCATCTTGCATGACATTACGATCATGTGATATAAGCACTCTAGAACCCACAATCTTCGTGAGAGCCCAGGCAGGATCGCCGATGTTTGGCAAAGCATGCCTGTTTGTTTCCCAACAAGTCCACACATGCTTTTCAAGGGGGCCAAAGTGAGGACCTTCTACCTCAAGCATGTTGATTGAACATGTGTGCGTGTGTGTTTCCACTTTCCCACTTAGTGCTCTCTTATTTGGAAGCTCTTTGATTTGATATTTCCCTTTACAACAGGGTGAAAGTAGGCGCAACTCCCCGTATGTGTGAAAGGGATTGGAGCAACACGCGAATTGTGCCAT
Organism: Effrenium voratum; assembly: GCA_963377175.1. Classification (NCBI taxonomy): domain Eukaryota; class Dinophyceae; order Suessiales; family Symbiodiniaceae; genus Effrenium; species Effrenium voratum. The sequence goes on along the minus strand of CAUJNA010003742.1, from coordinate 41,202 downwards.
GTATGCAGTACCTTTTTTGGATGATGGTTTCCACCCACCAGCAAAATCCATTTTGTCCCAGGAAGGGCAGCATCGCCCTCCTGGTGTGTCGCGAATCTGCTCCTTGCTCACCCTTTGGTTCACCACATCCCTTTCGCAAAGACTGGTGAACCCGCTTTGAACATCCGCTTGTCATATGGCCCGGGGATGGGAATGGACCTGTTGATGCAAGGGGACACACAAGGTCTTCGGCCGTGCCGTAATAAGGTTCTAAATTCTATAAAGGTCCCGAAAGCAGGTTTGTAGTTTGCCAGCATTTTTACCCGGCTTAAAATCAAGATGGTTTCATTTGGTTACTTGGTATCAGGGCTTTCCTGGATCTGGGAGTGTAGGGCGATGACTTTCTGTGAGTGGCCGGGATTCCCCTTTGTGACAAAGAAGGGATGGGAATCCCAGTATACAGATTTGGGGTCAACTACGTTTCACTTGGCTTCCCAAATAGGTACCTGAGGGCCCCCACATTGTTCTTTGTTCAACACCACTTAAAGCAAATATTATGTTATTCGGAAATTTGAGCACCCCAACAGTATGTTGAACACCAGAACTTCTTTTAGAACACCAAGCTGTTTTCGCACGCACATTTTTTGATTCTCGCCAAATGTACAACATGCAAGCGGTTTGCGAACGGGTTTTGAGCGCTGTACGAACGGTATGGTATGTCCCTCGCCGAATCCTAGGGACGGCCCACGAATGATGCAAACAGAACGCACACATGCACAACAGGCTGCGACATTGGCAAATACAGCGTTCGGTTTGCTCCGCAAGCCCGCGCGGTTTTTGTAGCACCAGTGTTGAAATGGCAACACCAAGCTGACAAAACGATCATGTTCCTGAAAAACGATGAAAGGCAACAGTTTTAAGTTTAGGGGGCAGGTAGTGGCAGGAGCTTTGCATATGTTCACGCTGTTCGCAAATCTTTGAACCCCCTTTTCACATGTATACCTTTACTTATGCTTTCCTTTTGGTAGTTTTCGAGGTCGATGGGCATTTGGATCCTTTCCGACGACCTGATGTCTTGGCTCGCGGTGAGCTCGGCTCTGGCAATGACGGCCTGCGGATTGGCCACTCACTTCGCCTGCCGCCCGGATGGAAGTTCCGAAGCTCCGTCATTTGTGCCATGCTCAAAGACCTTCCTTAGGATTGACAGGGGTGGGCATCCTGGTACGGAAATCATAGCCCTAGGCCATAAAAGGAGTTTTGACCATGGCAGTTGACTTCCTGAGTTCCCGGACTTTAGACTTTTCGGCGTTGACCATAAAATTCAGAAAACACAACCAAAAAAACTGTGGCCAATCCAGTCAGGAAGTGAGTTGGTGGGTGTCCTTGGAGATGAATTTGAACGGGGACCCTTAGGACATCATTTGATTTATGTGCACCAATCATGTGCCAGGGTGTTGTTTGCCATTGAAACTCATAGCCACAACTATGAAGCACGAAGGATTTCTCTTTGTCCCAGAAATCCTTGGTCGGATGCCCGTTGTGTGAAAGCAAGCAACCCCTATTCGTTTCTTTTGTTTCGGTGAGTTCCCTAAACGTGGAACAAGGAGGGAAGACAGAAAGAATTGTATTTTCGAATTTCACCATTGCCATGATTAACCCGCTGGGGGCTGTCCAATTTCCATCTCGGCAATCAACCCACCAAAAAGGGGGGGCTTCTGTCCTTCTGTTGAAACCTGCAGGTTTTAACCTCCAAAATCACTCACCCGGAGGCGTTCTCGTAGTTTGATTGAATTTGAAGACCTAGGCAGTTTCTAACTTGAGAACATGAACCCAAGCACCCCATCGGCATTTCGCTTTGGTCGCTGAGGCTTCGTTCAGGGCCCTCAGGTTCCGGCAAGCGTCACAGAGGTGTAGTCCTCTGGTGAAGGCAGTCAACGAGCTTGGCCCCTAATCCAGGTCCCAGGTCCTGGAGTGTTTTGTTTTATGCATCGGTCGAATCCAACAGCTCATGGACTTGGCGGCCGAGCCGTTAAAACTGCAGACTTTGACAGGTATTAGGTGACTGCAACGAGGGCTCCTCATGTTTCTCCCTTTTGGGCTGGTCTCAACATGACCTCTTGGGCCACTCTCAGGTGAGATACCTCTTGGTGGAGTGATGTGTAAGGGAGAAATATAGGGAGCCCTATATTTTAATGTGGCTCATGCGGAGACCCCTGAGAATAAGGTGATTTCTGCAACACATGTCACGGCTCAGGTGGCTTTTCTCCAAGGAACACTGTTTAAAATCGAGTACCAACAAAAAGGTCCCTTTTCCCCAGGGATAAGACTCCCCGTGTTTTTTTTTGTCAATAGGTTGTGGCCTTTGCTTTGACTCTTAGACCTCCCTATCCAGTTTGAACACGTCATTCTGGACAAGTCGAGCCAAGGGCGCATATTTCCGACCTTGGCCAGCATAAAGCTCACCTTTAAGCAAGTGTACTTTGTGGATTTTGTTTCATCGGGTAGAGACACTTGAAAGTAGGGGGTCTCCATCTCCACTGAGCCAAACCTTCCACTTTGCTTTGGCTTCGAGGCCAACCGGCTTGCGAAGCGAGCAGATACCGAATTTTGCCCAAACGGAGACCCCGGCACATCTGGACTGGTGGTTTTGCAGGTTTCCCCCAAAAGGAACGCCAAGGCATTCCAGCATTTCCCTCTTCTAGCCTGAGGGTTAGCTTTTTTGGCGGGGGCAGTATCCACCGCAGAATAACTGGGCAGCCTGGAGCCCTTCCCAAACCTGTTGGCTTTTGGCGTCAATCAGTCGGGTCGGCGACCCTTTCGGAGTCCTGGTATGGGGGTCCGTTTAGCCCGTCGAACTCCCGGGCTTGGAGAGCTCTAGGTGTAGCCTCCTCCGATTCTGTGGTCTGAGCTTTCTAATTGGAGCAGAGGAGGGAAGACTGCTGCACGGATTTGGAGGCAGGTACTGTCCACTTCGAATTTCAGTCGAACATATAGGTTCAATTTCTCCGTTTAATGGTTGGAACTTGGTAAAGCCTTTGTTTAGGTTGGATTCTTCCAATTGACAGGGAAATCCAGAAGCAGAAGACCAAGTGGACATCGTTCAAAAGTTCGCGAGGTGCAGCAACACATGATCAAAATTGCGATGCAACAACGTGCTCACATTTCAATGAGCAGCCAACGTGCGGCTCGATGCATGGCTTCGCAATCAATACCTGAATGCAGGGTAGAAGGGGTCAGCCCTGAGACTGAATACAAAATATGTTTTGGTTAGACTCATTGGACTCTTGTATTTCCAGGTTTTGATTGTGACAGAACTGCACCAGATCTAGTCGATTTTCATATAGTTCTATTAGGCCATGGATGCTTTCCAGGCCCTCCACCCGTTTGACAAGTGGAGCTGTTCGTCGCCTGCCTTTGCACAACGAGGCGTCAGCCTCCTGTAGCTTCACCTGCGACATCTCAATGTCTTAAGCTACAGATGTGGAACCCCAAAACGACTTTCCTGGTTCCCCTACCAAGATCCGAGGTGAAAAGGGCGGCCGCAAAAGGCACAAGCGTATTGAACACGTGGTTTGCGATTTAGGCAGTAAGGGAAGCCACGGATTTGCCATTTGTTTCCACAGCTCAAAAAGATGTGGCAGGCACCAAGTGCTTCATGCAAGATGTGGGTCGCCTTTTGCATCCCACACTCCGCATATGTCATGTGTGCCAATCTTTGACGCACAAGGGTAAACGGTGGGTATAGAGTGCTTGGGCTAATAAAAGCCGGCCCCGGGCATTTGCCCCTTTTCGCCGAAGGTACGCGTAGCCAGTGCCTTGGCGTGGCGAGAACAACCTTTTGGGGTACAAAAGCTTCGGGTGGCCTTTGTAGCGTTGATCTCAGATTGATAAACCCCCGGCCCCCGGTTGATTATTAGGAGTGTGTTCTTTGTTTTTGGTGGGGTTCAGATCATTATTGGAGGGAACACCCCCGAAATGGCAGGATGGGTTATGAATCCGGGTTCGGCATTGGCTCCTTTCTGTTGGGTGTCGGGTTTTGACTGTCACCATGTATGTCTTGGTTCTTTGCATCCAGGTGCTGGCCCAGCTTTGAAAAGCGCTCAATGTGGCATTTGTTCTTTGGGTTTCCCTCAAACTAGGCCAACCTGGAGCCTTTTGGACCCCAACAAAAATGGGGTCATGCCCCCTCAAGTCCAGGTGTATGACCCAATGACTCTATGAAACAGGGTGGAGGCGCTTGGAACACGGGGTCCAAATTGAGGGGGCATGACCCTCTCGGCCAGGATGAAGTTCATGTCATGTTCGAGAGTTTCGGTTTGCTGCGAGTCACTCCGCCAGTCGACCGGAAACGGACAACGGACATCGCGAGCCCGTTTCCAGCTGCGCACTTGACTTTTAGCTCTTGACCCTCTCCCTTGTCACGCAACGAAGCTCACTTCCCCACTGCCTGGACTTTGGAAATGTTTGCAAGACCACCTGTGATCAACACAAAGTACCAGTTTTGGGGCCAACGTTTGCTTTGGAAGTGAGGAAGGGACCAGATCCCTAACATCCTTAGAGCCCCCCCTCGACATTGTGAGCCCTCCGACAAGCGATCGAGGGGGCCACCCCGACCTCCAGATTCGGGGGGGGGAAGCCTCTAGACGCACAACAAGTCGGAGTTGCCGAACACCAGACGTGCGCTTGCCTTTGACCTGGCAAAAAGAGGTGGCGTCATGACCCTAAATGAAGTAGTACCCTTCCCTTTTTGTTTGGTCCAACCTGAGAATGGTAAACCCCTTAAGCCGGGCTGCTTTGTTCATGATCCCTAGCTAGGGTTGGCAGAGGCAGACCAGAGCCCCTTGTTGGCGATTTGGATGCGTGTTTTTCAGTAGGAACCCTTTTCACCGGGAAACCAATCGGACAATTACCCTCCTGTCCACATGGAACTTGACTGAGAGGTCCAAGACCGCTGTCCTTCAAATTGGACCCTTTTACCCATGCGCCAAGTGCCATTTTATAAAGTTATATCATTGAATATATTAATGTATATATTATGGCCTATATTGTTTGAAGGCATTCAGGATTGCGCGGCTTAAACCGCCTAAAAAGGCGGACCTGTGGATCAAGTTGTTTCTGTGGGTGCGCGCGTGTTTGTCTCAAAATTGGATATGGCACCCTAGAATGGTTGGTGTCCTTTTGGTTTTCCTTCAAAGCCACCCCAAAAAGGGGAACCTGACAAAACATGCGCACCTGTTTGGTGCGCATGTTTTGTTTTTTTCCTGTAGACCATGTTACTTCAGGTTTCGACTCAGCTTCGTTCCCAGGCACCCGGTGAGGCAGATCAAGGACAGCAAGGGCGAGCTGGTGGAGGACGAAGCGCAGCGGGACTTGGCCTTGGACAAGGCGCTGGAGACTGGCCGCGACAACGCCTATTGATGTTGATCCATGGTGGAAGATCGGGTTTTCGGGCCAGTTTCTGTGCCACGGTGACCCACTTGGATAGTGTAAGGTGACAAAGTAGTGGTGGGAGTCAACCACTTTGGTATCACAGAATGGAGGAATGTCCATAACCGTGGATTTGCCCAGGTGTTTGGACTAGTCTGGGGTTATTCTGTGTAGGAAATCATTCATTTGTGGGAGAACCACAATTCTGCCTTTGGCGACTCCACCGATTCAGAGGACAGCGAAAGCCGGTATAAGTCCTTTGAGGATGCCGTATGTTTGGTTTTTGGAATGCTTGTAGCATCTGCGGATAACTAAATCTGAACGCGTTTGACCCGGGATCCATTTCGCCGTGCAGGAGACCACCCTACATACGAAAAGTGGAAGTGTTGGTTGCAGTGGCAACTGGGATTCACTTGGCCAGTTAATTTTTAGGTTATTCTTGCCTTTGGATGCTCTTCTTGGACCAAGGTTTTAGGAAAACTGGGGGCTAGCTAAATGAGGGTCGTGAAATCAAAAAACAGCCCGAGTTAGCTTTTCGGACTGATGCGGTTCGATGGCGGTTCTGAAATTCAACAAATCGTCACTGGTAATGGTCCTTTCGATGACAATGGTCCTGGGAATGATGGAGATGGAGCCGTTGGTTACCTTAGGTCTTTTCGATTGTTTTTCTTTGATAGGCTTGGTAATGCTCGGGTTTACAGAGAAGTTAAGAGGGCGAGATGGGTCGAGCCTGCAGGCAAAGCCAATCACGGACATGACCTGCCTTCCCCGGTTCCTGATGGACTTTGGGCCTTGATTTCTTGAATTCTGGGCATTCGGGCCCCAGGAGCCTTAGGGTACATTGAAATGACAATAGAGCGAAACATGACTTGTAGATTCACAGCCTATGGGCTTTTGGAGTCTTGGGGTGAAAAAGGGCAGACGGGTTTCGGAGTTTCACAGTCCGCTCTGCTCGCTCCGCGTTGCTCCGCTCCGCTTTGCTCTGCTTTGCAGCACTGAACTGTGCTCTGCTCCGGCTACCTTCTTGGACCGTATTATTGATGTGGGCATGGGGGGTCAACTTAGATTTTTGTGATGCCAGGAAACCGTTCCCCTTGCTGAGCACAAAACTAGTGATTGGAAAGGCCTTTCAGTGGTTTCACTGCAGTGGCTGCCGTTCCCACAATCAAACAGGGAAATGTTGTTTTCAAAACAGCCAACTCAACCGATGCGCTTCATACATCCACATGCTGGTGCAGAATTTGCTCTTCGGGGCAACGTTTAGTGACATCAAGGGAATCCTCCCCGTAGGTGATACCGAAATATGTGCATCGACAACTTGGCTATCACCGAAAGGGAGTCATGTTGCACACCCACCAGGTGACGGAGTTGCACATGAAGCGGAAGGACCAGAAGTATGTCAGGCGACGTCGCGAGTCCCGAGTCGCGAGTCGCGAGCAGAGCGAATCGGATTGAAAACCCACAGCCGGGCGTTGTTCAGTCAACAATCGAACGGATCTGACCTTCTGGATGTCGCTTGCTCTTCACATCCCAGACCTCGAGTAGGTTGCGAGCGCTTGTTCAGCTTGTTGTTTGGAGGGGTTCCGGAAATCGGCTACAAAGCAAAAGGGTGTCTTTTTCTCCATGGCCACTGGGGGGTCTGGATGGTGATGATTTCAGTACCATTGCCTGGTTCTTTTGGCAGGTGAGGTTTGGACGTTGCATTTATTTCTCGTGGCTTATCTAATGTTCCATGGTACAAGTCCAGGCATGTCCTCTACGGCTGTTGGCTACATGTTTACAGTCTGCATGTGTTGATGTGTGGATCCTGAAGACATATTTGACTAGTGACCTGCAAACTGTGGTATGTCCATCACTCCATATGTGTTTGGCACAAGCATCACTCGCTTTTTTCTGTAAGCAATTATTCAGAGAAACCTGGTAGAGCCTTGCCTGTGTCTATCGAGCAAAACTTCCGAATTCCACAGGGTATAATCCTTTTTGGTGTCTTGCAACATCATCCTTTCAGGCAATGTTACGTAATTGAGTGTCCTTGTTGGTGGGGTGATGCTGGCGGAGGAAATATGTAGAGCCCTGTTCCCGTGTTTCTTGTTTCATGGTAGTGGGGATGCCTCTTCTGTTTTTGAATTACCAACACACCAACCCATGTTTGTAAAATTGAATAACACTGTTTATATACCACGGGCAATTTCAGTGGGGGTTGTTTGGTCGAACTTTTTCAGCACTGTATACATGCCAGGCACATGGCAAGCACACCTGCTCAAGAGCACCCGCTCAGCACTGTATACATGCCAGGCGCATGGTAACCACACCCGCTCAAGAGCGCCCGCTCACATGGTAAGCACACCCGCCCAAGAGCACTCGCTGTATACACGCCAGGCACATATTGTAAGCACAATCGCTCAAGATCACCCTCTCAGCACTGTACACATGCCAGGTACATGGTAAGCACACCCGCTCAAGAGCACCCGCTCAGCACTGTATACACGCAGGAACACGGTAAGAACACCTGCTCAAGAGCACCCGCTCAGCACTGTAGGCACATGGTAAGCACACCCGCTCAGAAGCACCCTCAGCACTGTATACCTGCCAGGCACATGGTAAACACACGCGCCCAAGAGCACGCGCTCAGCACTGTATCCGCGCTAGGCACATGGCAAGCACACCCGCTCAAGAGCGCCCGCTCAGCACTGTAGCAATGCCTGGCACAAGGCAAGCACACCCGCTCAAGAGAGCGCAGTATGCAAGCACACCCGTTCATGCCAGGGACATGGTAAGCACACCCGCTTGAGAGATTCTATGACTGTTGGGCATGAAGGGCTGGCAGACGGGCAGAGTAAACGCGAAAGGGTATCAAAAAAGAAGAGCGAGTTCTGCACGCGAGAAAGTTGTTTTGAATCACGCTGTAAACAACGGCAAACGGACTTGGAATTGGTGGCAAACCAGCATTCTTGAAGGCATTGTTTATGATGGTCCCGGACAAAACCTAGCAAAACACCCAGCGGCGCAGCTATCATATTGCGGGGGTCCGTTGCGCGCGCCGTGACCTTGTTTGGAGGTGTTGGCTACACTCATAGAAAGCCCTTTGAGCGGTATATACTGACAAAAGTGGCACATAGCCTCCACACCTCCAAACAACCCACCTGGAATTGTCTAAGTGGGAGTGTTTTTTGTTGTGAGACCCTTTCCGTTGTGTTTTTGAAGGGAAACCAAAAGGAAGCGAAGCGTTCTGGGGTCCGATTCCTAAAAGAGAGGCCCAAATATCGCATGCGAGCCAACCTCATCCAACTCAAGACAACCACTGCCTTGGTCCGTTGCAATATTTGGGGCATCTAGGGTTGGCAAGTCCAGAGTTCTCTCCACGAAAATATCCAGGGTTTGTTTGAAGAACTTGGATTCGTTTTCAAGTTTTTCCTGGAGCTTGCGAGCCAATTTGACAGCCGGTATGGAGGTACTTCTCGCCAGACCCCTTGGGAGTGCAAGCCGCCGGACGCTCAGACGGTCGGCCGAAGCCACAACCTGCCAAACGCCCCACGGTATTATGTCGACCTCCAGTGGGGGGGGTCCTGCTTCCCCAGCAGCTGAAAAGCTAAGGGTCTTTGCCCGGATAGGTTCTGGAGTTGTTCGGAGCAAGTTTGGGCTAGGGTTCCGGAAGGGTGCACAGCGGGTGGGAATCCGCTGGAGGTTTGTTAGGGGTTGAAACGGTGCACTCCCCCCGGAGCTGCAAGGGACCAGGAAATCATGTTGGCAAACCCTGAAGGAGACGGAACACCAGATCAACTTGGAATCCCGAGAAGCCTCCTTGGGATTCCCTCGTGGAGGACCTAGTGCTGCGTCTCATTTTTTCAGGAACCCCTTCTCTTGGGGTCACCCTGACTGCTTCTGGAATGGCCGTGGGCTATGTTCGGGTGCTCCAAAACATTGACTAGACACTGCAGATTCCTGTGTGGTTAACATGGATCCAAAATCCAAGGGAGGACATTTGCAACCTCACCTGTAGGAAGGAATCACTCTCGGTTCGGGTTCTCTTGTTAGCTTTTTTTGCAGTGGACTCTTGTGCAGGCAAGATGGTGTATATAAGTACTTCGCGGCCATATCAATGTGTTCTTTTTAAAATAATCATAAGGACACTTGTCAGTCAGTGCTGGAAATGGGACCCACGGATCGGCTAATCCCGAGCTGTCCAGTGACACCATACTTGTCTTGTTTGGAGAAAGTGTTCTTCAATGCTAACAACAAGCAAAAACAATGCCTTGTTGTTCTTGTTTTTCTTATGGCCACAGGGTGGCAACTTGACCCTGCCAATGAGCTAAGCACATGAGCAAATGCTGCAAGTGCCCCCACCACCTCGGGTCTCCCTTGGACCCTTACAACATAGAGTCATGAGCCCTCATTTGTAGCGTAGATGAATCTATTTTTGGCAGAGACGGAGGGAGACTCCAGATGCACCAAACAAATAGTTGCCCCAGTGAATCCAGGCAGTAGCTAGGTAAACAGCTGATAGTTACCAGGCATTGTTTTTGATGGTTTCCTTCACACTATGGGAGCTTGCAGCTGGGATTACACTGCATGTTAAACTATGCTGCTCGCCAGCATTTGCAGGATGGTTTCCCTTAACTCGCTGGCTTCTTCTTCTTCTTGTTGCTGCTGCTGCTGTTTGTTGCTGCTGCTGCCGCTGTTGCTGTTCTTTTTTTGTTTAATGTGTTCGCCAGGTTGTAGCACGGTTTCCCAAAGGATACCCATCGCTTGCAACTGCGAGCGTCACAAACGCCGGTAACCAATCCATGTGTCCAAAGTTTTACATGGTTTCCCTCAACCCACTGGCTTCTTCCTTTGTGTTTTGCGGGTTTGGCAGTCCACTTGGGTTGCCGGGCTCGATCCGACAGGCTGGCGACCCCTTGCCGGACTTGGCGCTGGCCGGGGGACTGAGTCGTAACTGGAAGGATGGCCACTTTGGAGCTTAAGGTAACCCACGCGCCAAGAGCAAATCGAGCTTGTACCCTTTTGGTTCCCTGATCATGTTTCAGTGGCCACGAAAGGTGGGTATTTTCTGCCGTTGGGCAAGGGAGCGACGATGCCGGTGGTTGATTCGCCAAGGGCCATGCCAGGGGTTGTGTTCCTTTTGGTTTCCCTGTATACCAGAAAGGCTCAGAAAGGTACCCTTTAACCCACACACACACACAATTAATTGGAATGTAGTCAGGCTGCCCCTAGTCGGGGGGGGGTAAGGGAACCTGATAATTGGAATTGGCCAGTCCAGAATGGAGTTGCGTCAGGACCATATGGCGATCACTTGTGTAATTGTTTGGCCACTGGTTTGAAAAGAGCGATGTTTTTGGAGGCATACTGCTGACTAGAACTTAGCCATAGCCCGTGCCAGCCCGGGTAGATGGCTGGGGATGTCCAGCCTTTAGATGCTTGGCTCATCTTTAAGGGAACTCCGCTGATCTGTTCGGGGCAAACCAGAAGGAAACTAACCTATTTTGGAGGTCCTCGCGTTTTTCTGAGAACCCGCATGGTTTCGGGTAGACCCCGTTGGTTCGTGGCATCTTTCCCAGATGCCAATTACGAAAGTAGGCAACCCGCTTTCCGTTTACGAGAGTTTCCTCGTGCGCCAGTTGCAAAAGGATCGTACCAGGCGCTCAGAAACTCGGAATCGCTCCCCTGTGGCAACGGTTTCATGTTGTTTCCGTTCAAAGCAACCACCAACAGAGCTGCACTTCCTTGTGCTTGTGGCTCGACTTGCTGGTGCTCCGCAGGGAATGAGGGCATCACCCCCATAAACCATCCCTTGTGGCTTCCTTTCAGGAAATTGTCAGGTTCATTCCCTCATTACTTTCTGAAACCAAGCCGAAGAGGCCTACTACCAGATGAAGGGCGGCGATGCCAACCATATGAAGCAGGGCCAGGCTGTGCTCGGAGCCCCGGATGCCTCTCGCAGCTGAAATAGGTCCTGGGGGCTTCCCTGGGGATGAGACTTAATACTGGAAATGGGTGTGGCTTTTTTTGGGGGGGGGACCCCCAAAAATGGTGGTGTTCCTTTTGGTGTCCCTTGAACACCACAAAAAACGGGGTACCATCAAAAAGACAACCCCAAAATGATACTCAAACAATACTGAATCGATGCTGAAACAATGCTGTAATCCGACCTTTTGGGTTTTAGTTGCTGGTTCCACTCACGGGTGAAGCCTGGCCCCAAAGATGCGGCGTGTTTCAAAGGGACCACTTCTATTGCCACCCAGATAGTGCATCTGAAGCCCTTCCTCTCCGTGTTGACCTAGATTTCCCATTCTGCAGATTAGCAGGCGGATTTGTTGGTTCTCCCCCCCCCCCAAACAAAAAGAAAACAGGAAGAGAGAGATCCGGATCCTCGCAGGAATGGCCAGGTATCTATTCATCAGGTGCCTCCATGAAATGGGTTTCTGAACAAGCAATAACTGCACTTGCCCGACTTTGTATGTTGTTCGGGAGCTCTAGACACAGCAGGCCCATTTCAATTTCGGAAACCCCTGTGTGACAACACACAAACAAGTTCTACCTGGTGTCTCCTTCTGACTCCTAGCATTTCGTATGGGGGTTTCTCAAACTGGTTCCCTCAACTGACAAGGGTTTTCCCGGTTTCCCTTTTAAGTGCCAAAAAGGGGGTCCACCATTCTGAGACACACATGACTCATTTGTAGCGGGTCTAGCCCCGAACCGTGTAAAATCTGAGGTACGCTGACTTCACGGAGTACGAGGGGGAGTACTACCGAGGTGTTCCGCATGGCTACGGCAAGGCTAGGGCCCAACCGCATACCTGGCCCAGATGTCCCTGCAAAGTGCCGCAGCCCAATTAAATATAGGGAGATTCTCAACAGACATGGGCCCCCTTTTAGTGGGTATGCCAGGGAACCCCTATGAGAAACACCACATCCAACGGTCAGCCCTTCGGCTCGAAAAGGGGTGCCGCTTCTCCGGGTGAAAGGGGCGGAGGCGTGGCAATATGGGCGACTCGTCTTTTTTTGGCGTTGAGAGTTCTACCAAGAAAGCCGTTGCGCCGTTTTGGGGGGGTCGGATTCTCAGACAGACACCTGGCCGGTCAACTTTGCTAGGCACGCAAGGTGGTTCCCCTCCTGCTGGTCTTGGCAACCAAAAGCTTGAAGGGGCCGCCCTGGGTCTGCAATCTGGTTTGGAGTTTGCTTCGTCTTTGCTTTTCTCGTGTTTTTGCACACATCGGGCCAGAAAGCCGGAGAAACGCAAGTTAAGGCAAGCAAAACAATTAACAAGAAAAGCAACGTTACAGAACCCATGCTCCGCCCACCAAGCCACCAAGCCCCCCTTGGGTCCGCAATCTTGGTTTCTTTGTCGTTGTTTCATTTCTCGAGTTGTTTTTTTTTCCGTTTGAGACAGAAAACCAAAAGAACTGTCGAAAACAAGCAGCACACACACACAAAATACACACCCCATTATCTTCCCACAGGAGGCCCCTTTGCTGATAATTTGGCAGAATATAAGTAGAATGCGATAGGGACACAATCCAAGTGAAGACTCTGTTTCAAGTTAAAGTCTAAATAGGAGTTCCTTTCCAAATGTGGTGTATTCTGAAGTGTACCTAGAATTTAAACGGAGTTTGATGTCAAAGTCTCGTTGACTTTGCTGAAAAGTGCTTGTAGCTGCGTTCTGAATCGCTCAAAAGGGTCCTTGTTGTAACATGCTGCTGGTTGCTGCATTGCTTTTGCTCATTCAAACCAGAGTAGCTGAAATATCATGTTTGTGTTCATTCCTATTTGGCAATATAATTGGGGTAGAATTCAATCAGAATCCAGCAGCTTACATGGAAAGACAAGCTGGTTGTTTCTCTTAATTTGCCTGCCCATGACTGCCCCGTAAACAGGAGTGAACAACCAACATAATCTCAAGCAAAATGCAATTTCGTCTATTGGTTTACAAGCTGTGCAACGCTTTAAAAGCTTAACACATACTTTATTTAGAACTCAATTAACATAGTTCTGTCCAGGTAGATTCTCAACAGGACTTCAGCAGAATCGAAGAAGGAAAGACACGCTTGTTGTTTCTTTAACTTGCAAGCCCGTTGGAAGGAGTGACAGACGAAAAACAACCCATGGACATGTGCAAACTTGATTCCAACGGGTTGCAAGTATGTAGTTGCAAAGTTTGATTAGCATTCAGTGTAACCAGAATCTAGCAAGGAAAGACACGCTGGTGGTTTCCGCTTAGTTCACTTGTGCGTCTCATTATTTCCAAGTATCTGAGACTTTAACTTGATTCTAATTGCAATTTGAACAGCATCTGGTAAGGAAAGACAAATTGTTTGTTTTGGGAGAATATAATATAGTCATTACATTCAATTAGATGTTTAATAGTTTTTGTTTAACTATTGCGTATCTCGAATTTGACTTTTTGAGTAGCTAGGAATTCCTTTCAACACAATCTAGTAAGGAAAAACAAGCTGGTTGTCTTCCATTTCTCTTGCCCCTTAAAAGGATAACACTTCAAAGACCGAAGCCAACACCTCCAAACAAAACACACGAGAACCAACAAAAGGCACAACACAAAGAGCAACAACCTCGATCAAACCAAGAAACATGCCTCGAGAAAAACAACACACAAAACCAAAACGCGAGACAACCAAAAGGCAACAACGGCAAAATCATGTTTCCAGGACTGGCTTCAATATGAGGTTGTCCAAACAGATTTTATTCATGCTGTGTCTCTGTATTGCGAGGTGTTTTGCTTCTTGGCATTCTCTTAGTTTTTGTTGGTTTTCTCTGTAAAGATGTTTCTCCTGCATTGGGTGGAGCTTGGCAATTGGCCAGCTTGACCCACGGGAAGACTGCAAGCATCAACACGCGCAAAGAGCGCACTACCGGGGTCCCCTGTTTTGTATTGTTTAAGGCTCAAGAGTATAGGAGTCTAATTGTATTTCCGATGTTGAATTATATTTTGACTAGAAACTCCTTTTCAAAAAAAAAAAAACATGTTCATTTGTGTATATATATATATATATGTAATCAAGACATAGTTAGGATTTTTGGACAAGGCAACCATTTCGCTATATATATTGTTTACACTAACAACATAGTTGAACTTATTTTCCTTGGATTTCTATTGGAGATTCTCACTTTTGTCAAGGGGCAGGCCAATTAGAAGACACAACGCGGCTTTCTTCCTGTACTAGTATCCTTATCCAATTAAAATCCAGCTAATCTCAAGCAAAAAACGATATTTGGAAAGGACTTCCTATGTAGCTATTATTGAATTGTTTCATTATTAATAAGTTTAACTTGAACTTAAAGTCACGTTTGTCAAAATCCGTTGGAAATGAGATCCTTTTCCAACAAATGCCAAAGCAAAAGTGCTCCAGGAACAAAACAACACAAACTTGTCTCAACCTCCATGTCTACGAAGCCGGCCAAGGAACAATCGAGCAAGTCAAGCACATTGAAGTTCAGGAATGTCCGCAGATGGCTGATCAGTTTGGTGCGATGTTCATGGAAGCTGTCGGTCTGTAGCCAGGTTCCATGCTTCAAACAGCGCCCTCCCACAGCCCACAGCGTCCTGCTCTCCCAGACAGGCCTCTTCTGCAGGAATAGCACGGATGGACCTGGACACAAATAAGAGACCTTTCGGCCGATCATCGACAAAGACAAGCCGTGCTGCTCTCCAGATAGGCTTACATGCGTTTTCTTTGCGCCAGTTCCCGACCCCCAGTTATCACTAGCTGTAGGGGGTTTCTCTGTTGAAAGGAGTCTTTGAGACGTTTCTTCTGGTTTCCAAGGAGTTTCTTCTGGTTTGATCATGTTTGATCGCTCTGGCCAGATGGTGCAGTACGACCACCAGGATGGCAAAAAGGTGGAAGGCGCTCCATGCGAGGGCCTCCGGCCGGGTCGCCCCCCAAACTCGAGCACCTAAGCGCAATGGGTCTGGCCTTTTTGTTTTAACGGTACCCGCTTTGGTGTGGAATGAAAGGGAAACCGGGAGAATCATCAACTTGGGGTCCCGGGAAAGGGGGGGATTTGTGCATTAGTTTTGTTTCAGGGGCCAAAACACAGCCTGAGGTCTTTGGCAGACCGTGTTCGATGCTTTGTGAAACCAATTCTTTCGGACACCCCCCTGTTTGGATTGCTTTGTGGTTTGCCCGGTTGCTTCACTCAGAAAATGCCTGCCCCAACTTGTTAGCGCGAAGTTCCCCTTTTGGCCGGGTCTTACAGATCGATCCAGCCTTCTTTGATACGGACCAGGTGTTCCCGCGCAAGGAAACCGCGCCGGCCCTTTTTTTGCTGAACTGATCTATAGGTGCGTGCACACCCACAATGGTTTTATTTGTTGTTTAGTGGCTCTTTAAAACCTTCAAACACCCTCAAAAGACACTGCCAGGTGAAGTTCGGTCAACATGTGTCAATCCCAGTGCTTCATGGTGCCAGGAACCTGGAGGTGCGTGACCTCTGGTTGTTTACATGTGCTCTCGTCACTCCAAACACTACCTGTGGTTAGCAGGGATGGAAATCAACCTCTTAATAGGGGCTTTAGACAAACAAGGTAACGGTGCCTAAGGAAAGCATTGCCATGATCCAAAGACTCGGAGCTTTGACTATGGCTCACAGGGAACTTAGTTGATCAGAATGTGCAAAGGGCCCGGGTGCTAAGTGACTTTTGTTTAGCGAGATGGGTGTTTTCTTGGTGACAGACCCCCCCCATACTGAGTCTTAGCAGTTGACAGAGCTTGTGAGTGCCTATCATCCGTCCGAACCCTGGCAGTATCCACAAGAAGTCTGTACATTTGAGCCTCACGTCAG
>CAUJNA010003742.1:7500-20000 GCA_963377175.1 Effrenium voratum | reverse complement strand
AAGCAAGGGGAGGTGTGCCGCAGGGGATGGTGGCCGCAGAGGAGAGCTCGCGGAGCGCTTCGGCATCCAGGCAAAGGAGCACTTCGAAGCTGAGCTCTATGGGATCCCAGCGGGAGGGCACCTTTGAGGGCGAGACGCAGCGCGGAGGAGGAAGGGACCGGGCACTGCAGGCGGTCAAGGAGGACATGGAGAAGAACAGGAGCGGTCTGGAGGTAACGCCTTGAGGAGACGGCGCAGGGAGCGCCAAGCACCGGGCGGCCCTCGATGCAGATGATGGATTGGAGAAGGAGCTGGACCGGGTGTTCGTGGAGGAGTGCGGAACGGTCAGCATGAACCTGGCGGAGGCGCTGAGGCAACGGAAGCTGAAGAACAAGGTGGAGCGTCTCGAGCTCGAGAAGGTGCTGATCGAGGGCGAGGCGGAACAACATAAGCGGATGGCGGAACTGTGGGAGTCTAGGGCGCTGCAAGCTGAGCGTCATGTCGAGTTGCTGACGGACCAGATCTTGGTGTTGGAGCAGCAGCCGCCATGGTCTTGAAGGCACTCCCGGAGCAGGTGAAGAAGGAGCTGGTGGCGAACAGGCAGCTCAGCATGGTGAACATTATCTGCAGGCTGTCATCCTATATCAGCCGGGAGGAGCATCCGAGAGGAGCAGATCCTGAATGGGTTGTTGGATACCAAGGGAGGAAAGGAGGCCTTGGCGGAGGAGACCGTTGGAGCTGGGAGTGGCCCTGCCGGACGCTACGCTGCTGGTGTCGGCCCTGGACAAGTTTGCGGCGGCGTTGTCGAAGTTGGATCAGCAGAGCAGCTACCGGATGTCAACGGTGAGGGCCGAGCTGAACCTGGATACTAGGCCGACGCAGGAAGGAGTTGAGAGCTTTGCGGAGTACCTCCAGGCGGAATCCAAGACGGCGGAGCTCTCAAAAAAAGGGAAGGAGGGGGCGCCCAAGATCAAGGCGACGGGTGTCACGGGCAAGGAGGAGACGGTCCCATGGAGGCAGCAGGGGCAAGGAGGAGCTACTCCGGGGAAGCAGAGGGTGGTGGACTTCACCAAGGCGTGCAAACGGTACGCCACGGATGCAGGCTGCCGGTTCGGGAAGAACTGCAAGTTCGCCCATGTGTGGGATAGCCTGGACAGGCAGCGGGAGAGGTGCTGGAACTGCGGGAGCCTGGAGCACAAGAAGGCGGAGTGTCCCGCCCTGGGCCTCAGGGTCAAGGGGGGTCTGGTGGTCAGGCGGCGAGCGGGACGAGTGGCGATGCAGATGACGGAGGGCCACACCTTGATCTGCCAGGAAGCCATGCAGGTGATCGTGCCGCTTGGGGCGCTGTGTCTGCTAGGCTACAATCTGACGCCCTGCCTGCAGACACGGCAACCGCACCAGAGCTGCCGTGCGACGCCCTGCCAGCAAAACAGGAGACCGTCCCCACCGAGCTGCCCAAGCCAAGGCCTTTGCCTTCGGAGCCGCAGAGGCCAGCCGCACCAGAGCTGCCGTGCGACGCCCGAGGAGGGGATCTGCCGGATAACATGCCAGCCGGGGGCCACTGCCGGTGAGGATGAGCCCTGACAGGGAATGGCCGGTCCGGTCCGGGCGGTCCGGTCCCAGACGGTCCGGTCTTCGCGTCCCGGTCCGGTCCGGGTCGGCCCGGGCCTCGCGGGCTGGAACTACTCAAGGCCAGCACTTAATCTGGGGACGAACCCCGGGCCAGCAAAAAACAGTTATTTGAACGACCTTTGGGACGTCTGCACTATCTGGTTCGTTAGCGCTACATTCACATAAGGTCTGTGTTTTGTATGAGTACGAAGTTTCTCCATCTGCGAGAGGTCATTTGTAAACATCGGAACCCCATCCTCAACCGGACTGTGCGTTTGTGCAATGTTTTGGGGGGGTCCCCCAATTCACGATTAGAGCGGGAGGCGCGCACTCACAGTCGAAAAGGGAATACGTGATGCGGTTCCGGGATGGGATTCCGACGGGACCCTTTCGCTTTTTTGGTACCCTTTTGCTTTTTGTGAAGTTAGGTGACTGAAATCTAACTGTCAACCCAGTTGGTCACTTGAAACGACACAGCAGCTTTGAAGGCACTTTGAAGTTCCAGGGGACCAACAACCAAGATTGCTCTGCAGGGCCAATGAGTGTTTGAGTTGCCAGAGGAGCTGTATTCCTTTTTCGGGTGTTTTGGTCCCAAATCGTAAAAGAATGCATCTCAAATGCGTTTGTGTGATATGGTTGCAGTCGCTGTGCTCACAAGCGGCAGAACTTGTAGTAGCCGCGGCCAATTTCTGTGTCCTCGCCATGCCGAAGAGTCGTGCCACTGCCAAGCAACGTGCGCCCAATGCCTTTCAGTTGTGGATGCGGGAGGAGGGCGCGAGCGTGCCGAGTGAGCCTGGTAAGAAACGCCTGACGCACCTTGCTCAAGTGTGGAAGATGCTTGATCCCGATAAGAAAGAGGAGTTCCAGAGCCGGGCAAAGGACAAGGCCGACTCCTTGCAACAAATCTTCAGCAGTGCGCAGAAGGAGCGCATGCTGAAAAAGACCTTTGTCAAGGAGGAAACGATGGTGCCAGTAACCTATGCCCTCAAGGCCGGCATGGAAAGGCGCTTCTCCTTCGCCCAGGTCATGCGGGAAGATGGCCCAGCCGACATGCACGTAACTCCTCCGAACCTTAGCTGGGCGCAATTCCAAGCCACCCAGAAAAGAGTGTCAAATCATCATAACCCCTCGTGTGTGCCTTTCTGGACGATCCTTTGATTCCCTTTTTCAATGTTTCGTTCCCGAACCCCCCCAAAAAGGAATCAATCCTCATCAGCTTTTTTTTTGACCTCTCAAAAAGGAACCAACGCCTCAACAGCACTTGTCTGGTGGGCGTTTCTGAACAATCCCTTGATCACATTTTCCAACATTTCGGCCCCAAGCCTGTTGAAAAGGAATCAGGCCTTTGATTCCCTTTTCCATTGATTCGGTTCCAAACCTCCCGAAAAGGAATCAAAGGCTTGTCTCGGCGTTTCTGAACGATCTTGATCACACTGTCCAAGGTTTCGGCCCCAAACTGCTGAAAAGGAATCCAGGCCGTTGATTCCCTTTTCTATTGATTCGGTCCCAAACCTCCCAAATAGGAATCAAATCCTCAAATCCTCATCCGTGGCTGTTGGGACCCTCTGGTCCTAGGTTGACCCCTTGACTTTGATTCCCTTTTCCAAGGTTTTGGTCCCAAACTTCCCAAAAAGGAATCAATTCCTCAACAGTGGCTTTTGGGCCCCTCTGGTCTTTGGTGATCCGTTGACTTTGATTCCCTTTTCCAAAGTTTCGGCCCCAAACTTGCTGAAAAGGAATCAAATCCTAACGAATGGACCTGACTGAGGTTGATCCCGTGAAACCCTTTTCCAAAGTGTTGGTCCCAAATCAAATTTTGGTGCTGAGGTTGGCTTCCACTGCGATGACTGCAAGGTGCTAAGCCACGGGATTTCCGTTCTGGCTTGCTGCCCAGAGTGCTTCATGAGCGTGGTGCCAGCAGAGTGCCTTGCCAAGTTGATGGGAGTTGTCGCTTTTTTAACTTGTTCTTTAATTGTGTGCAACTACCCCTATGTTCTGGTACTAAGGTATAATTCTGCTCACAAAGCCTGGGAGCTCAAGCCTCGGCTGAAGCTCCCATCCGCGGGGCATTGGTGGTCTCAAGAGGCCCGGAAGAAGATGGAGGCCATTGAGAAGGGGCTGAGCCCCGCGGATGTCAACAACATGGTCCGCACAACTCTTGAGGGACTGGGCAACTCTGTGGCGCAGGACATCGCCTTGCAAAAGGAGGCGCTCGACATGTTGAAGTGGGCGACCGAATGCATGGTCACCGACCTGTTCCATAGGGCTGGATTGATGTGCAAGCACAGAAAGCGGAAGAGCTGCAACGAAGCCGATCTCAAGCTGGCAGCCCTCACAAGTGACGAAAGCCGCATGGCCATGCATCTCTTGGCCATTCAAGAGGGAATGGTGGAGGAAGCGAAGAAGGAGGAAAGGCGACGCGCAAGAAGCGCAGACTCCGCATCCCGCCGCCGACGCCCAGTGAGCCGGACATGTCGGACATGGCTGCCCAAGCAGCTGCTGAGCAAGCTGAGCAAGCAACGCTTGTGTAGACTTGCAGTGCCGTGCTTACAGAGCAGCCGCCTCGTGAGCCTGCAGCGGTTAGTGTTTGTTTGACACACACTCACCTGAGTGTGCTTGGCCATGGAGCCCAAATTTGGGGTTTTTTGGCACACACACACACATACTTGTGCGTGCGTTTTGTTTGAGATGTTTGGGGAGCCTAGGCTGGCATTGGGGGTTGAAATGTGGCAGCTTGTGTTGCTGACATGCCGTTTCGCTCCGAGTTGCGCTAACTGGGTGAGTTTTAGACAGAGCAAGAGCCCAAGAGCTCGCTGCGTTCACATTTGCTTTGTTGGCCGCCGGCGTGTGTTTCTGTGGCGCGTCCTATGTGTTTTGCTCCAAACCGCGATGACTGGGTGCGTTCCAGATAGCGTAAGAGCCCCGAGAGCTCGCTGCGCTCATCTTCGGGCTTTGCTTGCCGCCAGCGTGTGTTTCTGTGGCGCGTCCTGTGCGTTTCGCTTCGAACTGCGATGACTGGCGCAAGATCCCCCAACACCTGGCTTTTTTGGCCGCCGGCGTGTGTTTCTGTGGCTCGCTCCAAATGGCGCTAGCTGGGTGCGTTTCTGCTAAGAATCTCCGGGCCACAGGCCAAAATCCCAAGGGCAGGTTCTGAGGGTCAATCTGTTCTCTTCTTTTTGTTTAAGGTCCCTCGAACCTTTGCGGGGATGTCGCTGTGTGAACAGCCCACGCATGCATATGGATGCCTTTGGCTCATGGCTCAAGACTAATAATATCCAACGGAACGCTGTAAAGAAGCAAAAGGACCGTGCTCCGCTGTTGCAGGTTGTTGTGAGACAACGCAGACCATACTATCCTTACACCATTATTTACAACGACCCCTACTACACGGCTTTACAACCGAGGGTAGTGGTCACCCCACGGGAATCGAACCAAACTGATTTGTCATTGACTTCGTGGTTGGCTCGCCTCCTGGCAGCTTCAGGTAGCGCAAGATCCCCGAGGGCTCGCTGCGCGCGCCTTCGGGCTTTGATTGCCACCAGCGTCTGTTTCTGTGGCGCGTCCTACGCGTTTCGCTCCGAGTCGCGCTAGCTGGCTGCGTTTCACATAGCGTAAGAGCCTCGCGAGCTCGCTGCGCTCATCTTCGGGCTTTGCTTGCCGCCGGCGTGTGTTTCTGTCGCGCGTCCTATGCGTTTCGCTCCGAACTGCGATGACTGGGTGCGTTTCAGATAGCGCAAGATCCCTGAGGGCTCGCTGCGCTCACCTTCGGGCTTTGTTTGCCGGACCTTCCGCATTTCGCTCTGCATTGCGCGCTGCGGATGAGCGTCCATGTCTTTAAACCATTCTGGCTTGGCTCAATGGGATTGGCTCCCATGTTTCGCAGTTGTTTCCCCCAAGCCCAGAAATGATTCCAGCGCATTGCCAGGGCCCCTAGGCCTGACTAGCCGGCTAGTCCCTTTCTTTTGATCCAATTGATTCCCTTTTCCAAATTGTTGGTGTCAAACAAACTTTGCTTCGGCCCCTGAGACTGACGAAGGTTGACCCTTTGATTCCCTTTACCAGAGTTTGGTTCCAAACCTGCTGAAAAGGAAGCAACGCTTGTTGGTGCTCCTCTGGGCCTTGGTTGACCCTTTCATTCCTTTTTCCGAGGCTGCGGCCCCAAACCAATCAAACGCTTATCGTCCAAACCTGTTTGATTCCCTTTTCCAGAGTTTTGGTCCCAAACCACCCAAAAAGGCATCAACTCCTTATCAGTACTGTGGTTGATCTCTTTGATTCCCTTTTCCAGAGTTTTGGTCCTAAACCGCACAAAAAGGAATCAACTCCTCATCAGTACTGTGGTTGATCTCTTTGATTCCCTTTTCCAGAGTTTTGGGCCCAAACCACACAAAAAGGAATCAAATCCTTGTTGATCCAGTTTTGGCCCTTATTTCAGGGCCTGTCCATTTCAGTGCGACTGGATTGATAGTTTTGATCCGGCAGAGACTTTTTGGCATCCAGTTCCGGCCTGTGGGGTGCGTCCGGGGTTTGCGATGGCATGGCCGAGCTTGCTTTTAAAGAGATAGAGCGGGCCAGCGTTCTGGAGTTGCAGAAGGCGTGCAAGAAGCGAGGCATTGCGGTGGACAAGTTCTCCCGTTTCGAGCTGGCAGTTCGCTTGGCGGCAGATGTGCGGCCAGAGCTGGTTCCCAGGAAGCCTGAGGCAGAGTCAGACCTTGTTCAAGCTGCCAATGGAGACGCAGCACCTGCTGGGCCTCCAGGAGAACAGCGGCCACTGCTGCTTGAGCAGCCTGTGCCTGCCCGAGAAGAAGTGGAAAAGGCGCTGGCTGCCCTCACAAGTGGAAGTGTGGATGCGGCTTCTGTGCCCGAACACATTCAGAAGTGCATAGATGACATGCCCGAGAATACTCGCCACAGTGCTGTCGGGGCTCGACTCAAGGCTGAGAACCCGGAGGTGTTCTCCAAGCTGCTAGTGGCGTGCGCGCAGGCCATGGAGGGACTCGCTCCGAAACGGGTTGCGCAGAAGCCAAAGGGCTGTAAGTCCAAGGTTTGGGAGTACTTCAACTTCTTCGATGGCATTCCGAACATGAGCTTTTGCCGGCTATGCTGCCCTCCGGACCTTCCAGAGAGCCAATGGCTCAGCCAGGGCAAGCTCAAACGGCATAGTTCCGGCAGCACAAAAGCCATGAGATCTCATTTGGGCAGGGTGCATGATATCAACCTCCAAGACACGCAGAGCGAGGCTCCCAGTCAAAGCTCTGCTGCGGATCTGCAGCCAGAGGAGATTGAGCGGTTGCAGTCGACAATGGTTACAGGAGCACTGCTGTGCCGCCAAGGTGTGTTGCATGCTGCAAATTTTGATAGCTCCCCTTAATCAAGCTTTGAAGTGGTGTACCCTTTGTGACCCTGAACAACTGGTTGTCTAAAACAATGACACGCAAAGAACTCTTTGGTTTTGTGGCCCAGTTCTTTTGTGGAGACCAGGGATGCTTGGGGGCAAGTTTGCTGGGTTTCAACAGAAAGGACTCAACTAGTTTGTTTGGAGGACGCGGCAAAAGGAACCTTTCATTGTCTGTCACAGTGCAGGAGCTTCCATCATTGGCTTGCTGCCTTTGCGTCTTTGGAATAGCGATGGCATGAAGCCCGTGGTGAAAATCTTGAAGCCGGGCTTGCCCTGCCCGAGCGACAAGGTCGCCAAGAAGAAGTGCCTGGAAGTCATCCAACAGGAGAAGGCGAAGCGAAAGCAGTTCATTCTAGAAAACTTCGCTGGACCGACGCCAATGCTGGCGCAGGACAGGTCATTGGTTGCAACGGCAGCCATTTTCGCGCGGGCGCAAACTCCCATATACGTTTTGTTGCGGGCTGCTGTTGCCAGGAGATAGATGCTTGGCCGTCACCCACCCATGGGAAATTCATTGGGCAGTGGATTCACGGCATCACGCAGTCCTGGGAGCAGGCGCCGGCTGGTGTAAACGGAGCGACAGCGTAGACATCTAGGCTCAGGGCTGGGGCTGTGTCACTCAACAATGGCAGGTGTCCTTGCTGAATCTTTGCGAGCCTTTGGGCGGAGTCGAAGAATCCGCTGCCAACGTCAGCCAGCGCTTGTCGGCCAGTTGCAGGCGAGCGTTGGACGAACCCCCGGGCGGCAAGCCAGCAGTGCGGGGCTTTACACGTTTCAACACAAACAGGTTTAGACATACACGTGTTGAAACATGTTTGTGCAATCGCAGCCGATTCGTTTAAAGGGTTTACGCACTGTTCGGGAGGTGCTTTGTTTGAGGGCCGTCTAAACGCCCACAAGTTTATACCAGTCTAGCGGTTGGAAATCGTTTTAACATCCCCCATGCTAGGAAAATGCATTTAGGGGGGGACCTAGGTACCTTATGCATTTTATTTGTATGCATTTTTCTCCCCACGTAGAATCTATAGTGCGCTATCATACGTTATTCGTGAGATTACATGAGATTTGCTTTGCCATCATGTCTGGTCACATGTTGAAACAAATGTGAGAGCATGTATGTGAGAGCATGTGATCCTTGGCGCCACCCCGGCGCCACCTTTGTTGAAAGCCTAGCATTTTATTGCAGTTCTTTTGCCAGAAATCTGCTGTCGCACCATGAAATCTGCTTCCGGCCGCTGGGCGTAAGCGGATTTGAAGGACTGCGCAGAGCGCTTGCGTGCGGATAGCGAATGCTGAGCGGCTGGGTGTTGAGCGCGGAGGTATTTGCGACCAGGTTCATATGTAAATAGCCATCACTTGAGTCATGCGAGGGCATGCAAGGGTGTGTCACACAGGTGCTCCATTTGTGGTCTTGCCTGGATAACGATACCCAACAACGCTCTCCAAGATGTAGGTCAAAAAACACCTAAGTGGGTCGATGTCAAAAGTAGGCCTTCAGCCCAAGCTGAGCTTTACAGGCGCACTCATTCCTTTGTGTCATGTCCTAGCTCCCGGATGTCGAGGGGGAGACTGCGTTTTCGATTGAACTCTTTTGGTTTGCAGGCAGGAGCTTGACCGGGACATCAAGGACTTGATCTTTGTGTCAATGTCTGACAACTGCGGCAGCGCCGGCAACGTGGCCACCACTTTGGGATTGAAGACTGCGCGGTGCTATTGCCATATTTTGGCGCTAGCGCCGGTCCATTTGAACTTCCCAGTTCGTCGCCAGACTCGAGGGGTGGTCCGGCGGGAGCCTCACGAAAACTGCGTCAGGGCTGTCTACGACCTCCTCGAGAAAACCCGGCAGTTGACCAAGCAGCTGCTACGGAAGTATGGCAAAGACCAGCAAGCGCGGGAGCTGGAGCAAATTCAGCGTCGCCTGAATTTGCGGGTGCTTCTGCCACTGCTGGATTCTTCTAGCGAGTGGAGCAGCACATTTGAAATGTGCAACCGCCACATCGCGCTGAAGCAGGCCATGCTGGAGCTTGCAGCCACACGAGCTCATTTGTTTCCAGACAGGACTTTCCTGAATGACTCAGAGTATGTCCTGATGGGGCAAGTGGTTGGAATCCTCAGGCCCTTTGCAGAAGCTAACCTGTGCGCACAGACAACAGCTTTGACTGGGAGTCTCATCCTTCCCCTTGCTTACACTTTAGAGTTTCAGCTGCTGGAAGAGACCCCAGTACGCGTGCCTGCCGGGGATGTGGAGAACAAGCACGTGGTTCCGCTGAGTGCGCTTCGCCCAGGTTGGCAAGTTCACCTCGTTCCGCTTTTGTTAGTATTTTGCTTGTGCATTTGGGCGCGCGTGTCTAGGCAGACCCATATGTGTGCGTTTGTGCGCGCGCGCGGTTGTAAACCCTGAATGCTGAGGAGGCAGCTTTGACCGAAGGTGCCCGAGCATACCGCGCGGCAATCAGGGCAGAAGTGGCAACCGTCCAGCGGCACCTGGAAAAGTCACGGGAGACTTTTGAGCTTGCCGCAGCACTCGACCCTCGATTTAAGCACCTTCCTTTCTGCCGGGACTCAGCTTCTCGCGAGCGAATCCGAGCAGGAGGTTTTGGCCACTTTGCCGGCTCCTGAGCCGGCGGAGCAGGATGCAGACGCGCGACCTGTGCAGAGGGCTGCGAGGAACCCTTTGCGTCCGGCGACTGGGCTAGAAGATTTTGCTGTGGCTGGAAGGTTTGTGCCCCCCAAGCCGCATTCTGAAAAACGTTGGCCGGCCTTACGGGTTTTCTTGCTTTTGCCCACTTCCATACTGAAGGGGCTGAAGCTTTCTTGACCCTCGAAGGGAGCACTTTTGTCCACTTCCATACTGAAGGGATCAAATCCATATCAGTACTGTGGTTGATCCCTTTGGCTCCCTTTTCCACAGTTTTGGTCCAAACCACCCAAAAAGAAATCAAATCCTTTTCCGTACTGTGGTTGCTGCCTTTGATTCCCTTTTCCAGAGTTTTGGGCCCAAGCCCTCCAAAAAGGAATCAAATCTTTATCAGTACTGTGGTTGATCAATTGATTCCCTTTTCCAGAGTTTTGGTCCTAAACCACCAAAAAAGGAATCAAATCCTTATCAGTATCCCTTTACTTCCCTTTTCCAAGGAGTTCTGGTCCTAAAACACCCAGAAAGGAGTACTGTGGTTGATCCCTTTGAGGGGTCCATGTCTTCCGGCAGCATCCAAGGCACTGAAGAAAAGAAAAGTTCAGAGAGTGAGGAATGCATGAACCGCAATTGCGAATTTCGGAGGATGCCTGAATGCGAGCCTCAGCAGCGGCGCAATGCGAAAGCACAGGTCGCTGCTTTTTTTTCGTGCCCTGGCATAGCCATAGGGGAGTGTCCCCTTGCTTGGTGGGCTGCGCAGGGCTGCAAAGCGTTTCCCAGCCTGGTGACGGCTGCAAGAAAAGCCCTTGCAACGCCAGGGACTTCGGCAGTCATAGAACGCACGTGGTCAT
Organism: Effrenium voratum; assembly: GCA_963377175.1. Taxonomy (NCBI): domain Eukaryota; class Dinophyceae; order Suessiales; family Symbiodiniaceae; genus Effrenium; species Effrenium voratum. The sequence goes on along the minus strand of CAUJNA010003742.1, from coordinate 9,526 downwards.
CCGGCAGGCGTCTACTGGCTTTTAATAAAGCCCAGATGGATGGCGAGTTTGCCGGAAATATCTTGCGGTCTCACTACAATGTGACGCCATTGGGCCTCTGGTCCACAGGTGACGAGGACTCACATGGGGAGAGCACAGACGAAGAGACGTCGTCTGTGCCGGAGCCGGTCTGGCGCTTGTGAGAAAACGATCAATCAATGTGAGGGTGAGGAGTCCAGTTCCACTTTTAAGGGGGCTGAGCCCCCCAAGCCGCATCACGGGTCCACTTCCAATGTTACAGAGGTTGAACCCGCCAAGCCACAACATGGGTTCAATTGTAAAGGGGTTGAACCCCCCCCCCGCAAGCCACACCACGGGTCCATTTCCATTTTTTAAGGGGTTGAACCGCCCAAGCCACATCATGGGCCCCCAAGCAGCATTGCCGGTTCATTCCATTCATGTTTAAATTTGGAGCCCGCGCGGCAATTGGAGCCCATTTTCATCGTGTTGAAAGGTTTTGTTTCTGAAAGGTCGAGCACCACGGGGGAGCACTTTGGGCCCACTCTTTCTGAAGGGGGCTGAAACTTTTGAACTTCAAGCTGTGCTAATGTGTCAATGCAAATTGGCCTCCGAATGAGGATCGCTGCTGCAGTTGCAATGGTTGAGGTGCCAAAGCGAGCCCCCCAACAAATACGTTTCGCGCCGGTCCGGGTCGGTTCGGGCCGGGCCCGGTCCGGGACCGGGTTTGCGGTGAGCCCGGCGTTCCCTGCCTGAGGTCCTACAAGGGCCTTTTGAGAAGGGCGATGGAGTCGGCCGAGAGGAGCGACGGAAGGCAAGAAGGAAAGAAGGGTGACAGGAAGAGCCGGAGCGGTGAGATAGCGAAGGCTTGGAGAGATGGTGAGAAGGAGAAGGTGAAACAGGACGGGAGGTTGTTTTCGGAGGTGCCGGAGACCCTCATGGAGCAGGCGCTGGGCTCTGAAAGGATCCGCGTGGAACAGGGCGGCGAGGAGGAGGCACGCAAGGGTGGCAGGAGTGATCTTGCACTTGTTCGCTGGGAAGAGCGCGAAGAAGTTCAACTACGGTGAACTGGACCGGGAGGTGTGGTGGCGGATGAGGCGATCAGGATGGAGATAAGAAAGGAGGCGAGGGTTGCCGAAGGTGACAGGAGAGGAGGCATGGAGGAGCACTTCAAAAAAGCGGGCATATACCGTTTCGACGGGGCATGAACACGGTGGAGGTCTATGCGGACGCAGGCTTCGGGCCGGATGGAGGCCGTTCCCAGCAGGGCGTGGTCGTGAGCTACGGTGGGTGTCCAATCCACTGGACGAGCACGAGGCAGCCGCCAAGGGGAGGCGTGGGCGGAGATCATCGCCGAGCTGGAGGACAGGAAAGTGGCGTCGGTGTGGGATAAGGCTGGGATCGAGACCAACTAGAAGCACTGAAGTTGGTGATGTTGCAGGACAATGCGGCGGCGGTGACGCTGCTGCAGGGTTCCGGCGGATCGTGGCGGACGAGGCCGCGTTTTGAGCAGGGCTTCTGGGGGTTGCCAGCACCTGCCGGGGGAGACAATGGTGGCGGACATCGGCACCAAGGCGTTGGGAAGCTCTCGTCTGAGAGCGTTGGCAGAGATGATGGGGATGATATTGAAGGAGAGCAAGGTCATCGCGGAAGAGGAAGACGGGGCGAAGGTGAAGGTGGTGTACAGCGCGGAGCATGAACGTGGTCTGAAGGTGCTGATGCGCATCATGTGTGTGAAGCTGGCTGATGCAGCTGGCCTGGACGAGAACGCAGCCAGCTCTTCTGGTGGCATCAAGCAGGACACGCCTGAGGGAATGGACAGGCTACAGCGTCTTCAAGAAGGAGGAGATGCGGAATGAGGGGGTCTTGAGCTGGGAGGATCGCTGAGCGAGACCCTTTTATTGCCCAAAGGAAAAAGGGCGCCGCGGGTGTGTTAATCCTGGGTCAACATTAGTGTGATTTCAACATGACCTCTTGACATCATTTCACATCTGAAGGTTCACTCAGTGACCATCGACGCAAAGCCTGC
>CAUJNA010003741.1:394681-419317 GCA_963377175.1 Effrenium voratum | reverse complement strand
AGCACAATCATATAATGAATCTATTTGTATAATTTGTTTCATTTCATTCCCTTCCTGATTGCAGGCTTGGCTTGTACACTCCCCCGGAAGATTCCCACCCCCTTCCTTCATTCTGATACAACCCTGAGACTGACAGCTGAACTAAGCAAACAACAAACATCAATGAAAGCATTCCCAAAGGAAATTATCAATAAAAGATGGGAATGCTATCTCTTTTCTTTATAATCATACTTGCCTTTCCTAATCACGCCAGAAATGGATGATGCACACCTTTGCTTGCAATCGCCTCTCCGAAGTGGCTTCTGATCGTTCGATTGGGGGATGTATCAAAAGCGACATGCTGCCACGATTTGCGGTTGGCATGGCTCAGTTCGCATCCGGGCTGCCGAGTGGGCATCTGAAGAACAAGCTGAAAGAACCAAAGCCAGCCCGGCCAAAAAGAGGTTTGTCCAGCGCATTTGGGTGTGGGTCAAAATTAAGCCACCAGGGGACCGCAAATTTTAGTTCCTGTTGCCATTTACCATCTTTTTTGACCCACAGCCATTTGAAACCAGAACGCATGCAGCTGGGATGGATTGTTCGAAAATGATTTGCTCACTCAGATCTGGAAAGCGGTCGACGTATCTGCACCTGAGAGCCGTGCTAAATGCTAACGCGGGTTCTCGACCAAGATTTCGAGGGCAACGCCCGTTTCCCTTTCTGTTCCAAACCCAAAATTTGGGAGGTGGGGCTCAGGAAGAGGAGCGCCAAGCAAGAACAGCTGGCCGAGACGGAAAAATCGTCTGCTCCTCAGATGTTCCGACTGCGAGTGATCTGAACGAAACGTCACACAGAAGCAGCCAGACTTTGATTTTGAGCCCAAGCCAAGTGGGGACGTGTCCAAACAGTCCTCTTCTTCCTAATGTCCTAGCCTGTGAACACCAAGATAAGCTCAGAAGTGCGGCGCGAGATGCGCAGCTTCCTCCCCGGGAAACCAAGGTGAAAAGGGTACCCTCCAAACAAACACACGCACACAAATCCGCCGACCCCTTCTCCTCAAAGGGGAGGCGCACGGGAAGGGTGGTTGCAGTAAAAGCGCATGGAATAATCTTTGAGTCAAGCATATGACTACTGGCATCATACGGATGCCCATCATCATCATCATCATCATCATCATCGATATGATCCTTCATCATTGTTATCGTGAACATCATCATCATCATTTCTATATCCTTCAACATCATCATCTCTTTTTAGCCGGCACTGGTGATGCCGAGGATGCCATCATCATCTCTTATTAGGCAGCACTGGTGATGCAAAGGGTGTTATGACGATAGTTGTCATCATAATCATCACCATGATCATCCTTATTATGATGTCATCGCTCTTCTCATCATCATCATGATGATCATCATCATCTCATTCTTATTCTTATTCTTATATGCAATTCAAAAGTAACGTTAGGCCCCATTGGCAATGCAGAGGATGCTACGATGATAGTTATCATCACAGTCCTCATCCTTATCATCACTATCATCATGGTCATCATCATCTCTTGTTAGCCGGCACTGATGATGCCGAGGATGCTACGATGATAGTTATCATCACAGTCCTCATCCTTGTCATCAGTATCATCACGGTCATCACCATTTTTTATTAGGCAGCACTGGTGATGCAAAGGGTGTACGATGATAGTTATCATCATAATCATCATCATGATCATCCTTATTATGATGTCATCGCTCTTCTCATCATCATCATGATGATCATCATCATCTCATTCTTGTTCTTATTCTTATATGCATTTCAAAAGTAACGTTAGACCCCATTGGCAATGCAGAGGATGCTACGACGATACTTATCATCACAGTCCTCATCCTTATCATCACTATCATCATGGTTATCATCATCTCTTATTAGCCGGCACTGGTGATGCCGAGGATGTCATCATCATCTCTTATTAGGCAGCACTGGTGATGCAAAGGGTGTTATGATGATAGTTATCATCATAATCATCATCATGATCATCCTTATTATGATGTCATCGCTCTTCTCATCATCATGATGATCATCATCATCTCATTCTTATTCTTATTCTTATATGCATTTCAAAAGTAACGTTAGGCCCCATTGGCAATGCAGAGGATGCTACGATGATAGTTATCATCACAGTCCTCATCCTTATCATCACTATCATCATGGTCATCTCTTGTTAGCCGGCACTGCCGAGGATGCTACGATGATATATATCATCACAGCCCTCATCTTTGTATATAGAAGAAAGATAGAAGAAAGAGATGATGATAATGATGACAATCATGATGACAATGATGAAGGCGATGACTATGATGACAATCATCATGAAGATGATAAGGATGATGACTCTTATGATAACTATCATCGTAACATCCTCTGCATTACCAAAGCTGTGGATGACTGTCATGATAACTATCATCGTAGCATCCTCTGCATTACCAAGGATGCCTAACGCCACAATTGAAATGTATATAGAAGTATAGAAGAAAGATAGAAGAAGAGATGATGTGACAATTGATGATGACAATGATGATGACGATGATGAAGGCGATGACTATGATGACAATCATCATGAAGATGATAAGGATGATGACTCTTATGATAACTATCATCGTAGCATCCTCTGCATTACCAAAGCGGCGGATGACTGTCATGATAACTATCATCGTAGCATTCTCTGCATTACCAAGGGTGCCTAACGCCACATTTGAAATGTATATAGAAGAAAGATAGAAGAAAGAGATGATGATGATGATCATGATGACAATGATGAAGGCGATGACTATGATGACAATCAGATAAGGATGATGACTCTTATGATAACTATCATCGTAGCATCTTCTGCATTACCAAAGGTTCCTAACGCCACAGTTGAAATATGAAGTTAGTATTTTATTATTTGTTTACTCAGGCTGGTTAAAAGTGTGTGTTTGTCATCAGAGTTTCATATGATTTCATTGAGGGATTTGCTCAAGCTGGAGCCAAGAGATGTCATGATAACTATCATCGTAGCATCCTCTGCATTCCCAAGGGTGCCTAACGCCACGATTGAAATGTATATAGAAGAAAGATAGAGATGATGATGATGTTGGTGACACTCATGATGACGATGATGCAGGCGATATGATGACAATCATCATGAAGATGATAAGGATGATGACTCTTATGATAACTATCATCGTAGCATCCTCTGCATTACCAAAGCTTGATAACTATCATCGTAGCATCCTCTGCATTGCCAAGGATGCTTAACGCCACATTTGAAATGTATATAGAAGAAAGATAGAAGAATAGAAGGAAGAGATGATGATGATGATGATGACAAGCATGATGACGATGATGACGGCGATGACTATGATGACAATCATCATGAAGATGATAAGGATGATGACTCTTATGACAACTATCATCGTAGCATCCTCTGCATTACCAAAGCTGCGGATGACTGTCATGATAACTATCATCGTAGCATCCTCTGCATTACCAAGGATGCATTTCAAATGTATATAGAAGAAAGATAGACGAAAATCATGATGACGATGATGAAGGCGATGACTAGGATGACAATCATCATGAAGATGATAAGGATGATGACTCTTATGATAACTATCATCGTAGCATCCTCTGCATTACCAAAGCTGCGGATGACTGTCATGATAACTATCATCGTAGCATCCTCTGCATTACCAAGGATACCTAATACCGCATTTGAAATGATAGAAGAATATCATGATGACGATGACAATCATCATGGAGATGATGAGGATGATGACTCTTATGATAACTATCATCGTAGCATTTTTTGCATTACCAAAGCTGCGGATGACTCTCTGCATTACCAAGGGTGCCTAGCGATGATCATGACTACGCATCACTATCGAAACGGCACCTCGCCTCAGATGCCATTTGTGTCATTGAGATTTGGAGTCCTGCCTTGATGATAATCATCACTACGCATCATTCGCAGCATCTCTGGCAATCATGAGGATAATCATCACTACGCATCCCCAGCATCTCCAGCAGCGATGATCATAATCATGACTACGCATCACTGTCGAAACGGCACCTCGCCTCAGATGCCATTTGGGTCAAAAAGAAACCAAAGAAACCAAAACCAAGGGCACTGTTTTTGGTTGCTCGAAAACCACAACTAAATCCAGGGGTCGGCGGCACTGGGCGGCACCCTTTAAATAGCTGAACTCCGTTGAAGAAAGGCACAGCAAGACTTACTTCTGGATGTTTCCAGCTCGCGGAACCCCCCGCGACCGCGTCTATGCCTTTGCCACCAACAGCTCCCCCAAACTCGTCGCAAAAGAGATCTTTTTGAAGCGCAAGCTGTCGACTGAATGCTGGCCAGATCGCCAACGTCAGCGGCGAAAGAGACTGCTTTGCTTGAGCACCGGCGCACCTTTCGCCACCCACTCATCGGACTCTGTGACTCCTCAATGTTGGCTCGGTTGCTTTCTGCTGCGCTGCAAAAAGTCTAACTTTCAGTGGTTTGATGGAAAACCCATCAGTTGGCAACAAGTTGAAGCCCTAACATCCCAGACAAATGCACCAAAGTTGGCACGGCACATTTCCCGGGCTCAACCAGCATCTCTTGCGAAATTCAGCCGCGGTGTTAAAAAGTCAGCGGTGCCCTGGGCGGGGCAGCTGCTTTTTTGCAGGGGATGCTGCGCACTGGCAGCTGGCAGCTGGCAGCTGGCGGGCGAGCCTATGTTCGCCTCCAAAGAACCAACCGTGAGAAGCACTGTCAAGCGTCTGGAAAGTCTGGTTGTACTTTCTTGCTTTCAACTGAGAATCCAGAAGTTCTGTAATATTAACATTTTCGAGCAGGGCATGGTTGAATAGATGTCCGTGTGGGCTCGACGTTTTCTTGGCCAAGAAAAGCTCTATAAGCTTTGAGCAGAGTTTGGCTATGTGGGCGAGCCGCTTCTTTCCTCCACAGACGCTGCGCGAATGGCGCCTGCCGATAGACAACACGTTTGCTTTGCGCCAGGACATGGGTGTGGGTCAAAAATGGGTACTCCAAACGGAACCCTAGTAAATGGAAACAGGGACCAAAATTTGCGGTCCCCTGGTGAATTCATGTTGTTTCAGATTGACAGGTTGGAAGCATGTTGGTTCTTTCTCGCAAGTTTAAGACAGTTAGAACTCAAAGCTTCTCTCCAAGCTTGAAGCTGCAGTCTATCCACAACGCGTCTTCTGACAGTTGTGCAATAAGCGAGAGAAGCACCAAACTTCCTGAGCAAGCCTGCTTAAGACATGACGATATGACACCACTACACATTGTGCACTCCTTCCCTCCATTTGCAGGGAAAAACATGTCCAGTGGTGCTAGATTCCCTGTAACACCAACAGGGGAAACTAAAACAATTCTTAACCAAATGCAAGTTTCAGGTGTGCGTTTGATTCGCAGTGATTCCAACACACCAGCGACAGCCAGCGCGGCAAACCCAGTTGTGTAGGGGGGCGGCCGCATGCCAACACGGTCTTCTGGGCGTCCAACCTGGCTCACATCTTCGGGATGTTGCCTGCTTCAAGCTGCTTACTTAGCTCACAAAGAATGAACTACTAGGTCCTCCAGTAGAGAGGTTAGAATAAGGGCTCCCGATTTTTTTCCTGTAGTCTATTTTAGTAGGGGAACCCTCCCCCCAAAACGGGTTAAAGGGCACTACTGGGGGACCTAGAATGGAAACAATGCAAGAACCATTCGTTTGCAAAGAACATCTAAGCGTGCTTCAACAGAGCACATCCTGCCCATTGGGGAAATCCTCCCAATTATCCAAGAGATACACCCATATGCAGAAATCTCTGTCGCCAGTGGACAATTCGCAGGCCTTAAGAAAAGATATGGGTGAGCTTGCTCAAGGTGAAAACAATTCTACAAACTCACGGCTTGGCATTTCAGTTCCCAAACAAACAATAGAGAAGAGCCAACCGTTATCGGTTGATTTAAGCTGAAGCAGTATCCTGCCAAGCGCACCTGCGTCTCCTGCACATGCCAAACCAGCCCGTGTCGAACATTTCATGATTCGGGTGTCTCCGGGAGAAAAAAAAGGTCCCTGGGGTGTGCTCCTTTTTGGCTCAGAACCTATTGACCTGTGGATCTATTGTGGATGGACAAAATCCATTTCGCACCACCTAAAGACGCCCAAAAATGATTCTTCCCCTGTAAATACCAACCAACAATGGTATGCAAATCAAGCTGAAAGGTTGCGGCCTGAGCCCCCCAAAAAACAACTCAGAGCCCCGCATGGCCATTGTGATCATTGGACGAAAGGCAGAAGGCCAGCGGACTTGCGCACCGCGATCTGTATATGTCAGCTCCTGCTGTTTGGAGTCTCTGACAAAAACCCCCAGTCAGGCAGCATGCATCCAGTACCCCGAAGGCTCGTGCATTTTTGAAGTTTTGAAGCGTCAGCCAGAGTATTTCAGCGAAATCAGGGCACTGGAACCTGCACCTCTGCCTGGCATTCACTTGCCAACGTGCGATCCAGTTTCTGCTGGCAATCGACTACAGGCTATTTATTTACCGCCAAACTCCGCCATTGTGGCCTGCCACACAGGTCCAGCTTTTCGCGGTAGCATCTAAAGTGTACGAAAACACTTTGGTGAAAGTGGATTGCACCACTCATGTCGCGAGCATGAGAAAACCTGAGTTTTGAATGGGGATTTTGGTGGCGAAATCTGCTCTCCTAACTATATACCCTTCCAAGCACCCTGCAACTTTAAGCAGCCCTCCAAATAATCCTGGGCCATACAAGTCGCGATCAAGCAACAGGTTTGCTGACATCCAGGAAGGCACAAGGGAGGAAAACTGACTCCATCAAACACGGAGATCTTTCAATAATACTGATCAATATGTATTGGCAGTAATTGCAGATGTTCGAATTCAGGTGTGTGTGTGTGTGTATGTGACTGTATGTGTGTATGTGACTGTATGTGTGTATGTGACTGTATGTGTATATGTGACTGTATGTGTGTATATATAATATATATATATATATGCAGCTGTCCACACATATCCGCACATATCCACACATATCCACATGTAAATATGTACACACACAAATATTATATCCATATTAGGTGTACCTACTATGTATACATGTATATATATATATACACATGGGTATATATTCATGCGTCAACTTCCAAATGCAACATGCGCACAAATGATTTTTAAATTGGCAACGTGTGTAATTCGCACCCATGATCGGCAACTGTTGTGAGCAATGACGCGCTTTACATCGAGGTCCAAGCTTCTGACTCCCAACATCAGCCCAAGGCTTTTAGCAAATGGCCACACGGGCGTCAAAATCATGTGACTGCACGTTGCTGGCGCATCTTGGTTTGCGTGAACTGATTGAGGGCTCGCCATAGCTCAACATATCCACCATCCATGCCCTTTAGTCTGACCTCTGCCATTCTCCCCTCGACCCTTCAGCAGGGATCCTTACACTATACACCTGAACATTGCCTTGTAAATGGTTGTTTCCCTTTATTTCGGTGGAAAAAGCCATGCTTCAAATGGGCAAAATGTATCTGTTAAAGGAGCCCTGTTCAGATTTCAAAACAAATCCCGCGAAGCTGAGGCCATGTCACCAAGCCGCAAAAAGTTTCGGCGGAGCTTTTGACCAGTTCGTCCTGACGCCGAATCGGCGGATCGAGGGATCGAGGGATCGTGGCCAAAACCTCTGCGAAAACAACGGGCGCTTTTCAATCTTGAGCCTCTGGATGGAATGTGTCGTTGAATGGACATTGTGTATGATTGTCTTTGCTCGAACAGGATGGATGAGAACCAGCTACACGACTTGTTCCAAATTCCATGCTTTCCTACCGAGCGCGCCGATAATACGGGTGATGGCACGGCATCTTGTTTCGGTCAAGGATTACTTGGGGGGGAGGGCGTGGTCTATCAGTTTCAGATTCGGTTGTGGTTGGTCCAAACTGGTTTGAAGCTGATTTGAAGGCTAAGTTCCGTTGCTTCACGGTCGGACTGGCTTGGAATTGAGGGTCTGCTTGATGCGGGCTTGCGGCGGCCTCAAGAGTTCGGGGTTTGTTCTGGGCTGGATGTGCGAAGCCAAGTGAGGGGATCAACTTCTGTTTGAGGTTGGGCGTGAAAATGGGTGAAAGGATGTATAGGCCCGCGGTTTTCCCATGAGCTCCACAAGAATTCATTGCATGCGCTCACTGCGAAAGAGTCCACGTTTGAAACAAAGGCCTCTCGACAGGCCCCAGACTGACGGAACCCATGGAGGCCTCCCTACCGGCGATGGCATATTTTTGGTGGCCCCCCAAAATGATGGTTTTCCGTTTTAAGGGGGAACATCAAAATACGAAAGCCAATATTTGCCTCAAGTCTGCCAATGCCAACACGTGTTGCAACTCAAGGGACGGCAGCAAGCTGTGCACAAACACACGACACGTGGCTCCGAACTTTTTTGCGGGTATGTTTCGCGCGACGCGCCACGAATCTTCTTACGGGAGTGTGAAAAGGGGGTCCTTGGCACGCAGGTCTGCGAAGGATTTTTTCTTGATGACAAGCATCAGTATCAGTAGCACAATGTGGCGCAGAACAACAAAGTGCTGCAGCTCCCGCTCGAACGTCGCAACTGTTCAGTGCAAATGCAAGGACGCAAAGCATGCCTCCGCAGCTCCAGCTTGGAAATTTGCAATGCTCAACGCAAGCCAAGCGGTGGCAAAAAGGGGGGCCGCTGGGTCTGTAACGAGGCGCGTAAGAGTAGCGAGGTAAAGCAGAAAGAGTTGTTCGCTTCCGGCCCCTGTTTCAACTTTCTGTCTGAATGACAAGCTCTCTGCAAGTTGGCTCTTCAGCAAAAGCGTGCTCTGCAAAAGTCTGCTCTGCAGGCACCCATAGGAAATCACTGAGAGTCTGCGCATGCATTGGGAATTTGACGAGGGGCATACAACCAGCTGAGCAGTTTGTTCACGTGAGGCAGAGGTCTGCAACGAGGTCTGTCACGAATGTCCGCCGCAGCTCTGTTGCAGATCCCTCAAGAAAACACTGCCACATCACACAAACACACGCACAAACACGCACACAGCCATGCACAGCACAACTGGAATGTATGACTCAATCCCCATTCAGTCCTGTTCTTCCATCCCATGCCGAGCAGTCGGACAGGCCGTATTCGGCCCGGCAGCGAAGCAGTACGAGATAGCACGAGGAAAGTGTTGAACAGATCACCAAGTGGCGCTTTGGAAGGTCAATCTTTAAAGGCACTACTGATGTAAGCGACAGTGACTGCAAAAAGTACTGCTGCCACTGCCACTTTGGCAGACATCTCCTAATACCTTTCCGCATCTTGGAAATCATGAGCCTAATTTGAACTCCGAAACAAGTGGGAAAAGCCCCTTATGAAACGAACACACAGTAACACAGCGTCTCGCACGTATCCAGCTATTTCATGCTGCTTCAAATGGTGCCTCAAACATGCAGGCATACGTCGTTGTTAACCGTTTCCAATTCATTCTATGCCAAATTCCGTGCTAAACCCGATCAAGTAAACACATTGAGACACGCGCCACTTGGGTCTTGAAAGAATGCCTGCGCCACAGATTTGATCCGTATCGTTGTACCTTGCCTCAGCTCAGACCCTGCTTCATCTGAGAGCTGCTCCAGAGCATGTTCTTGGCCTCCCTTGGAGATCAAATCGGATTCCATCGCTATATACCTCCAGAACTGCCAAAGCAAATCAATGTGGACCACCGAGAAACCATGGTCCGAGATTCACAACGCGAAGAACTACCATGAATTCCGGGTGAATCTGATTGTACAGCAAACTCATAGTCAATTATCCTCCGAGAAAGTTGGCAAATTGTTGACATAGATTCACTTCAGATTTGGAAGGGAGTCTGCTCGCGAGCTCGGAGACCTCTCTTGCAAGGATGAAGCTCTGCAAGGCCAAAGTTAAATGCGACCCAACGGACAGGCACAGCCAGCTGACCAGGCCTGCCTACAGAATCGCAAAACTGGACCTCATGGGTCGCGAGTTTGTCGGGCGCGACTCAAATTGATGTGGTCCCTGCGATGGCGCTCAGCCAAGCTGGACTGAAATTTATGATTGTCCACTACGGGCATGAGGCATAAGCCCATCTTGCAGAACCTGTGCTGCTGTGCGCTCTGAAAGGGTTTTCTACTTGCATGCTGTGCAAAAAGCTTGACTTTTTGCTGGTCAAAAGGAAATATGAAGGGAAACCAAAAAGTTTAAGTGTAAACATCCAACCAATAGCGTTAGAGTCTAGGTCGAGTGGGGGCTGCACCAACTCTTGGTGCAGGAACCCGAAGCACACAAAATCAATCTTATTACCGGTCGATCGTCGGTTGGCTCGGAGCAACCCTGCTTTGAATCCTTTCAAGAGCGGGGTCAGAGGCATGTACGCAGTCATCATTCAAGGGCCAGGATAGACTGCTTGATACAGATAGTCCTGGCCGACATGCTTGGTAAACAAGCGAATGGATCCAAAGGACACACCAAAAGTGCGGGCAGATTAGGCATAGGACTCACTTGCCCTTGCCAAATGCATCGTGTTGAATCAATAGTCAAAGGCAGTCAACGGAAGTTTGGAAGGAACTTCCGTGGTACGGCAACTAGTTGAAAGCTAGCTCTCCGGAAAGATGCGTTCACGTGTGGCGAGGAATACTCCTGTGTTAACGGTGCAACCCTCTGCAGGTTTCGAAGATAGAAAGAACACAAGGAGAAAGAACAAGAGGAAGACAGAAACATCGAAAGAGAGACCGAGAGAGAGAGAGAGAACAAAAAAAACAACAACGACAAAGAAAAATATTAAGAGAAAGATAAACGCAAAAAAAAACAAAAAAGATAAAGAGGAAGCTAAAGAGAAAGATAAAGAGAAAGATAAAGAAAATAGTCAATGAATGGCGAACAACACAAATCACCATGAACACCTATATTTTCGAACCTACCGCCCACCGGCTTCTTAACCCCTGAAACGCGCGTGATAAGCACGTTGTAGTGCTAGCAGAAAGCTTCTGAAGCAGTGTGAACATCCCCCGAGGCTGCACAGTTTAGGAGCACTCGTCTGCTGAAAAGTTGCTTGTGTGACACACACTCACGAGTTTCACACTCTGCAATGGTCCAAACATGAGCTCCAGTGCCAAGTCGTCTTTGCAGAGTGCTAACATTGCTCAGTTGTGGACCAGAAAGGCAGGTGCCGTTGACTGGTGACACTATGTGACACTTCCTTGAGTGCCCAGTGCGGCTGTTTGCAAAACGTATACAATACTTGCGGCTCTTGCCGTGCGAATTGACTCGCAGTTTGCCAGACTCCCCTGGATCGCTCGACCAGCGGGGCAGAGATCAGAACACTGGAAGCACCTTAGCACCTCGGCACGCGAATTCATTGGATGGAATCCATCAAATCCATTGCCATGCGGGTGTGTCCTGAAATAGGGAACCTCAAAATGGCTGCCTTCCTTCTTTAAACCCACCCCCAAAAATGGCACCCTCAACAAAATACACCTCCATGGACTCCATTGTAATGTCGGGACCCGATTGATCAAGGGTACCAAATAAAATACAGTTTTTCCACAAACAGTCTCTGCCCTGAAAAGAGGTACCTAATACATCCTAATAGCATACTTGTTTGGGTTTGGACAACATCTGGTTTCGGCTATGTTCCATTTGCCCCCCAGCCCTGCCATAAAGCCTCTCTTCTTATGCATGTTTGCTTTTCTCCTACATTGTTCTCCGGACTGCCCTCAGATCCCCTGCCTTTTTGGTTTAACCTTTAGTGAGTTGAATGGACATCCCCACGAAACCAGCTAAAAGACCAAAAAGTTGTAAACCGGATGCCTGGGAGCCAAGAAAAACAGCTGTGCCCGAGACCACAAAAAAAATCCCATGGGGAATTACGTGGCCACCGCGAACACTCAACCACAGAAATTAACAAGGGGTACCCAATTGTGCAACCTTTTCCGGCCCTTTGCCAAACCAACCAAAAGCGAGCATTCACGTAGCACAATACTAAGCCAATACTAAGCCAATACTAAGCTAAGACAAAACCAATACCAAGCGAGTGCTAAGGCAGCCCGCAGCAATACAAGGCCAGTACTAAACGAATACAAACCAGTACTAAGCGAGTACAATGGCAGCACAAAGCAATACTGAGACAATACTAAACTAATACGAACCAACACTGTACGAGTATTCAGGTAGCACTAAGCGATACTAAACCAATGCAAAACTGAAACAAACCAATATTAGGCGAGTACTAAGCCAGAGCAAAGCAATACTAAAGCAATACTACACAAATACAAACCACTACTAAGCGAGTACTAAAGGCAAAGCAAAGCAATACTACACTAATACACACCAATACTAAGCGAGCACAAAGGCAGCACAAAACAATACTAAACCAATACGGCCAGTACTTAGCCTCCCCAAATTGTTGTACTGGGTTTGCTTGTTCAGTCCCACAAATTATTCATCAGTGACCCACACTATCCTTGTCAAAAAGAACCAAACTCCTGCTTCGGAGAACCGGCAGATATTTTGACACCAGAAAAAAATCTCTGGGCATGTCTTCGCCTTTCAGCCAATCGCAAGCAATGTGCCATCCAGCCTCAATGCTTTTCCACCAAACTATCCAATAGCACACCACAAGACGTCACCAAAACCAAGCACTCTTGATCACTCAATTGCCACCGGATTTATCAACCATGTATTCAGAGACCTTAAATAAGAACCCTTCATATTTATTGCTTTAAAGGATGTTGAAGGTCTGCTCAGCCCGGGCATATGTCTGCATTCCATGGCTCACCTTGGCACAGCTGTCATGTCATCGCGTTCTCTGCTTCAACTGCAAGTAAAACAACTGAAGCACAGTACTTAGGGTTCGAGGCCCATTGGGTTCGAAATTTAGTTGTTCAACTCAAGGCTCTCAAGGAGATCGCTTTGAAGCATGTCCAAAATATATTTCAGACATTGGAACCTCGCTTTTCCGTTTGTGTGGGATTCTGTGTGCGCGTGTAATTTTGTGATTGATGTTGTGTGATTCTGTGAGTGACTCACCCTTCAAGACAAAAGGCCCTTAATGGCTGTCTCAAGGCTCCAGCGGGCCGGTGCCGTGCATGTCTAGCTCAGTGTTCAGCCTTGGCCAGGTGGGTTGGAGAGAAGGGACACTACGAGGTCCTCCAGAGAGGTTAGAATAAGGGCCCAACCAAAAAAGGGTAAAAGGGCACTACTGGGGGACCTAGACTAGGAAAGCCTCTACTTTTGGGACCTGTGAGCCTTCACGAAGGCAAAGGAGCCTGGCCGTTTGTGGCTGCCGGCAGTTTCCACGAATCGATGTCCATCCACTCGATCGGATCTCGATTGGAACGCCGAAACCGACCAACCTCACAATGCGTGGCTTCAGGAAGCAGGTCCCGGCCACCATGGGCAGAAGGGGAAATAAGTAAAACTGGCTCCTCCAGTAGAGAGGTGAGAATAAGGGTACCCTTTTTCTGCAATCTATTTTAGTAGGGCAACCCTCCCAACCAAAAAAGGGTAAAAGGGCACTACTGGCGGCCTCTTCGTTCTTCTCCAGAAATCTCCAGCAAGACTCTCTGTACAACAACCAGGCTTTGTGTTGCGCAAACGCGCAACGAAGAACATCACTCGGCTAAAACTCACACATAAGACGAAAAAGCGTGCCCAACCACCTCCAGACTTGCACGTACTTGGAGCAGCATCCTCCAGGTCCCAAAGAAACAAACACCACCGTTGTTTTTTTTTACTTTCTGGGGATGTGTTTTTTCTTTAAGCCCAGCACTTCGACCCTCAAGCCTCTGAGCAACCGGGCCAACCATAAGGCATGTTTGGCATGTTCTGCTGCTGCCCCTGGCATGCCAGCCGAGTTTTGTTTTTTCTCCGATGCTAAAGGGAATCAAGACGCCGCAGCACGTTGATCCAATGGGGCCATGGGTCATAACCTATGCCTCCAAATTGGGGCTTTCATTAACACCCATGTACCGCCCATTTTGATGTTCACCAGGGGTACAGGGTTTTGACCCACAGCCACAGTTCAACCTCCCAGCTGCAACTGTGGATGCGTGTCTGAAGCGTAAGGTCCTTGACTGGGAAGCATGCAATGGATACCACATCACTGTTGGCACCCTGGGACCCTTGCGATGTGGACACATTCGTCTCACTCCTCTGGTGGGAACTCCCAATCGAAGGTGGATGGTATGGTCGTCAGCATGAGAATCACGGTCAATCCCATAGGTTCATGGCCAGGCCCGTTTATCAGCATGCTGGAGCGCAATGGGTTGGAGAAGTCTGCTGCACAGGTCAGGCTGCATGTTGCGGCCCGAAGAAGGGAACTGCTTCGAATTCTCTAAGTGGCTGTGGGTCAAAAGTAGGCACCCAAAATGGAACCCTGGTAAAGGAAAACAAGGACTAAAACCTGCGGTCCCCTGGTGGTTCATTTTTGATCCACACCCAAGTATCGGGAAAGCAGGATGTGCATGGATTTGCTCAATCCTCTAGCTCACAACGTAGCTGCAATTTGGCATGTCAACGACATCATTCGCGCCTGGGCTAGAACTCGCTCATGTGCAACGCAAGTCAACCTTCAAATTGATGTTTGGGGTGAATGGTTGTTGCTGACCAAACATTCAGTACGCTCAGCGCATCTGGCCATGGGCACTTTTGCTGTTGAGCGAGAAAGATAATTGTCAGGCTTCTAATTCACAGTCCAAAGACATAGCAACAATTTGCGTGTCAGCTCATATCCAGTGTTGGCGCTATGAGAAACCTGCGAAATTTTCGGGGGGACCCTTTGCTCACTCGCCACTTGTCCCTGGTCTCCACGTTCGGCCCTCTGCACTCCCGTGCGCCTGTCCGTCTCGTTCAAGCCTCAGCTCTGGCAGGCCTTTCTACCAGATTTCGCAGATTTGGTCTCAAAGTTCTTGGTAGCGAATGGTCCTTTTGAGAGGGACGAGAAGGGGGACGAGGTCGAAAGGTACGTTTCCGGATCCATCTGGGTGAATTATCATATTTCACCAACCTGAAATAAGGTGGTTAGGGAGCTATTCCCCACATAAACTACCATTTGGGGTGAGGTCGTGTGAGGTCGTTAATTACAATTCACCCAGATCCATTTCTGTAATAGTGTTGGCCTTGTATGTCAGCTTCTGTGTGCAGGTCGACGCCATCTTTGGCTCTGGTGTCCAGGCAGTCGGCGCATGGATCAACAACTATATCTTCAGGACAGCTATGAGTCGGTCTGCCACATGTGTCTGGTGTCAAGCACAAAGACACACGCAACTTTCAGCCCGCAACACACATGAGGAAGCCCCCCTTGTCCGTACGAAACGCTAGTCAAAACTCAAAGGCCGAACCTTGCAGAGTGCAATTGGAGAGCTCTGAACTGCCACGCAATAAAAAACAAAACAAGAAGTACCTGCAAACCAAGCCAGCTAGCCAACGCCAGTTCAACTAGTGCGACTGGAACTTCAGCAATACTAATTCATGTTTGGACAAGGTCACATCCCACATACGGGGACAAAACACAGTGAACAATTGAGCACATTGATGAACTTACAATGAAGACAACACTGGTGACAACGATCAGCAACGCAACACAACAAGAAACAAACAAACAGAATAGCAAGAAAGTGCAAGAAACCGCAAGCCGACGGCAACTGTGGCATGCGATCGCCACCACTCTCTCCGCCCTGACTCAGCATCCGACCAGCTGGCCGAGCTTACAGGGATGCCTACCCAAGTCACGCCTCACGCGCGTGAGCAAAACACGGCACGGGATGGCTCACAGGAAACCTTGACAGCATCCGTTTGGTTGGCTGGCTGAAAATGACAAGACAATGCCTTCTGCCTTGCAAGACCAAGGTGTGCGCCGTTTGACCACAAAACACAAGTCCTTGTCGGTAACTCAATGTACAGACTCCGTGAGCGACAGGCGCAATTGGACCTCGCCAAAGGTTCATATCCAAACATCTTCGGGTGTCACATGAGACACAATTTCCCTGGAAGAAACAACCTTCTCTGACCTTTGCTGACATCTTTCTTCCGGGAGCGGTGTCGAATTTATATTTCTGGGCTTGCAATGTCAATCATGTCTTGAATGTCTTGAAAAAAGGGACAGTGCCAACAAAAGATTCAAATCAGCCAGCTTTCAGATTCTACCAGGCTCAACCAGAGATCATCCAGGTGCGTATGTGTCAAAGGACACCCCGAAACGATGGCTTTCCTCTTGACTTCAACAAACCCAAAAATGATATCCCCAAAGCACAACCAGCATACACACACACACACGACTCTTGTGCCACAGTTCAATGGCCGCCGAATGCTCCAGGAGGACCCTCCTTCACATTGCCTCCCCTAGCACAGTCCTGTTTTCAACAATGAACACCATCTTATCCAACTCCGGCAATGAAAGGTGCGAGGCATTGGGAAACAGCAACTCGGAAGATCCGAGCAGCGACAATGTTTCATAGTTGGTTGCCTCCTGGCCTGATGACACCCCAAGCTCCCGCCCTGTTCAGAGACCAAACCAGCTATGTCTCTCGACAGGACCACAAGATACAAGCAGCAATGAGCGAGTAGACAGCAAGCAACACGTTATCCCAGCACACCCTCTTCACAACACCTTTCCACGACGATGCACCTGAAAATTGCTTGGACAACTTAAGCCAGCATTAATCAGCAGAATGCCCCGAATCCGAACACTCCGCACAGACCGAATGCCTCCGCTGTTGAAGGCGGGCATCTTGGAGAGCGGGGCTTGCCCTTGCACCCTGGGCACGAACGTGAAGTACTTCAGCGTTTTAGGTGCGAGAACCTCTTTGCTATTGCAAAGTCGATAGGTGCAATACATCGCAATACATAGTGTCATGTCAAAAGGCTCCTCTCTTCTACATGCGCAAGGTTTGCAGGCAGAAACCCCCTCCCCTCTAGAGTTGAGTTCATCACAAGGTTATTAGAAGGAGGCCTCTCTTCGACACACGCAGCCAGGAGCCTGGGGGGTGGCCACATCTGTAGCCTGAAGCAACCATGTTTGATGGGACAAATGTTCAATCAATGTCAACAAATGCTCAATCAATGTCAACTGAAAAAGGATACCCCTTTTTTTCCTGTAGCTCCCCCAACAAAGGGCAAAAGGGCACTGCTGGGGGACCTAGTCAAAGCCATTCCTGCATGCTGCTGAGCTTTGCATTCCTTCCACTGGTTCATGCCCCTCTCTCGCTCTCAGAGATCCAGCTTTAGCACCGAACGAGCTACACTCAACTACATTTTGAATGTGGAATACGTAGTGTACAAAATTCCGTGGGGCGGAGCAGAACGCATGTTTTTATAAGGGCAAGCATATCTCTCAAGCGGCCACAAAGAGCATTGTCCCTGGATTCTCATCCAATGATCAAGGAAACACCTGGTTGATGCAAGAAGGGGTGGTCACCCAGGTAGTATGCCCATCGGGCTCCCTACCATTGGGCTCCCTACGGGATCTAGGATCTCAATAAACCCTTTCTACACAAACACAGCCCCCAACTGCCACCGCCACCGCAGCCACAAGATCCACAAGATCAGCAATAGCTGCCACACAGCAAAGACGCCGACGACAACGCCAGACAGCAGCAGCACGACAGCAGCGGCAAGACGGCAGAAGCAAGACAGCATCAGCACGACAGCAGCAGCAAGACAGCAGCAGCAAGACAGCAGCAGCACGAGCAGCAGCAGCAGCACGACAGCAGCAGCAGCAGCAGCAGCAGCAGCACGAGCAGCAGCAGCACGACAGCAGCAGCAGTAGCAACAGCAGCAGCAGCAGCAGCGACGACGACGACGACGCCGACGACTCCTACAACGATAACAACGCCGACAATGACAATGATGTTTCTTGTCGAACGGACTTAAGTGTATAATTGGCCAGTCTCCGGCTTTGACGGTTTCCCATCTGGATCCTGGACCCATCTATCGGCCAAGAAGCTTCTTTTGCGCGTTCGACCGCTTCTTGGCCGTCCTCGCAGCAAGAGTACTATGTGCTAAACAAATGCAAAGCATCAGACTTGAGATGTTTGTCAATATCAGCACACTGCTTAGCACCCGTCTACATTTGGCTGCTGAGCAGGTCGTGAAAATTACATAAGCCTAACCAGGCCTCTTGCATGATCCCGGCTTGGCGCCTTGCCAGCAAATGAACCTGTGAGATGGACATGCATCTAAGGGTGCTCGCCACAGTCTTGAGATGTGCTCAAAGCTTTCTAAAACAATCTGGCGTCTCGCTAAACGTCCCACTTGAACTGCGCAACTTGTCTGCTGTGCAACGAACGAGCCCAGTGTATCTTTCTCCATGTCTACGGTGAGAAAACGGAACTACGCATTGATGAGAGCTCTTTTTAGGAAAATATCACTCCAGATTTCCAGTCGCCGCCAAGAGCAATCCAGTTCAGTTTTTGGGCCGCAGCCGCGTTTGGCACAAATCCGCAGAATCCATGGCATTTTTTGGGTTGCTCCATGTTCGGCCGCAAACAAGATCTCTCTCTTCACAATAAGGAATGCCAATGAACAAACGGTCCAGAAAGCCGCCCAGTGTAGTTGCCAAAGCCGTGCTCGGAGACCAGAAAGGACCAAAGCAACAAAAATCAGGAGCTTGGCCATGGGTCAAAATCCCGTACCCCCAGTGAACATCCCAATCCCCACTAAAATAGGTTCTAAAATGGGTGGTGCACCTACCCCAATATGGTCCGATTGGTTTTGACCCACAGCCACTTTTTCTGGCTGACAGGTCCACACTTCCATAGAATTTATCGCTCAAACTGCATGGGTCTCTCGATTCCCTCTTCCCGGCCTGTCATCCTCACCTCAACCACGGCAAGCGTCGCTTGCGAAGCTGCACATAGGGCCGGAGCACGCCCTTTGTGTTTCAAGCAACAAAAACAAAAGAATGGCTGGGGAGACGCCTTTTGCTTCCGGAGCTTTGACATCACGCTTGTCCCAAAAGACAAGGGGATGTCTAAATGAGCACCGGGACCATGAAACATGGCCACTTGTTTGAACCATGTCGAAAGGTTGGGGAAAATGGGGACACCTTGTCATTCAACAAGTACAGCTTTTTTGGATCTGAAGATACATCCACAAAACGAACCAGTTGATTCATGACAACCTACTGTAGGTGCATCAGTTGGTAGGAGGTTTACCCCATCATTTATAGGGTTTCATCCGTCCCAAGGTGCAGGACAGTGAATACTGGTTGATAAAACAAAATCTATCACCTTGGACTTTCCCCATTGGCGAAGGAATTCCTAGGTTCCACGTTGTTTGCGCAAAGGAAAGATGCATCAACTGCCGGTTCACAGTCTGCCAAAGGAGCCGCCCGGGAATTCTCGAATCTACCAACTGCCTTTTGGACGTTAAAGGCAGCCACAAAGGACTCAACTCTTATTGGTTCCGCGAACCCGTGACAAAATGGCAGGCAACTCAGGCAGCCATGACTTGTCCTTCTCCAGAAACTTCGGGGCTGAGACTTGAGACATGCAAAAGCTTTGCATATGGGTGTGGTGGTCAAAATTAAACCAGGAATCGGACCGAAGGTTTTTGTCTATGTTTCCATTTACCAGGGTTTTTTTTGGGCCCCTATTTGTGAGCCACAGCCATATGGTTTGCCTTTTGTAGACAGTGTTCTGGTGAGTTGGCTGGCAATCTGGCAATGCAATCGGTGTCCTTTTGGGGCCCAAAATGGCATGAGAACCAGCTGAAACCAAAGATGTCTACTTTCAGCCGTTGGCGGTTTGCCTGGTTAGCGAACCTTGTCTTGATCTGGTTCAGATTGGCCGACTTGCGGCGCTTCCAAGTCTCGATGTTCTGCAAAAGGCCGTGGGAAATCTGGAAAACACCCCAAAGTGAAGGGGTTTCGAACTCAATTTGTTCTCTGCCGTTTTCTTCTTGGCGCTTGCCCCCAAGGAATCATCCGCGCAAGCCAATCCAGATCCAGCGATCCAGCGATCCGCTTGGCCCGCGGCTTTCCTGGCGTGCCTGCAGCGCAGGGGTTTTTGGGTGGGTTTATGGCGCGTTCTCCAAAAGCGCATCGCGACATGCGAAGCTCTGAGACCCATCTGCTCGTGGGGAACCCCGTCTGGTGGATCAAAGAAGCATCGAGATGATGTTGTTTGCTCCGGCGCGCGATCAAAAGGACTTCGCACGGCATGAAAACTCCGATGAATTACCCCCTATCTATGGGACGTACTCAACCTGATTAACCCACATCAGCAACCTTAAGATACCTCAAGCAAACTCTAGGTGTCCGGTCTTTTCAGGATTTGGGGCGGGGACGGGAGGGAGGGGTTTGGGAGGGAGGGGGTTGGGAATCCCGGAAAATGTGTGCGTTTCAGGACTTGCTTTGGCCAGGCCGGTAACACTGTCCTTTACATAGTAACTTAGCTAGTTAGACATGCTCTGCATTCAAGAGAGGCACGCCGTGCATTCAAGAGAGGCACCCACTGCACTTGTCAACGTCATTGCCACACATGCATCGAATGCGTGTCTAAGAAACTGTTCCATAAACATTATAGATATTCCGGACCCTAAATAACAGTATAAACGGCTATGTATTCCCATGTTTGTGGTGGACGCGTGGCACATCTACCTTTTGAAACGCTTGAAAGGGGGTTTTAACGTCCACCGCATCGTTCCCTGTATGGTCCTAAAGGCCAGTGACCGATCGCTGGAAACGTACTTAACGCAGTCGGCGTTGGGAATCAGACTCAATCACTCAGAAAGCGGTGTCACACATACAAACTCCAGACCGTTCATGGAACACTTGTCCACTGTGAAGAGGACACCGTTTGGAATGTTTGCAGTGCACCAGGGTGAAAGTAGATGGCGCAATTCCGCTGCCGAAGCATTGGTTCGAAGAGGCGCACCCGGAAACCTTACGCTCTCTACGCTCCATACCGCAGGATGACACCGAATGTGTGGGGCCAACGGAGTAGACTCAACTCAATGCAAGACATTGAGTGGTGCGTTTGTGTGACTAGCTCAGTGTTGCTGGCTGCGCGAACATGCTGCCTTGCGTGAAATTCGGATCGTCCTTGTGTGGTGTTTTCTCGGCAAATTCTAGCGACTAGCAACCTATTGTTGGGGGTCCATTCATTTCAGATTGGTGATTTGTTCCTGCACGCTATGAGGGCCTCTCCCCGGTACGGTTTCACGACGTGAAGTGCCAACACTCAAAATTCCTCCCGCACACACCTCCTCAAAGCAGGATCCCACCACACTCTGTGTGGCGCACATCACAACCGTTGGCTAGGTCCTCCAGTAGAGAGGTTAGAATAAGTTCGTACCCGTTTTGTTTCCTCTTTTTTTCGGGAGTCTATTTTTGTAGGGGAACCCTCCCAACTAGCTGTTAGTTGGTGCTGTTTGTTCTCACATTTTCGTCCAACCCCGTCTTCCTCGCGCCTGCACGGGCTCCTGGTTGGACCTTGGCTGCTGAAAGAGGCAAGCAATGCCCCATCGGGGGTCCCATCGGACCAACCCTTTTAATTAGTAGACAAAGAAAATCGGACTTCGTGACCAGTTTGTGATGGGAATCCAAGGAACAAAAGTGAAACTGAGTGAACAACTTGGCAGCTCAAGGCTCCAAACATATGACGACATCCAAGGGCCGCTGGGGGGGGGGACCCAAAGCGCACCCTTGGGGTGAGACTAAACATGGGCTGGTGTTTTGTTTTTGAAGCGCCATTCTGGCAACCTTGCCACCCGGCACGCACGAAAGGGCAGTATCCAAGTCTACAACAAGGCTGGCTGGTTTGGCTGGTTAGCTGGGTTGGTTGGCTTGGGTTGTCGGGTTGCCGGCGGTTGTCTTGATAGCTGGTGGGTGGGTGAGGGCGCTTGTGGCTGGGCGGTTTTGTTGGTTAATTGGTTGGTTGGCTGGCTGACCAACCACTCCCCCCAGCCCACCAACCACCCAACGCCTACCCACTTGTCCACCCAGTCCATATATCATCCATGTAAATGCAAATTGATATTCTGTCCATGTTAAACCACCCACCCACTCACTCACCCACCAACCAACTAGGGAGCCAGCCGACCCGCTAGCGACTGCCCTGCCAACCAAAAAGACGAACCCAACAAGCCCACCCACCCCACCCGCCCGCCCGCCAACTCACCCCCCGCACCGCCCGCACCGCCCGCCCGCCCGCCCACCCACCCACCCGCCCGCCCGCCCACCCGCCCGCCCACCCACCCACCCACCCACCCACCAGCCATCGAGCCGAGCGCTCACCAACCAATCCGCCAACCCAGCAACCAACCAGCCGGCCAGCCCAGACCATGCCGTCAAAAACGATTTGCTCCCAAAGGACAAATTTGGTTGTCTTTACTTGGTAGATTTGGGTAAGTGTAAATGTGTCCTCCCTCACGGACGACAACAACATGCTCTGTGTTTGCACATGCTGGCGATCTGATGTCAGTATTGAAGCTTTGCAATCGGGTGAAGAATCACGTCATGAAGACATGTGTCTCCTCCATGGAAACAAGTCCGTTTTCCTGAGAAAATGCACACTCGTCCGTGCCAACAGGGGGGCTATGCCAACTGCGCAGCGCCCAACAGCCCAACACCCGTTGACTGTTGGTTCTAGAAGGATCTGTTCAGGGAATAAGTACTATACTCCTTCTTAAACCAGGTGGTAGAACTATACATACAACTCAATTGCCCGGGTACCTCCCAAAAGGTCGAGAAGCACTTTGCGAGGATGAGTCGCTTCATATGCTTCTCGAAGTAAAACCAAAATGGCCCAGACTTACGGCTGCCGAGGAGCCTGAGAAGCGCTTGCGTCACGCCGTCCTTCCTCAGACGCCCGCCAAGGAAGATCAAATGAGGTTCGATATTGCCATGGTTATTTCTCATCCAGCAGGAAGCTCAAGCCAACAAGTAATCCTGCCATGCAAATGCCGCTTGCAAGCGAATGCAAGATTCGCGGCGTATCAAATGAGTGTCGTTGCTCATGCAAATGGCTCTCACACTCTGAATTAGAGCATGTTAATGTGCAGGACGCAGGCCCGATTGTTAGCAGAGTCTGTGCAGCTCTTTAAAGAGCAAGCAAACTCAAGGACCCTCAAGAATCACGTCCATTTGCTTAAGCCCCCCGGGGAAAAACAACAAAAGAACATGTCCAGTATAGATTCCCTTCAAAACCAACAGGGGACAATTCAACACTCTTTTCTGCAAATGGGAGATCAAAGGGCGGCAAACTTGAAGGCGCTTGACCAACGTTCTCGCGGCAAGTGAGACATCTGCCACGGTGAGCCCCTTGATTTAGACTGTCTGCAATGGTCTGCAAGGTGCCTAGAACCGAGCACGAAGCCGATGATTTTTTTTTCTGGCGAAGCATCCTACGAAGGCAGCTGCCCTTGTTCGCAAGCGCTTTCATTTCAATCTGAGATCCTAGCTGCTTCTTCTCCTGGGCAAACGCCAGCATGCGGCATTGACTTTTGGTGACTTGGCAGGTTCTGTCAGAATTGGTTTGGAGTTGGGCAGACGTGTCTCTCTGCAAGTTTTGCCCAACAGGCTTGTCCGGATCAGAGTTTAAGCTCGGTATGGGCTTGGAGAGTTGTGTCGTTGTGGGCGTTAATCCCCCATCCTGTTGACTCCAGTCCAACCAAATCCACGGCTGACGCGGCAACTTTAACAGGCGCCACTTCAGCAAAATATTGTACGCATCTAGGATCGGGATGCATCAACCCAATTGGTGAAGTAATGTGAGTGTCAGGCATGGGAGCCATGCGTTTCTTGGCGTGGTCAACGATCCCCGCGGTGCCAAAAGCCCGAAGATCCGGAAGATCCCCCCCAATTCCCTTGAAGACATTGGCATTGCAGCTAGAATTGCAGCAGCGAACAACTTGCCTTCCTGTCGCCTGCTATCCGTCTTCCATGTTCGCAAGATCTCGGAAGTCGCAACAAATGAGATGCCTGTGGAAACCGCGAACGGGAAGGGAGTTGCCACAAAAGCTCCCAAGACGTGTTGCATTTTCGTTGGAAAAACCTGCAAGATGGGGCGCGGCCTGAACAAGCCAGGATCAAGGCTGGCGCACATATGTGGCCATGCTTCAAAACCGACACTATTTTGGGATAGGTGAATTCACCACCCATTTTAGAACCTATTTTAGTGGTTTGGATTGGGATGTTCACCGGGGGGTACGATTTGGATTTTGACCCATGGCCATGTGATCTATAGCCTGAAAGGCTCATCCGTGGGTTTGTGAATATGGCCATACGCCTGAAATTTATCGCCAAGCAGAAGGGATCCACCGTCCGCAGCTTTGGAGGACTTCGGCTCTATCGGCCAACTAGAAGTCACCGGAAATAGGACTTGGATTTTTGAAACACTAGGTCCTCCAGAGAGGTTAGAATAGGGGTACCACCATTTTTTCTGTAGTCTGTTTCCCCAGCTGAAAGCTTTGGGGTCTCAGCCCAGATAGGCCCCGGGGTGGTCTGGAGGTAAGGTTTCACGAGGGTTCCACCAGGGCTCCACGAGGGTGCGAGCACTAAAAAGAGCACCGCATGGGGATATCACCTGAGCTTATTCAGTAGGGGAACCCTCCCCCAAAAAAGGGCAAAAGGGCGTAAAGGGCACTGACA